>CAXKTH010000183.1:0-115000 GCA_964056705.1 Troilus luridus | reverse complement strand
TGTTTTGTTTCGGAATTATTAGTTTTATTACTGGTTATGAGGTAATGATTACTGATAGGGAATGTGTAAGTTGTAATTAGTGTTAGTGTGTATGTTTATTATTGTAGATGATGGATGTGATTATTGTTATAGATGATGGTTCTAGTTTTGTTTGGAAATTATTAATTTTAGTAATGGTTATGGGATAATGAGTACTGAGGGTGAATGTTTAAGTTGTAAGTTGTTATCAGCCCATATGAATATTGTTATAGAGGATGGATATGATTATTGTTATAGATGACAGATGGAGTGTTGTTTGGGAATTATTAATTTTATTACTGGTTATGAGGTAATGATTACTGATGGGGAATGTGTAACTTGTAATTAGAATTAGTGTGTATGTTTATTATTGTAGATGATGGATATGATTATTGTTATAGATGATGGTTCGAGTTTTGTTTGGAAATTAATCAGTTTAGTAATGGTTATGAGATAATGAGTACTGAGTGTGAATGTTTAAGTTGTAAGTTGTTATTAGCGCATATGAATATTGTTATAGAGGATGGATATGATTATTGTTATAGATGACAGATAGAGTTTTGGTTGGGAACTATTAATTTGATTACTGGTTATGAGGTAATGATAACTGATGGAGAATGTATAAGTTGTAATTAGTATTAGTGTGTATGTTTATTATTGTAGACGATGGATATAATTATTGTTGTAGATGACAGATCGAGTTTTGTTTGGAAATTATTAGTTTTATTACTGGTTATGAGGTAATGATTACTGATGGGGAATGTGTAAGTTGTAATTAGTATTAGTGTGTATGTTTATTATTGTAGAGGATGGATATGATTATTGTTATAAATGACAGATGGAGTTGGTTTGGGAATTATTAATTTGATTACTGTTTATGAGGTAATGCTTACTGATGGGGAATGTGTAAGTTGTAATTAGTATTAGTGTGTATGTTTATTATTGTACATGATGGATATGATTATTGTTATAGATGATGGTTCGAGTTTTGTTTGGAAATTATTAATTTTAGTAATGGATATGAGATAATGAGTACTGAGGGTGAATGTTTAAGTTGTAAGTTGTTATTAGCGCATATGAATATTGTTATAGAGGATGGATATGATTATTGTTATAGATGACAGATCGAGTTTTGTTTGGGAATTAATAATTTAATTACTGGTTATGAGGTAATGATTACTGATGAGGAATGTTTAAGTTTTAATTAGTATTAGTGTGTATGTTTATTACTGTAGATGATGGATATGATTATTGTTATAGATGATGGTTTGAGTTTTGTTTGAAAATTATGAATTTTAGTAATTGTTATGAGATAATGGTTACTGATGGGGAATGTGCAAGTTTTAATTAGTATTAGTGTGTATGTTTATTATTGTAGATGATGGATATGATTATTGTTATAGATGATGGTTCGAGTTTTGTTTGGAAATTATTAATTTTAGTAATGGTTATGAGATAGTGAGTACTGAGGGTGAATGTTTAAGTTGTAAGTTGTTATTAGCGCATGTGAATATTGTTATAGAGGATGGATATGATTATTGTTATAGATGACAAATGGAGTTTTGTTTGGGAATTATAATTTTATTAGTGGTTATGAGGTAATGGTTACTGATGGGGAATGTGTAAGTTTTATTAAGAATTAGTGTGTATGTTTATTATTGTAGATGATGGATATGATTATTGTTATAGATGATGGTTCGAGTTTTGTTTGGAAATTAATCATTTTAGTAATGGTTATGAGATAATGAGTACTGAGGGTGAATGTTTAAGTTGTAAGTTGTTATTAGCGCATATGAATATTGTTATAGAGGATGGATATGATTATTGTTATAGATGACAGATCGAGTTTTGTTTGGGAATTAATAATTTGATTACTGGTTATGAGGTAATGATTACTGATGAGGAATGTTTAAGTTGTAAGTTGTTATTAGCGCATATGAATATTGTTATAGAGGATGGATATGATTATTGTTATAGATGACAGATCGAGTTTTGGTTGGGAATTATTAATTTTAGTAATGGTTATGAGATAATGGTTACTGATGGGGAATGTGTAAGTTTTAATTAGTATTAGTGTGTATGTTTATTATTGTAGATGATGGATATGATTATTGTTATAGATGACAGATCGAGTTTTGTTTGGGAATAATAATTTGATTACTGGTTATGAGGTAATGATTACTCATGAGGAATGTTTAAGTTTTAATTAGTATTAGTGTGTATGTTTATTATTGTAGATGATGGATATGATTATTGTTATAGATGATGATTCGAGTTTTGTTTGGAACCTATTAATTTGTTGTAATTAGTATTAGTGTGTATGTTTATCATTGTAGATGATGGATATGATTATTGTTATAGATGATGGTTTGAGTTTTGTTTAGAAATTATGAATTTTAGTAATTGTTATGAGATAATGGTTACTGATGGGGAATGTGCAAGTTTTAATTAGTATTAGTGTGTATGTTTATTATTGTAGATGATGGATATGATTATTGTTATAGATGATGGTTCGAGTTTTGTTTGGAAATTATTAATTTTAGTAATGGTTATGAGATAATGAGTACTGAGGGTGAATGTTTAAGTTGTAAGTTGTTATTAGCGCATGTGAATATTGTTATAGAGGATGGATATGATTATTGTTATAGATGACAAATGGAGTTTTGTTTGGGAATTATAATTTTATTAGTGGTTATGAGGTAATGGTTACTGATGGGGAATGTGTAAGTTTTATTTAGAATTAGTGTGTATGTTTATTATTGTAGATGATGGATATGATTATTGTTATAGATGATGCTTCGAGTTTTGTTTGGAAATTAATCATTTTAGTAATGGTTATGAGATAATGAGTACTGAGGGTGAATGTTTAAGGTGTAAGTTGTTATTAGCGCATATGAATATTGTTATAGAGGATGGATATGATTATTGTTATAGATGACAGATCGAGATTTGGTTGGGAATTATTAATTTTAGTAATGGTTATGAGATAATGGTTACTGATGGGGAATGTGTAAGTTTTAATTAGTATTAGTGTGTATGTTTATTATTGTAGATGATGGATATGATTATTGTTATAGATGATGGTTCGAGTTTTGTTTGGAAATTATTAATTTTAGTAATGGTTATGAGATAATGAGTACTGAGGGTGAATGTTTAAGTTGTAAGTTGTTATTAGCGCATATGAATATTGTTATAGAGGATGGATATGATTATTGTTATAGATGACAGATCGAGTTTTGTTTGGGAATTAATAATTTGATTACTGGTTATGAGGTAATGATTACTCATGAGGAATGTTTAAGTTTTAATTAGTATTAGTGTGTATGTTTATTATTGTAGATGATGGATATGATTATTGTTATAGATGATGATTCGAGTTTTGTTTGGAACCTATTAATTTTAGTAATGGGTATGAGATAATAGTACTGAAGGTGAATGTGTAAGTTGTAATTAGTATTAGTGTGTATGTTTATCATTGTAAATGATGGATATGATTATTGTTATAGATGATGGTTCGCGTTTTGTTTGGAAATTATTAATTTTAGTAATAGTTATGAGATAATGAGTACTGAGGGTGAATGTTTAAGTTGTAAATTATTATCAGCGCATATGAATATTGTTATAGAGGATGGATATGATTATTGTTATAAATGACAGATGGAGTTTGGTTTGGGAATTAATAATTTGATTACTGGTTATGAGGTAATGCTTACTGTTAGGGAATGTGTAAGTTGTAATTAGTATTAGTGTGTATGTTTATTATTGTAGATGATGGATATGATTATTGTTATAGATGATGGTTCTAGTTTTGTTTGGAAATTATTAATTTTAGTAATGGTTATGAGATAATGAGTACTGAGGGTGAATGTTTAAGTTGTAAGTTGTTATCAGCCAATATGAATATTGTTATAGAGGATGGATATGATTATTGTTATAAATGACACATGGAGTTTGGTTTGGGAATTATTAATTTGATTACTGTTTATGAAGTAATGGTTACTGATGGGGAATGTGTAAGTTTTAATTAGAATTAGTGTGTATGGTTATTACTGTAGATGATGGATATGATCATTGTTATAGATGATGGTTCGAGTTTTAATTGGAAATTATTAATTTTAGTAATGGTTATGAGATAATGGGTACTGAGGGTGAATGTTTATGTTGTAAGTTATTATTAGCGCATGTGAATATTGTTATGGAGGATGATTATGATTATTGTTATAGATGACAGATCGAGTTTTGGTTGGGAACTATTAATTTGATTACTGGTTATGAGGTAATGATAACTGATGGAGAATGTGTAAGTTGTAATTAGTATTAGTGTGTATGTTTATTATTGTAGACGATGGATATAATTATTGTTGTAGATGACAGATCGAGTTTTGTTTGGGAATTATTAGTTTTATTACTGGTTATGAGGTAATGATTACTGATGGGGAATGTGTAAGTTGTAATTAGTATTAGTGTGTATGTTTATTATTGTAGATGATGGATATGATTATTGTTATAGATGATGGTTCAAGTTTTGTTTGGAAATTATTAATTTTAGTAATGGTTAGGAGATAATGAGTACTGAGGGTGAATGTTTAAGTTGTAAGTTATTATCAGCGCATATGAATATTGTTATAGAGGATGGATATGATTATTGTTATAAATGACAGATGGAGTTGGTTTGGGAATTATTAATTTGATTACTGTTTATGAGGTAATGCTTACTGATGGGGAATGTGTAAGTTGTAATTAGTATTAGTGTGTATGTTTATTATTGTACATGATGGATATGATTATTGTTATAGATGATGGTTCGAATTTTTTTTGGAAATTATTAATTTTAGTAATGGTTATGAGATAATGAGTACTGAGGGTGAATGTTTAAGTTGTAAGTTGTTATTAGCGCATATGAATATTGTTATACAGGATGGATATGATTATTGTTATAGATGACAGATCGAGTTTTGTTTGGGAATTAATAATTTGATTACTGGTTATGAGGTAATGATTACTGATGAGGAATGTTTAAGTTTTAATTAGTATTAGTGTGTATGTTTATTATTGTAGATGATGGATATGATTATTGTTATAGATGATGGTTCGAGTTTTGTTTGGAAATTAATCAGTTTAGTAATGGTTATGAGATAATGAGTACTGAGTGTGAATGTTTAAGTTGTAAGTTGTTATTAGCGCATATGAATATTGTTATAGAGGATGGATATGATTATTGTTATAGATGACAGATCGAGTTTTGGTTGGGAATTATTAATTTTAGTAATGGTTATGAGATAATGGTTACTGATGGGGAATGTGTAAGTTTTAATTAGTATTAGTGTGTATGTTTATTATTGTAGATGATGGATATGATTATTGTTATAGATGACAGATCGAGTTTTGTTTGGGAATAATAATTTGATTACTGGTTATGAGGTAATGATTACTCATGAGGAATGTTTAAGTTTTAATTAGTATTAGTGTGTATGTTTATTATTGTAGATGATGGATATGATTATTGTTATAGATGATGATTCGAGTTTTGTTTGGAACCTATTAATTTTAGTAATGGGTATGAGATAATAGTACTGAAGGTGAATGTGTAAGTTGTAATTAGTATTAGTGTGTATGTTTATCATTGTAGATGATGGATATGATTATTGTTATAGATGATGGTTCGCGTTTTGTTTGGAAATTATTAATTTTAGTAATGGTTATGAGATAATGAGTACTGAGGGTGAATGTTTAAGTTGTAAATTATTATCAGCCCATATGAATATTGTTATAGAGGATGGATATGATTATTGTTATAAATGACAGATGGAGTTTGGTTTGGGAATTAATAATTTTTATTACTGGTTATGAGGTAATGCTTACTGTTAGGGATTGTGTAAGTTGTAATTAGTATTAGTGTGTATGTTTATTATTGTAGATGATGGATATGATTATTGTTATAGATGATGGTTCGCGTTTTGTTTGGAAATTATTAATTTTAGTAATGGTTATGAGATAATGAGTACTGATGGTGAATGTTTAAGTTGTAAGTTGTTATCAGCCAATATGAATATTGTTATAGAGGATGGATATGATTATTGTTATAAATGACAGATGGAGTTTGGTTTGGGAATTATTAATTTGATTACTGTTTATGAAGTAATGGTTACTGATGGGGAATGTGTAAGTTTTAATTAGAATTAGTGTGTATGGTTATTACTGTAGATGATGGATATGATCATTGTTATAGATGATGGTTCGAGTTTTAATTGGAAATTATTAATTTTAGTAATGGTTATGAGATAATGGGTACTGAGGGTGAATGTTTATGTTGTAAGTTATTATTAGCGCATGTGAATATTGTTATAGAGGATGATTATGATTATTGTTATAGATGACAGATCGAGTTTTGGTTGGGAACTATTAATTTGATTACTGGTTATGAGGTAATGATAACTGATGGAGAATGTGTAAGTTGTAATTAGTATTAGTGTGTATGTTTATTATTGTAGACGATGGATATAATTATTGTTGTAGATGACAGATCAAGTTTTGTTTGGGAATTATTAGTTTTATTACTGGTTATGAGGTAATGATTACTGATAGGGAATGTGTAAGTTGTAATTAGTGTTAGTGTGTATGTTTATTATTGTAGATGATGGATGTGATTATTGTTATAGATGACAGATCGAGTTTTGTTTGGGAATTAAAAATTTGATTACTGGTTATGATGTAATGATTACTGATGAGGAATGTTTAAGTTTTAATTAGTATTAGTGTGTATGTTTATTATTGTAGATGATGGATATGATTATTGTTATAGATGATTGTTCGAGTTTTGTTTGGAAATTATTAATTTTAGTAATGGTTATGAGATAATGAGTACTGAGGGTGAATGTTTAAGTTGTAAGTTGTTATTAGCGCATGTGAATATTGTTATAGAGGATGGATATGATTATTGTTATAGATGACAAATGGAGTTTTGTTTGGGAATTATAATTTTATTAGTGGTTATGAGGTAATGGTTACTGATGGGGAATGTGTAAGTTTTATTTAGAATTAGTGTGTATGTTTATTATTGTAGATGATGGATATGATTATTGCTATAGATGATGGTTCGAGTTTTGTTTGGAAATTAATCATTTTAGTAATGGTTATGAGATAATGAGTACTGAGGGTGAATGTTTAAGTTGTAAGTTGTTATTAGCGCATATGAATATTGTTATAGAGGATGGATATGATTATTGTTATAGATGACAGATCGAGTTTTGGTTGGGAATTATTAATTTTAGTAATGGTTATGAGATAATGGTTACTGATGGGGAATGTGTAAGTTTTAATTAGTATTAGTGTGTATGTTTATTATTGTAGATGATGGATATGATTATTGTTATAGATGATGGTTCGAGTTTTGTTTGGAAATTATTAATTTTAGTAATGGTTATGAGATAATGAGTACTGAGGGTGAATGTTTAAGTTGTAAGTTGTTATTAGCGCATATGAATATTGTTATAGAGGATGGATATGATTATTGTTATAGATGACAGATCGAGTTTTGTTTGGGAATTAATAATTTGATTACTGGTTATGAGGTAATGATTACTCATGAGGAATGTTTAAGTTTTAATTAGTATTAGTGTGTATGTTTATTATTGTAGATGATGGATATGATTATTGTTATAGATGATGATTCGAGTTTTGTTTGGAACCTATTAATTTTAGTAATGGGTATGAGATAATAGTACGGAAGGTGAATGTGTAAGTTGTAATTAGTATTAGTGTGTATGTTTATCATTGTAAATGATGGATATGATTATTGTTATAGATGATGGTTCGCGTTTTAATTGGAAATTATTAATTTTAGTAATGGTTATGAGATAATGGGTACTGAGGGTGAATGTTTATGTTGTAAGTTATTATTAGCGCATGTGAATATTGTTATGGAGGATGATTATGATTATTGTTATAGATGACAGATCGAGTTTTGGTTGGGAACTATTAATTTGATTACTGGTTATGAGGTAAGTATAACTGATGGAGAATGTGTAAGTTGTTATTAGTATTAGTGTGTATGTTTATTATTGTAGACGATGGATATAATTATTGTTGTAGATGACAGATCGAGTTTTGTTTGGGAATTATTAGTTTTATTACTGGTTATGAGGTAATGATTACTGATGGGGAATGTGTAAGTTGTAATTAGTATTAGTGTGTATGTTTATTATTGTAGATGATGGATATGATTATTGTTATAGATGATGGTTCAATTTTTTTTTGGAAATTATTAATTTTAGTAATGGTTAGGAGATAATGAGTACTGAGGGTGAATGTTTAAGTTGTAAGATATTATCAGCGCATATGAATATTGTTATAGAGGATGGATATGATTATTGTTATAAATGACAGATGGAGTTGGTTTGGGAATATTAATTTGATTACTGTTTATGAGGTAATGCTTACTGATGGGGAATGTGTAAGTTGTAATTAGTATTAGTGTGTATGTTTATTATTGTACATGATGGATATGATTATTGTTATAGATGATGGTTCGAATTTTTTTTGGAAATTATTAATTTTAGTAATGGTTATGAGATAATGAGTACTGAGGGTGAATGTTTAAGTTGTAAGTTGTTATTAGCGCATATGAATATTGTTATACAGGATGGATATGATTATTGTTATAGATGACAGATCGAGTTTAGTTTGGGAATTAATAATTTGATTACTGGTTATGAGGTAATGATTACTGATGAGGAATGTTTAAGTTTTAATTAGTATTAGTGTGAATGTTTATTATTGTAGATGATGGATATGATTATTGTTATAGATGATGATTCGAGTATTGTTTGGAACCTACTAATTTTAGTAATGAGTATGAGATAATGAGTACTGAAGGTGAATGTGTAAGTTGTAATTAGTATTAGTGTGTATGTTTATCATTGTAGATGATGGATATGATTATTGTTATAGATGATGGTTCGCGTTTTGTTTGGAAATTATTAATTTTAGTAATGGTTATGAGATAATGAGTACTGAGGGTGAATGTTTAAGTTGTAAATTATTATCAGCGCATATGAATATTGTTATAGAGGATGGATATGATTATTGTTATAAATGACAGATGGAGTTTGGTTTGGGAATTAATAATTTGATTACTGGTTATGAGGTAATGCTTACTGTTAGGGAATGTGTAAGTTGTAATTAGTGTTAGTGTGTATGTTTATTATTGTACATGATGGATATGATTATTGTTATAGATGATGGTTCGAGTTTTGTTTGGAAATTATTAATTTTAGTAATGGTTATGAGATAATGAGTACTGAGGGTGAATGTTTTTATGTTGTAAGTTATTATTAGCGCATGTTAATATTGTTATAGAGGATGGATATGATTATTGTTATAGATAGATGATGAATCGAGTTTTTTTTGGAAATTATTAATTTTAGTAATGTTTATGAGATAATGAGTACTGAGGGTGAATGTTTAAGTTGTAAGTTGTTATTAGCGCATATGAATATTGTTATAGAGGATGGATATGATTATTGTTATAGATGACAG
The DNA here is from genome assembly GCA_964056705.1 of Troilus luridus. Taxonomy (NCBI): domain Eukaryota; kingdom Metazoa; phylum Arthropoda; class Insecta; order Hemiptera; family Pentatomidae; genus Troilus; species Troilus luridus. The sequence goes on along the minus strand of CAXKTH010000183.1, from coordinate 105,445 downwards.
ATCGAGTTTTGTTTGGGAATTAATAATTTGATTACTGGTTATGAGGTAATGATTACTGATGGGGGATGTGTAAGTTGTAATTAGTGTTAGTGTGTATGTTTATTATTGTAGATGATGGATGTGATTATTGTTATAGCTGATGGTTCTAGTTTTGTTTGGAAATTATTAATTTTAGTAATGGTTATGAGATAATGAGTACTGAGGGTGAATGTTTAAGTTGTAAGTTGTTATCAGCCCATATGAATATTGTTATAGAGGATGGATATGATTATTGTTATAGATGACAGATGGAGTGTTGTTTGGGAATTATTAATTTTATTACTGGTTATGAGGTAATGATTACTGATAGGGAATGTGTAACTTGTAATTAGTGTTAGTGTGTATGTTTATTATTGTAGATGATGGATATGATTATTGTTATAGATGATGGTTTGAGTTTTGTTTGGAAATTATTAATTTAAGTAATCGTTATGAGATAATGAGTACTTTGGGTAAATGTTTAAGTTGTAAGTTGTTATTAGCGCATATGAATATTGTTATAGAGGATAGATATGATTATTGTTATAGATGACAGATCGAGTTTCGTTTGGAATTATTAATTTTAGTAATGAATATGAGATAATGAGTACTGAGGGTGAATGTTTAAGTTGTAAGTTGTTATTAGCCCATATGAATATTGTTATAGAGGATGGATATAATTATTGTTGTAGATGACAGATCGAGTTTTGTTTGGGAATTATTAGTTTTATTACCGGTTATGAGGTAATGATTACTGTTGAGGAATGTGTAAGTTGTAATTAGTATTAGTGTGTATGTTTATTATTGTAGATGATGGATATGATTGTTGTTATAGATGACAGGTGGAGTTTTGTTTGGGAATAATTAATTTTATTAGTGGTTATAAGGTAATGATTACTGTTGAGGAATGTGTAAGTTTTAATTAGAATTAGTGTGTATGGTTATTACTGTAGATGATGGATATGATTATTGTTATAGATGATGGTTCGAGTTTTGTATGGAAATTATTAATTTTAGTAATGGTTATGAGATAATGAGTACTAAATGTGAATGTTTAAGTTGTAAGTTGTTATTAGCGCATATGAATATTGTTATAGAGGATGGATATGATTATTGTTATAGATGACAGATCGATTTTTGGTTGCGAACTATTAATTTGATTACTGGTTATGAGGTAATGATAACTGATGGAGAATGTGTAAGTTTTAATTAGAATTAGTGTGTATGTTTATTATTGTAGATGATGGATATGATTATTGTTATAGATGATGGTTCGAGTTTTGTTTGGAAATTAATCAGTTTAGTAATGGTTATGAGATAATGAGTACTGAGTGTGAATGTTTAAGTTGTAAGTTGTTATTAGCGCATATGAATATTGTTATAGAGGATGGATATGATTATTGTTATAGATGACAGATCGAGTTTTGGTTGGGAACTATTAATTTGATTACTGGTTATGAGGTAATGATAACTGATGGAGAATGTGTAAGTGGTAATTAGTATTAGTGTGTATGTTTATTATTGTAGATGATGGATATGATTAATGTTATAGATGATGGTTCGAGTTTTGTTTGGAAATTAATCAGTTTAGTAATGGTTATGAGATAATGAGTACTGAGTGTGAATGTTTAAGTTGTAAGTTGTTATTAGCGCATATGAATATTGTTATAGAGTATGGATATGATTATTGTTATAGATGACAGATCGAGTTTTGGTTGGGAACTATTAATTTGATTACTGGTTATGAGGTAATGATAACTGATGGAGAATGTGTAAGTTGTAATTAGTATTAGTGTGTATGTTTATTATTGAAGATGATGGATATGATTATTGTTATAGATGATGGTTCGAATTTTGTTTGGAAATTATTAATTTAAGTAATCGTTATGAGATAATGAGTACTTTAGGTAAATGTTTAAGTTGTAAGTTGTTATTAGCGCATATGAATATAGTTATAGAGGATAGATATGATTATTGTTATAGATGACAGATCGAGTTTCGTTTGGAATTATTAATTTTAGTAATGAATATGAGATAAAGAGTACTGAGGGTGAATGTTTAGTTGTAAGTTGTTATTAGCCCATATGAATATTGTTATAGAGGATGGATATAATTATTGTTGTAGATGACAGATCGAGTTTTGTTTGGGAATTATTAGTTTTATAACCGGTTATGAGGTAATGATTACTGATGGGGAATGTGTAACTTGTAATTAGTGTTAGTGTGTAGGTTTATTATTGTAGATGATGGTTGTGATTATTGTTATAGATGATGGTTCTAGTTTTATTTGGAAATTATTAATTTTAGTAATGGATATGAGATAATGAATACTGAGGGTGAATGTTTAAGTTGTAAGTTGGTATTAGCGCATATGAATATTGTTATAGAGGATGGACATGATTATTGTTATAGATGACAGATCGAGTTTTAGTTGGGAACTATTAATTTGATTACTGGTTATGAGGTAATGATAACTGATGGAGAATGTGTAAGTTGTAATTAGTATTAGTGTGTATGTTTATTATTGTCGACGATGGATATAATTATTGTTGTAGATGACAGATCGAGTTTTGTTTGGGAATTATTAGTTTTATTTCTGTTTTTGAGGTAATGATTACTGATGGGGGATGTGTAAGTTGTAATTAGTGTTAGTGTGTATGTTTATTATTGTAGATGATGGATGTGATTATTGTTATAGCTGATGGTTCTAGTTTTGTTTGGAAATTATTAATTTTAGTAATGGTTATGAGATAATGAGTACTAAGGGTGAATGTTTAAGTTGTAAGTTGTTATCAGCCCATATGAATATTGTTATAGAGGATGGATATGATTATTGTTATAGATGACAGATGGAGTGTTGTTTGGGAATTATTAATTTTATTACTGGTTATGAGGTAATGATTACTGATAGGGAATGTGTAACTTGTAATTAGTGTTAGTGTGTATGGTTATTACTGTAGATGATGGATATGATCATTGTTATAGATGATGGTTCGAGTTTTAATTGGAAATTATTAATTTTAGTAATGGTTATGAGATAATGGGTACTGAGGGTGAATGTTTATGTTGTAAGTTATTATTAGCGCATGTGAATATTGTTATGGAGGATGATTATGATTATTGTTATAGATGACAGATCGAGTTTTGGTTGGGAACTATTAATTTGATTACTGGTTATGAGGTAATGATAACTGATGGAGAATGTGTAAGTTGTAATTAGTATTAGTGTGTATGTTTATTATTGTAGACGATGGATATAATTATTGTTGTAGATGACAGATCGAGTTTTGTTTGGGAATTATTAGTTTTATTACTGGTTATGAGGTAATGATTACTGATGGGGAATGTGTAAGTTGTAATTAGTATTAGTGTGTATGTTTATTATTGTAGATGATGGATATGATTATTGTTATAGATGATGGTTCAAGTTTTGTTTGGAAATTATTAATTTTAGTAATGGTTAGGAGATAATGAGTACTGAGGGTGAATGTTTATGTTGTAAGTTATTATCAGCGCATATGAATATTGTTATAGAGGATGGATATGATTATTGTTATAAATGACAGATGGAGTTGGTTTGGGAATTATTAATTTGATTACTGTTTATGAGGTAATGCTTACTGATGGGGAATGTGTAAGTTGTAATTAGTATTAGTGTGTATGTTTATTATTGTACATGATGGATATGATTATTGTTATAGATGATGGTTCGAATTTTTTTTGGAAATTATTAATTTTAGTAATGGTTATGAGATAATGAGTACTGAGGGTGAATGTTTAAGTTGTAAGTTGTTATTAGCGCATATGAATATTGTTATAGAGGATGGATATGATTATTGTTATAGATGACAGATGGAGTGTTGTTTGGGAATTATTAATTTTATTACTGGTTATGAGGTAATGATTACTGATAGGGAATGTGTAACTTGTAATTAGTGTTAGTGTGTATGGTTATTACTGTAGATGATGGATATGATCATTGTTATAGATGATGGTTCGAGTTTTAATTGGAAATTATTAATTTTAGTAATGGTTATGAGATAATGGGTACTGAGGGTGAATGTTTATGTTGTAAGTTATTATTAGCGCATGTGAATATTGTTATGGAGGATGATTATGATTATTGTTATAGATGACAGATCGAGTTTTGGTTGGGAACTATTAATTTGATTACTGGTTATGAGGTAATGATAACTGATGGAGAATGTGTAAGTTGTAATTAGTATTAGTGTGTATGTTTATTATTGTAGACGATGGATATAATTATTGTTGTAGATGACAGATCGAGTTTTGTTTGGGAATTATTAGTTTTATTACTGGTTATGAGGTAATGATTACTGATGGGGAATGTGTAAGTTGTAATTAGTATTAGTGTGTATGTTTATTATTGTAGATGATGGATATGATTATTGTTATAGATGATGGTTCAAGTTTTGTTTGGAAATTATTAATTTTAGTAATGGTTAGGAGATAATGAGTACTGAGGGTGAATGTTTAAGTTGTAAGTTATTATCAGCGCATATGAATATTGTTATAGAGGATGGATATGATTATTGTTATAAATGACAGATGGAGTTGGTTTGGGAATTATTAATTTGATTACTGTTTATGAGGTAATGCTTACTGATGGGGAATGTGTAAGTTGTAATTAGTATTAGTGTGTATGTTTATTATTGTACATGATGGATATGATTATTGTTATAGATGATGGTTCGAATTTTTTTTGGAAATTATTAATTTTAGTAATGGTTATGAGATAATGAGTACTGAGGGTGAATGTTTAAGTTGTAAATTGTTATTAGCGCATATGAATATTGTTATACAGGATGGATATGATTATTGTTATAGATGACAGATCGAGTTTTGTTTGGGAATTAATAATTTGATTACTGGTTATGAGGTAATGATTACTGATGAGGAATGTTTAAGTTTTAATTAGTATTAGTGTGCATGTTTATTATTGTAGATGATGGATATGATTATTGTTATAGATGATGGTTCGAGTTTTGTTTGGAAATTAATCAGTTTAGTAATGGTTATGAGATAATGAGTACTGAGTGTGAATGTTTAAGTTGTAAGTTGTTATTAGCGCATATGAATATTGTTATAGAGGATGGATATGATTATTGTTATAGATGACAGATCGAGTTTTGGTTGGGAACTATTAATTTGATTACTGTTTATGAGGTAATGCTTACTGATGGGGAATGTGTAAGTTGTAATTAGTATTAGTGTGTATGTTTATTATTGTACATGATGGATATGATTATTGTTATAGATGATGGTTCGAATTTTTTTTGGAAATTATTAATTTTAGTAATGGTTATGAGATAATGAGTACTGAGGGTGAATGTTTAAGTTGTAAGTTGTTATTAGCGCATATGAATATTGTTATACAGGATGGATATGATTATTGTTATAGATGACAGATCGAGTTTTGTTTGGGAATTAATAATTTGATTACTGGTTATGAGGTAATGATTACTGATGAGGAATGTTTAAGTTGTAAGTTGTTATTAGCGCATATGAATATTGTTATAGAGGATGGATATGATTATTGTTATAGATGACAGATCGAGTTTTGGTTGGGAATTATTAATTTTAGTAATGGTTATGAGATAATGGTTACTGATGGGGAATGTGTAAGTTTTAATTAGTATTAGTGTGTATGTTTATTATTGTAGATGATGGATATGATTATTGTTATAGATGACAGATCGAGTTTTGTTTGGGAATTAATAATTTGATTACTGGTTATGAGGTAATGATTACTCATGAGGAATGTTTAAGTTTTAATTAGTATTAGTGTGTATGTTTATTATTGTAGATGATGGATATGATTATTGTTATAGATGATGATTCGAGTTTTGTTTGGAACCTATTAATTTTAGTAATGGGTATGAGATAATAGTACTGAAGGTGAATGTGTAAGTTGTAATTAGTATTAGTGTGTATGTTTATTATTGTAGATGATGGATATGATTATGGTTATAGATGATGGTTCTAGTTTTGTTTGGAAATTATTAATTTTAGTAATGGTTATGAGATAATGAGTACTGATGGTGAATGTTTAAGTTGTAAGTTGTTATCAGCCAATATGAATATTGTTATAGAGGATGGATATGATTATTGTTATAAATGACAGATCGAGTTTTGGTTGGGAACTATTAATTTGATTACTGGTTATGAGGTAATGATAACTGATGGAGAATGTGTAAGTTGTAATTAGTATTAGTGTGTATGTTTATTATTGTAGACGATGGATATAATTATTGTTGTAGATGACAGATCAAGTTTGGTTTGGGAATTATTAATTTGATTACTGTTTATGAAGTAATGGTTACTGATGGGGAATGTGTAAGTTTTAATTAGAATTAGTGTGTATGGTTATTACTGTAGATGATGGATATGATCATTGTTATAGATGATGGTTCGAGTTTTAATTGGAAATTATTAATTTTAGTAATGGTTATGAGATAATGGGTACTGAGGGTGAATGTTTATGTTGTAAGTTATTATTAGCGCATGTGAATATTGTTATAGAGGATGATTATGATTATTGTTATAGATGACAGATCGAGTTTTGGTTGGGAACTCTTAATTTGATTACTGGTTATGAGGTAATGATAACTGATGGAAAATGTGTAAGTTGTAATTAGTATTAGTGTGTATGTTTATTATTGTAGACGATGGATATAATTATTGTTGTAGATGACAGATCAAGTTTTGTTTGGGAATTATTAGTTTTATTACTGGTTATGAGGTAATGATTACTGATAGGGAATGTGTAAGTTGTAATTAGTGTTAGTGTGTATGTTTATTATTGTAGATGATGGATGTGATTATTGTTATAGATGACAGATCGAGTTTTGTTTGGGAATTAAAAATTTGATTACTGGTTATGAGGTAATGATTACTGATGAGGAATGTTTAAGTTTTAATTAGTATTAGTGTGTATGTTTATTACTGTAGATGATGGATATGATTATTGTTATAGATGATGGTTTGAGTTTTGTTTAGAAATTATGAATTTTAGTAATTGTTATGAGATAATGGTTACTGATGGGGAATGTGCAAGTTTTAATTAGTATTAGTGTGTATGTTTATTATTGTAGATGATGGATATGATTATTGTTATAGATGATGGTTCGAGTTTTGTTTGGGAACTATTAATTTGATTACTGTTTATGAGGTAATGCTTACTGATGGGGAATGTGTAAGTAGTAATTAGTATTAGTGTGTATGTTTATCATTGTAGATGATGGATATGATTATTGTTATAGATGATGGTTCGAGTTTTGTTTGGAAATTATGAATTTTAGTAATGGTTATGAGATAATGAGTACTGAGGGTGAATGTTTAAGTTGTAAGTTGTTATTAGCGCATATGAATATTGTTATAGAGGATGGATATGATTATTGTTATAGATGACAGATCGAGTTTTGTTTGGGAATTAATAATTTGATTACTGGTTATGAGGTAATGATTACTCATGAGGAATGTTTAAGTTTTAATTAGTATTAGTGTGTATGTTTATTATTGTAGATGATGGATATGATTATTGTTATAGATGATAATTCGAGTTTTGTTTGGAACCTATTAATTTTAGTAATGGGTATGAGATAATAGTACTGAAGGTGAATGTGTAAGTTGTAATTAGTATTAGTGTGTATGTTTATCATTGTAAATGATGGATATGATTATTGTTATAGATGATGGTTCGCGTTTTGTTTGGAAATTATTAATTTTAGTAATGGTTATGAGATAATGAGTACTGAGGGTGAATGTTTAAGTTGTAAATTATTATCAGCGCATATGAATATTGTTATAGAGGATGGATATGATTATTGTTATAAATGACAGATGGAGTTTGGTTTGGGAATTAATAATTTGATTACTGTTTATGAAGTAATGGTTACTGATGGGGAATGTGTAAGTTTTAATTAGAATTAGTGTGTATGGTTATTACTGTAGATGATGGATATGATCATTGTTATAGATGATGGTTCGAGTTTTAATTGGAAATTATTAATTTTAGTAATGGTTATGAGATAATGGGTACTGAGGGTGAATGTTTATGTTGTAAGTTATTATTAGCGCATGTGAATATTGTTATGGAGGATGATTATGATTATTGTTATAGATGACAGATCGAGTTTTGGTTGGGAACTATTAATTTGATTACTGGTTATGAGGTAAGTATAACTGATGGAGAATGTGTAAGTTGTTATTAGTATTAGTGTGTATGTTTATTATTGTAGACGATGGATATAATTATTGTTGTAGATGACAGATCGAGTTTTGTTTGGGAATTATTAGTTTTATTACTGGTTATGAGGTAATGATTACTGATGGGGAATGTGTAAGTTGTAATTAGTATTAGTGTGTATGTTTATTATTGTAGATGATGGATATGATTATTGTTATAGATGATGGTTCAAGTTTTGTTTGGAAATTATTAATTTTAGTAATGGTTAGGAGATAATGAGTACTGAGGGTGAATGTTTAAGTTGTAAGATATTATCAGCGCATATGAATATTGTTATAGAGGATGGATATGATTATTGTTGTAAATGACAGATGGAGTTGGTTTGGGAATTATTAATTTGATTACTGTTTATGAGGTAATGCTTACTGATGGGGAATGTGTAAGTTGTAATTAGTATTAGTGTGTATGTTTATTATTGTACATGATGGATATGATTATTGTTATAGATGATGGTTCGAATTCTTTTTGGAAATTATTAATTTTAGTAATGGTTATGAGATAATGAGTACTGAGGGTGAATGTTTAAGTTGTAAGTTGTTATTAGCGCATATGAATATTGTTATACAGGATGGATATGATTATTGTTATAGATGACAGATCGAGTTTTGTTTGGGAATTAATAATTTGATTACTGGTTATGAGGTAATGATTACTGATGAGGAATGTTTAAGTTTTAATTAGTATTAGTGTGTATGTTTATTATTGTAGATGATGGATATGATTATTGTTATAGATGATGGTTCGAGTTTTGTTTGGAAATTAATCAGTTTAGTAATGGTTATGAGATAATGAGTACTGAGTGTGAATGTTTAAGTTGTAAGTTGTTATTAGCGCATATGAATATTGTTATAGAGGATGGATATGATTATTGTTATAGATGACAGATCGAGTTTTGGTTGGGAACTATTAATTTGATTACTGTTTATGAGGTAATGCTTACTGATGGGGAATGTGTAAGTTGTAATTAGTATTAGTGTGTATGTTTATTATTGTACATGATGGATATGATTATTGTTATAGATGATGGTTCGAGTTTTGTTTGGAAATTAATCAGTTTAGTAATGGTTATGAGATAATGAGTACTGAGTGTGAATGTTTAAGTTGTAAGTTGTTATTAGCGCATATGAATATTGTTATAGAGGATGGATATGATTATTGTTATAGATGACAGATCGAGTTTTGGTTGGGAACTATTAATTTGATTACTGGTTATGAGGTAATGATAACTGATGGAGAATGTGTAAGTTGTAATTAGTATTAGTGTGTATGTTTATTATTGTAGACGATGGATATAATTATTGTTGTAGATGACAGATCAAGTTTTGTTTGGGAATTATTAGTTTTATTACTGGTTATGAGGTAATGATTACTGATAGGGAATGTGTAAGTTGTAATTAGTGTTAGTGTGTATGTTTATTATTGTAGATGATGGATGTGATTATTGTTATAGATGACAGATCGAGTTTTGTTTGGGAATTAAAAATTTGATTACTGGTTATGAGGTAATGATTACTGATGAGGAATGTTTAAGTTTTAATTAGTATTAGTGTGTATGTTTATTACTGTAGATGATGGATATGATTATTGTTATAGATGATGGTTTGAGTTTTGTTTAGAAATTATGAATTTTAGTAATTGTTATGAGATAATGGTTACTGATGGGGAATGTGCAAGTTTTAATTAGTATTAGTGTGTATGTTTATTATTGTAGATGATGGATATGATTATTGTTATAGATGATGGTTCGAGTTTGGTTTGGGAACTATTAATTTGATTACTGTTTATGAGGTAATGCTTACTGATGGGGAATGTGTAAGTAGTAATTAGTATTAGTGTGTATGTTTATCATTGTAGATGATGGATATGATTATTGTTATAGATGATGGTTCGAGTTTTGTTTGGAAATTATGAATTTTAGTAATGGTTATGAGATAATGAGTACTGAGGGTGAATGTTTAAGTTGTAAGTTGTTATTAGCGCATATGAATATTGTTATACAGGATGGATATGATTATTGTTATAGATGACAGATCGAGTTTTGTTTGGGAATTAATAATTTGATTACTGGTTATGAGGTAATGATTACTGATGAGGAATGTTTAAGTTTTAATTAGTATTAGTGTGTATGTTTATTATTGTAGATGATGGATATGATTATTGTTATAGATGATGGTTCGAGTTTTGTTTGGAAATTAATCAGTTTAGTAATGGTTATGAGATAATGAGTACTGAGTGTGAATGTTTAAGTTGTAAGTTGTTATTAGCGCATATGAATATTGTTATAGAGGATGGATATGATTATTGTTATAGATGACAGATCGAGTTTTGGTTGGGAACTATTAATTTGATTACTGTTTATGAGGTAATGCTTACTGATGGGGAATGTGTAAGTTGTAATTAGTATTAGTGTGTATGTTTATTATTGTACATGATGGATATGATTATTGTTATAGATGATGGTTCGAATTTTTTTTGGAAATTATTAATTTTAGTAATGGTTATGAGATAATGAGTACTGAGGGTGAATGTTTAAGTTGTAAGTTGTTATTAGCGCATATGAATATTGTTATAGAGGATGGATATGATTATTGTTATAGATGACAGATCGAGTTTTGTTTGGGAATTAATAATTTGATTACTGGTTATGAGGTAATGATTACTCATGAGGAATGTTTAAGTTTTAATTAGTATTAGTGTGTATGTTTATTATTGTAGATGATGGATATGATTATTGTTATAGATGATGATTCGAGTTTTGTTTGGAACCTATTAATTTTAGTAATGGGTATGAGATAATAGTACTGAAGGTGAATGTGTAAGTTGTAATTAGTATTAGTGTGTATGTTTATCATTGTAAATGATGGATATGATTATTGTTATAGATGATGGTTCGCGTTTTGTTTGGAAAGTATTAATTTTAGTAATGGTTATGAGATAATGAGTACTGAGGGTGAATGTTTAAGTTGTAAATTATTATCAGCGCATATGAATATTGTTATAGAGGATGGATATGATTATTGTTATAAATGACAGATGGAGTTTGGTTTGGGAATTAATAATTTGATTACTGTTTATGAAGTAATGGTTACTGATGGGGAATGTGTAAGTTTTAATTAGAATTAGTGTGTATGGTTATTACTGTAGATGATGGATATGATCATTGTTATAGATGATGGTTCGAGTTTTAATTGGAAATTATTAATTTTAGTAATGGTTATGAGATAATGGGTACTGAGGGTGAATGTTTATGTTGTAAGTTATTATTAGCGCATGTGAATATTGTTATGGAGGATGATTATGATTATTCTTATAGATGACAGATCGAGTTTTGGTTGGGAACTATTAATTTGATTAATGGTTATGAGGTAAGTATAACTGATGGATAATGTGTAAGTTGTTATTAGTATTAGTGTGTATGTTTATTATTGTAGACGATGGATATAATTATTGTTGTAGATGACAGATCGAGTTTTGTTTGGGAATTATTAGTTTTATTACTGGTTATGAGGTAATGATTACTGATGGGGAATGTGTAAGTTGTAATTAGTATTAGTGTGTATGTTTATTATTGTAGATGATGGATATGATTATTGTTATAGATGATGGTTCAAGTTTTGTTTGGAAATTATTAATTTTAGTAATGGTTAGGAGATAATGAGTACTGAGGGTGAATGTTTAAGTTGTAAGATATTATCAGCGCATATGAATATTGTTATAGAGGATGGATATGATTATTGTTGTAAATGACAGATGGAGTTGGTTTGGGAATTATTAATTTGATTACTGTTTATGAGGTAATGCTTACTGATGGGGAATGTGTAAGTTGTAATTAGTATTAGTGTGTATGTTTATTATTGTACATGATGGATATGATTATTGTTATAGATGATGGTTCGAATTTTTTTTGGAAATTATTAATTTTAGTAATGGTTATGAGATAATGAGTACTGAGGGTGAATGTTTAAGTTGTAAGTTGTTATTAGCGCATATGAATATTGTTATAGAGGATGGATATGATTATTGTTATAGATGACAGATCGAGTTTTGTTTGGGAATTAATAATTTGATTACTGGTTATGAGGTAATGATTACTCATGAGGAATGTTTAAGTTTTAATTAGTATTAGTGTGTATGTTTATTATTGTAGATGATGGATATGATTATTGTTATAGATGATGATTCGAGTTTTGTTTGGAACCTATTAATTTTAGTAATGGGTATGAGATAATAGTACTGAAGGTGAATGTGTAAGTTGTAATTAGTATTAGTGTGTATGTTTATCATTGTAAATGATGGATATGATTATTGTTATAGATGATGGTTCGCGTTTTGTTTGGAAATTATTAATTTTAGTAATGGTTATGAGATAATGAGTACTGAGGGTGAATGTTTAAGTTGTAAATTATTATCAGCGCATATGAATATTGTTATAGAGGATGGATATGATTATTGTTATAAATGACAGATGGAGTTTGGTTTGGGAATTAATAATTTGATTACTGTTTATGAAGTAATGGTTACTGATGGGGAATGTGTAAGTTTTAATTAGAATTAGTGTGTATGGTTATTACTGTAGATGATGGATATGATCATTGTTATAGATGATGGTTCGAGTTTTAATTGGAAATTATTAATTTTAGTAATGGTTATGAGATAATGGGTACTGAGGGTGAATGTTTATGTTGTAAGTTATTATTAGCGCATGTGAATATTGTTATGGAGGATGATTATGATTATTGTTATAGATGACAGATCGAGTTTTGGTTGGGAACTATTAATTTGATTACTGGTTATGAGGTAAGTATAACTGATGGAGAATGTGTAAGTTGTTATTAGTATTAGTGTGTATGTTTATTATTGTAGACGATGGATATAATTATTGTTGTAGATGACAGATCGAGTTTTGTTTGGGAATTATTAGTTTTATTACTGGTTATGAGGTAATGATTACTGATGGGGAATGTGTAAGTTGTAATTAGTATTAGTGTGTATGTTTATTATTGTAGATGATGGATATGATTATTGTTATAGATGATGGTTCAAGTTTTGTTTGGAAATTATTAATTTTAGTAATGGTTAGGAGATAATGAGTACTGAGGGTGAATGTTTAAGTTGTAAGATATTATCAGCGCATATGAATATTGTTATAGAGGATGGATATGATTATTGTTGTAAATGACAGATGGAGTTGGTTTGGGAATTATTAATTTGATTACTGTTTATGAGGTAATGCTTACTGATGGGGAATGTGTAAGTTGTAATTAGTATTAGTGTGTATGTTTATTATTGTACATGATGGATATGATTATTGTTATAGATGATGGTTCGAATTCTTTTTGGAAATTATTAATTTTAGTAATGGTTATGAGATAATGAGTACTGAGGGTGAATGTTTAAGTTGTAAGTTGTTATTAGCGCATATGAATATTGTTATACAGGATGGATACGATTATTGTTATAGATGACAGATCGAGTTTTGTTTGGGAATTAATAATTTGATTACTGGTTATGAGGTAATGATTACTGATGAGGAATGTTTAAGTTTTAATTAGTATTAGTGTGTATGTTTATTATTGTAGATGATGGATATGATTATTGTTATAGATGATGGTTCGAGTTTTGTTTGGAAATTAATCAGTTTAGTAATGGTTATGAGATAATGAGTACTGAGTGTGAATGTTTAAGTTGTAAGTTGTTATTAGCGCATATGAATATTGTTATAGAGGATGGATATGATTATTGTTATAGATGAAAGATCGAGTTTTGGTTGGGAACTATTAATTTGATTACTGTTTATGAGGTAATGCTTACTGATGGGGAATGTGTAAGTTGTAATTAGTATTAGTGTGTATGTTTATTATTGTACATGATGGATATGATTATTGTTATAGATGATGGTTCGAATTTTTTTTGGAAATTATTAATTTTAGTAATGGTTATGAGATAATGAGTACTGAGGGTGAATGTTTAAGTTGTAAGTTGTTATTAGCGCATATGAATATTGTTATAGAGGATGGATATGATTATTGTTATAGATGACAGATCGAGTTTTGTTTGGGAATTAATAATTTGATTACTGGTTATGAGGTAATGATTACTCATGAGGAATGTTTAAGTTTTAATTAGTATTAGTGTGTATGTTTATTATTGTAGATGATGGATATGATTATTGTTATAGATGATGATTCGAGTTTTGTTTGGAACCTATTAATTTTAGTAATGGGTATGAGATAATAGTACTGAAGGTGAATGTGTAAGTTGTAATTAGTATTAGTGTGTATGTTTATCATTGTAAATGATGGATATGATTATTGTTATAGATGATGGTTCGCGTTTTGTTTGGAAAGTATTAATTTTAGTAATGGTTATGAGATAATGAGTACTGAGGGTGAATGTTTAAGTTGTAAATTATTATCAGCGCATATGAATATTGTTATAGAGGATGGATATGATTATTGTTATAAATGACAGATGGAGTTTTGTTTGGGAATTATTAGTTTTATTACTGGTTATGAGGTAATGATTACTGATGGGGAATGTGTAAGTTGTAATTAGTATTAGTGTGTATGTTTATTATTGTAGATGATGGATATGATTATTGTTATAGATGATGGTTCAAGTTTTGTTTGGAAATTATTAATTTTAGTAATGGTTAGGAGATAATGAGTACTGAGGGTGAATGTTTAAGTTGTAAGATATTATCAGCGCATATGAATATTGTTATAGAGGATGGATATGATTATTGTTGTAAATGACAGATGGAGTTGGTTTGGGAATTATTAATTTGATTACTGTTTATGAGGTAATGCTTACTGATGGGGAATGTGTAAGTTGTAATTAGTATTAGTGTGTATGTTTATTATTGTACATGATGGATATGATTATTGTTATAGATGATGGTTCGAATTCTTTTTGGAAATTATTAATTTTAGTAATGGTTATGAGATAATGAGTACTGAGAGTGAATGTTTAAGTTGTAAGTTGTTATTAGCGCATATGAATATTGTTATACAGGATGGATATGATTATTGTTATAGATGACAGATCGAGTTTTGTTTGGGAATTAATAATTTGATTACTGGTTATGAGGTAATGATTACTGATGAGGAATGTTTAAGTTTTAATTAGTATTAGTGTGTATGTTTATTATTGTAGATGATGGATATGATTATTGTTATAGATGATGGTTCGAGTTTTGTTTGGAAATTAATCAGTTTAGTAATGGTTATGAGATAATGAGTACTGAGTGTGAATGTTTAAGTTGTAAGTTGTTATTAGCGCATATGAATATTGTTATAGAGGATGGATATGATTATTGTTATAGATGACAGATCGAGTTTTGGTTGGGAACTATTAATTTGATTACTGTTTATGAGGTAATGCTTACTGATGGGGAATGTGTAAGTTGTAATTAGTATTAGTGTGTATGTTTATTATTGTACATGATGGATATGATTATTGTTATAGATGATGGTTCGAATTTTTTTTGGAAATTATTAATTTTAGTAATGGTTATGAGATAATGAGTACTGAGGGTGAATGTTTAAGTTGTAAGTTGTTATTAGCGCATATGAATATTGTTATAGAGGATGGATATGATTATTGTTATAGATGACAGATCGAGTTTTGTTTGGGAATTAATAATTTGATTACTGGTTATGAGGTAATGATTACTCATGAGGAATGTTTAAGTTTTAATTAGTATTAGTGTGTATGTTTATTATTGTAGATGATGGATATGATTATTGTTATAGATGATGATTCGAGTTTTGTTTGGAACCTATTAATTTTAGTAATGGGTATGAGATAATAGTACTGAAGGTGAATGTGTAAGTTGTAATTAGTATTAGTGTGTATGTTTATCATTGTAAATGATGGATATGATTATTGTTATAGATGATGGTTCGCGTTTTGTTTGGAAATTATTAATTTTAGTAATGGTTATGAGATAATGAGTACTGAGGGTGAATGTTTAAGTTGTAAATTATTATCAGCGCATATGAATATTGTTATAGAGGATGGATATGATTATTGTTATAAATGACAGATGGAGTTTGGTTTGGGAATTAATAATTTGATTACTGTTTATGAAGTAATGGTTACTGATGGGGAATGTGTAAGTTTTAATTAGAATTAGTGTGTATGGTTATTACTGTAGATGATGGATATGATCATTGTTATAGATGATGGTTCGAGTTTTAATTGGAAATTATTAATTTTAGTAATGGTTATGAGATAATGGGTACTGAGGGTGAATGTTTATGTTGTAAGTTATTATTAGCGCATGTGAATATTGTTATGGAGGATGATTATGATTATTGTTATAGATGACAGATCGAGTTTTGGTTGGGAACTATTAATTTGATTACTGGTTATGAGGTAAGTATAACTGATGGAGAATGTGTAAGTTGTTATTAGTATTAGTGTGTATGTTTATTATTGTAGACGATGGATATAATTATTGTTGTAGATGACAGATCGAGTTTTGTTTGGGAATTATTAGTTTTATTACTGGTTATGAGGTAATGATTACTGATGGGGAATGTGTAAGTTGTAATTAGTATTAGTGTGTATGTTTATTATTGTAGATGATGGATATGATTATTGTTATAGATGATGGTTCAAGTTTTGTTTGGAAATTATTAATTTTAGTAATGGTTAGGAGATAATGAGTACTGAGGGTGAATGTTTAAGTTGTAAGATATTATCAGCGCATATGAATATTGTTATAGAGGATGGATATGATTATTGTTGTAAATGACAGATGGAGTTGGTTTGGGAATTATTAATTTGATTACTGTTTATGAGGTAATGCTTACTGATGGGGAATGTGTAAGTTGTAATTAGTATTAGTGTGTATGTTTATTATTGTACATGATGGATATGATTATTGTTATAGATGATGGTTCGAATTCTTTTTGGAAATTATTAATTTTAGTAATGGTTATGAGATAATGAGTACTGAGGGTGAATGTTTAAGTTGTAAGTTGTTATTAGCGCATATGAATATTGTTATACAGGATGGATACGATTATTGTTATAGATGACAGATCGAGTTTTGTTTGGGAATTAATAATTTGATTACTGGTTATGAGGTAATGATTACTGATGAGGAATGTTTAAGTTTTAATTAGTATTAGTGTGTATGTTTATTATTGTAGATGATGGATATGATTATTGTTATAGATGATGGTTCGAGTTTTGTTTGGAAATTAATCAGTTTAGTAATGGTTATGAGATAATGAGTACTGAGTGTGAATGTTTAAGTTGTAAGTTGTTATTAGCGCATATGAATATTGTTATAGAGGATGGATATGATTATTGTTATAGATGACAGATCGAGTTTTGGTTGGGAACTATTAATTTGATTACTGTTTATGAGGTAATGCTTACTGATGGGGAATGTGTAAGTTGTAATTAGTATTAGTGTGTATGTTTATTATTGTACATGATGGATATGATTATTGTTATAGATGATGGTTCGAATTTTTTTTGGAAATTATTAATTTTAGTAATGGTTATGAGATAATGAGTACTGAGGGTGAATGTTTAAGTTGTAAGTTGTTATTAGCGCATATGAATATTGTTATACAGGATGGATATGATTATTGTTATAGATGACAGATCGAGTTTTGTTTGGGAATTAAGAATTTGATTACTGGTTATGAGGTAATGATTACTGATGAGGAATGTTTAAGTTTTAATTAGTATTAGTGTGTATGTTTATTATTGTAGATGATGGATATGATTATTGTTATAGATGATGATTCGAGTTTTGTTTGGAACCTACTAATTTTAGTAATGAGTATGAGATAATGAGTACTGAAGGTGAATGTGTAAGTTGTAATTAGTATTAGTGTGTATGTTTATCATTGTAGATGATGGATATGATTATTGTTATAGATGATGGTTCGCGTTTTGTTTGGAAATTATTAATTTTAGTAATGGTTATGAGATAATGAGTACTGAGGGTGAATGTTTAAGTTGTAAATTATTATCAGCGCATATGAATATTGTTATAGAGGATGGATATGATTATTGTTATAAATGACAGATGGAGTTTGGTTTGGGAATTAATAATTTGATTACTGGTTATGAGGTAATGCTTACTGTTAGGGAATGTGTAAGTTGTAATTAGTATTAGTGTGTATGTTTATTATTGTAGATGATGGATAAGATTATTGTTATAGATGATGGTTCGAGTTTTTTTTGGAAATTATTAATATTAGTAATGGTTAAGAGATAATGAGTACTGAGGGTGAATGTTTGAGTTGTAGGTTGTTTTTAGCGCATATGAATATTGTTATAGAGGATGGATATGATTATTTTATAGATTACAGGTCGAGTTTTGTTTGAGAATTATTAATTTGATTACTGGTTATAAGGTAATGATTACTGATGAGGAATGTTTAAGTTGTAATTAGTATTAGTGTGTATGTTTATTATTGTAGATGATGGATATGATTATTGTTATAGATGATGGTTCGAGTTTTGTTTGGAAATTATTAATTTTAGTAATGGTTAGGAGATAATGAGTACTGAGGGTGAATGTTTAAGTTGTAAGTTATTATCAGCGCATATGAATATTGTTATAGAGGATGGATATTATTATTGTTATAAATGATAGATGGAGTTTGGTTTGGGAATTATTAATTTGATTACTGTTTATGATATAATGCTTACTGATGGGGAATGTGTAATTTGTAATTAGTATTAGTGTGTATGTTTATTATTGTACATGATGGATATGATTATTGTTATAGATGATGGTTCGAGTTTTGTTTGGAAATTATTAATTTTAGTAATGGTTATGAGATAATGAGTACTAAGGGTGAATGTTTATGTTGTAAGTTATTATTAGCGCATGTGAATATTGTTATAGAGGATGATTATGATTATTGTCATAGATGACAGATCGAGTTTTGTTTGGGAATTAATAATTTGATTACTGGTTATGAGGTAATGATTACTGATGAGGAATGTTTAAGTTGTAAGTTGTTATTAGCGCATATGAATATTGTTATAGAGGATGGATATGATTATTGTTATAGATGACAGATCGAGTTTTGGTTGGGAATTATTAATTTTAGTAATGGTTATGAGATAATGGTTACTGATGGGGAATGTGTAAATTTTAATTAGTATTAGTGTGTATGTTTATTATTGTAGATGATGGATATGATTATTGTTATAGATGACAGATCGAGTTTTGTTTGGGAATTAATAATTTGATTACTGGTTATGAGGTAATGATTACTCATGAGGAATGTTTAAGTTTTAATTAGTATTAGTGTGTATGTTTATTATTGTAGATGATGGATATGATTATTGTTATAGATGATGATTCGAGTTTTGTTTGGAACCTATTAATTTTAGTAATGGGTATGAGATAATAGTACTGAAGGTGAATGTGTAAGTTGTAATTAGTATTAGTGTGTATGTTTATTATTGTAGATGATGGATATGATTATTGTTATAGATGATGGTTCTAGTTTTGTTTGGAAATTATTAATTTTAGTAATGGTTATGAGATAATGAGTACTGATGGTGAATGTTTAAGTTGTAAGTTGTTATCAGCCAATATGAATATTGTTATAGAGGATGGATATGATTATTGTTATAAATGACAGATCGAGTTTTGGTTGGGAACTATTAATTTGATTACTGGTTATGAGGTAATGATAACTGATGGAGAATGTGTAAGTTGTAATTAGTATTAGTGTGTATGTTTATTATTGTAGACGATGGATATAATTATTGTTGTAGATGACAGATCAAGTTTGGTTTGGGAATTATTAATTTGATTACTGTTTATGAAGTAATGGTTACTGATGGGGAATGTGTAAGTTTTAATTAGAATTAGTGTGTATGGTTATTACTGTAGATGATGGATATGATCATTGTTATAGATGATGGTTCGAGTTTTAATTGGAAATTATTAATTTTAGTAATGGTTATGAGATAATGGGTACTGAGGGTGAATGTTTATGTTGTAAGTTATTATTAGCGCATGTGAATATTGTTATAGAGGATGATTATGATTATTGTTATAGATGACAGATCGAGTTTTGGTTGGGAACTATTAATTTGATTACTGGTTATGAGGTAATGATAACTGATGGAGAATGTGTAAGTTGTAATTAGTATTAGTGTGTATGTTTATTATTGTAGACGATGGATATAATTATTGTTGTAGATGACAGATCAAGTTTTGTTTGGGAATTATTAGTTTTATTACTGGTTATGAGGTAATGATTACTGATAGGGAATGTGTAAGTTGTAATTAGTGTTAGTGTGTATGTTTATTATTGTAGATGATGGATGTGATTATTGTTATAGATGACAGATCGAGTTTTGTTTGGGAATTAAAAATTTGATTACTGGTTATGAGGTAATGATTACTGATGAGGAATGTTTAAGTTTTAATTAGTATTAGTGTGTATGTTTATTACTGTAGATGATGGATATGATTATTGTTATAGATGATGGTTTGAGTTTTGTTTAGAAATTATGAATTTTAGTAATTGTTATGAGATAATGAGTACTGAGGGTGAATGTTTAAGTTGTAAGTTGTTATTAGCGCATATGAATATTGTTATAGAGGATGGATATGATTATTGTTATAGATGACAGATCGAGTTTTGTTTGGGAATTAATAATTTGATTACTGGTTATGAGGTAATGATTACTCATGAGGAATGTTTAAGTTTTAATTAGTATTAGTGTGTATGTTTATTATTGTAGATGATGGATATGATTATTGTTATAGATGATGATTCGAGTTTTGTTTGGAACCTATTAATTTTAGTAATGGGTATGAGATAATAGTACTGAAGGTGAATGTGTAAGTTGTAATTAGTATTAGTGTGTATGTTTATCATTGTAAATGATGGATATGATTATTGTTATAGATGATGGTGCGCGTTTTGTTTGGAAATTATTAATTTTAGTAATGGTTATGAGATAATGAGTACTGAGGGTGAATGTTTAAGTTGTAAATTATTATCAGCGCATATGAATATTGTTATAGAGGATGGATATGATTATTGTTATAAATGACAGATGGAGTTTGGTTTGGGAATTAATAATTTGATTACTGTTTATGAAGTAATGGTTACTGATGGGGAATGTGTAAGTTTTAATTAGAATTAGTGTGTATGGTTATTACTGTAGATGATGGATATGATCATTGTTATAGATGATGGTTCGAGTTTTAATTGGAAATTATTAATTTTAGTAATGGTTATGAGATAATGTGTGAATATTGTTATGGAGGATGATTATGATTATTGTTATAGATGACAGATCGAGTTTTGGTTGGGAACTATTAATTTGATTACTGGTTATGAGGTAAGTATAACTGATGGAGAATGTGTAAGTTGTTATTAGTATTAGTGTGTATGTTTATTATTGTAGACGATGGATATAATTATTGTTGTAGATGACAGATCGAGTTTTGTTTGGGAATTATTAGTTTTATTACTGGTTATGAGGTAATGATTACTGATGGGGAATGTGTAAGTTGTAATTAGTATTAGTGTGTATGTTTATTATTGTAGATGATGGATATGATTATTGTTATAGATGATGGTTCAAGTTTTGTTTGGAAATTATTAATTTTAGTAATGGTTAGGAGATAATGAGTACTGAGGGTGAATGTTTAAGTTGTAAGATATTATCAGCGCATATGAATATTGTTATAGAGGATGGATATGATTATTGTTATAAATGACAGATGGAGTTGGTTTGGGAATTATTAATTTGATTACTGTTTATGAGGTAATGCTTACTGATGGGGAATGTGTAAGTTGTAATTAGTATTAGTGTGTATGTTTATTATTGTACATGATGGATATGATTATTGTTATAGATGATGGTTCGAATTCTTTTTGGAAATTATTAATTTTAGTAATGGTTATGAGATAATGAGTACTGAGGGTGAATGTTTAAGTTGTAAGTTGTTATTAGCGCATATGAATATTGTTATACAGGATGGATATGATTATTGTTATAGATGACAGATCGAGTTTTGTTTGGGAATTAATAATTTGATTACTGGTTATGAGGTAATGATTACTGATGAGGAATGTTTAAGTTTTAATTAGTATTAGTGTGTATGTTTATTATTGTAGATGATGGATATGATTATTGTTATAGATGATGGTTCGAGTTTTGTTTGGAAATTAATCAGTTTAGTAATGGTTATGAGATAATGAGTACTGAGTGTGAATGTTTAAGTTGTAAGTTGTTATTAGCGCATATGAATATTGTTATAGAGGATGGATATGATTATTGTTATAGATGACAGATCGAGTTTTGGTTGGGAACTATTAATTTGATTACTGTTTATGAGGTAATGCTTACTGATGGGGAATGTGTAAGTTGTAATTAGATTGTACATGATGGATATGATTATTGTTATAGATGATGGTTCGAATTTTTTTTGGAAATTATTAATTTTAGTAATGGTTATGAGATAATGAGTACTGAGGGTGAATGTTTAAGTTGTAAGTTGTTATTAGCGCATATGAATATTGTTATACAGGATGGATATGATTATTGTTATAGATGACAGATCGAGTTTTGTTTGGGAATTAAGAATTTGATTACTGGTTATGAGGTAATGATTACTGATGAGGAATGTTTAAGTTTTAATTAGTATTAGTGTGTTTGTTTATTATTGTAGATAATGGATATGATTATTGTTATAGATGATGATTCGAGTTTTGTTTGGAACCTACTAATTTTAGTAATGAGTATGAGATAATGAGTACTGAAGGTGAATGTGTAAGTTGTAATTAGTATTAGTGTGTATGTTTATCATTGTAGATGATGGATATGATTATTGTTATAGATGATGGTTCGCGTTTTGTTTGGAAATTATTAATTTTAGTAATGGTTATGAGATAATGAGTACTGAGGGTGAATGTTTAAGTTGTAAATTATTATCAGCGCATATGAATATTGTTATAGAGGATGGATATGATTATTGTTATAAATGACAGATGGAGTTTGGTTTGGGAATTAATAATTTGATTACTGGTTATGAGGTAATGCTTACTGTTAGGGAATGTGTAAGTTGTAATTAGTATTAGTGTGTATGTTTATTATTGTAGATGATGGATAAGATTATTGTTATAGATGATGGTTCGAGTTTTTTTTGGAAATTATTAATATTAGTAATGGTTAAGAGATAATGAGTACTGAGGGTGAATGTTTGAGTTGTAGGTTGTTTTTAGCGCATATGAATATTGTTATAGAGGATGGATATGATTATTTTATAGATTACAGGTCGAGTTTTGTTTGAGAATTATTAATTTGATTACTGGTTATAAGGTAATGATTACTGATGAGGAATGTTTAAGTTGTAATTAGTATTAGTGTGTATGTTTATTATTGTAGATGATGGATATGATTATTGTTATAGATGATGGTTCGAGTTTTGTTTGGAAATTATTAATTTTAGTAATGGTTAGGAGATAATGAGTACTGAGGGTGAATGTTTAAGTTGTAAGTTATTATCAGCGCATATGAATATTGTTATAGAGGATGGATATTATTATTGTTATAAATGATAGATGGAGTTTGGTTTGGGAATTATTAATTTGATTACTGTTTATGATATAATGCTTACTGATGGGGAATGTGTAATTTGTAATTAGTATTAGTGTGTATGTTTATTATTGTACATGATGGATATGATTATTGTTATAGATGATGGTTCGAGTTTTGTTTGGAAATTATTAATTTTAGTAATGGTTATGAGATAATGAGTACTAAGGGTGAATGTTTATGTTGTAAGTTATTATTACCGCATGTGAATATTGTTATAGAGGATGATTATGATTATTGTCATAGATGACAGATGGAGTTTAGTTTGGGAATTATTAATTTTATTACTGGTTATGAGGTAATCATTACTGATGGGGAATGTGTAAGTTGTAATTAGTATTAGTGTGTATGTTTATTATTGAAGATGATGGATATGATTATTGTTATAGATGATGGTTTGAGTTTTGTTTGGAAATTATTAATTTAAGTAATCGTTATGAGATAATGAGTACTTTGGGTAAATGTTTAAGTTGTAAGTTGTTATTAGCGCATATGAATATTGTTATAGAGGATAGATATGATTATTGTTATAGATGACAGATCGAGATTCTTTTGGAATTATTAATTTTAGTAATGAATATGAGATAAAGAGTACTGAGGGTGAATGTTTAAGTTGTAAGTTGTTATTAGCCCATATGAATATTGTTATAGAGGATGGATATAATTATTGTTGTAGATGACAGATCGAGTTTTGTTTGGGAATTATTAGTTTTATAACCGGTTATGAGGTAATGATTACTGATGGGGAATGTGTAACTTGTAATTAGTGTTAGTGTGTATGTTTATTATTGTAGATGATGGTTGTAATTATTGTTATAGATGATGGTTCTAGTTTTATTTGGAAATTATTAATTTTAGTAATGGATATGAGATAATGAATACTGAGGGTGAATGTTTAAGTTGTAAGTTGGTATTAGCGCATATGAATATTGTTATAGAGGATGGATATGATTATTGTTATAGATGACAGATCGAGTTTTAGTTGGGAACTATTAATTTGATTATTGGTTATGAGGTAATGATAACTGATGGAGAATGTGTAAGTTGTAATTAGTATTAGTGTGTATGTTTATTATTGTCGACGATGGATATAATTATAGTTGTAGATGACAGATCGAGTTTTATTTGGGAATTATTAGTTTTATTACTGTTTTTGAGGTAATGATTACTGATGGGGGATGTGTAAGTTGTAATTAGTGTTAGTGTGTATGTTTATTATTGTAGATGATGGATGTGATTATTGTTATAGCTGATGGTTCTAGTTTTGTTTGGAAATTATTAATTTTAGTAATGGTTATGAGATAATGAGTACTGAGGGTGAATGTTTAAGTTGTAAGTTGTTATCAGCCCATATGAATATTGTTATAGAGGATGGATATGATTATTGTTATAGATGACAGATGGAGTGTTGTTTGGGAATTATTAATTTTATTACTGGTTATGAGGTAATGATTACTGATAGGGAATGTGTAACTTGTAATTAGTGTTAGTGTGTATGTTTATTATTGTAGATGATGGATATGATTATTGTTATAGATGATGGTTTGAGTTTTGTTTGGAAATTATTAATTTAAGTAATCGTTATGAGATAATGAGTACTTTGGGTAAATGTTTAAGTTGTAAGTTGTTATTAGCGCATATGAATATTGTTATAGAGGATAGATATGATTATTGTTATAGATGACAGATCGAGTTTCGTTTGGAATTATTAATTTTAGTAATGAATATGAGATAATGAGTACTGAGGGTGAATGTTTAAGTTGTAAGTTGTTATTAGCCCATATGAATATTGTTATAGAGGATGGATATAATTATTGTTGTAGATGACAGATCGAGTTTTGTTTGGGAATTATTAGTTTTATTACCGGTTATGAGGTAATGATTACTGTTGAGGAATGTGTAAGTTGTAATTAGTATTAGTGTGTATGTTTATTATTGTAGATGATGGATATGATTGTTGTTATAGATGATGGTTCGAGTTTTGTTTGGAAATTATTAATTTTAGTAATGGTTATGAGATAATGAGTACGGAGGGTGAATTTTTAAGTTGTAAGTTGTTATTAGCGCATGTAAATATTGTTATAGAGGATGGATATGATTATTGTTATAGATGACAGATGGAGTTTTGTTTGCGAGTTTTGGTTGGGAACTATTAATTTGATTACTGGTTATGAGGTAATGATAACTGATGGAGAATGTGTAAGTGGTAATTAGTATTAGTGTGTATGTTTATTATTGTAGATGATGGATATGATTAATGTTATAGATGATGGTTCGAGTTTTGTTTGGAAATTAATCAGTTTAGTAATGGTTATGAGATAATGAGTACTGAGTGTGAATGTTTAAATTGTAAGTTGTTATTAGCGCATATGAATATTGTTATAGAGGATGGATATGATTATTGTTATAGATGACAGATCGAGTTTTGGTTGGGAACTATTAATTTGATTACTGGTTATGAGGTAATGATAACTGATGGAGAATGTGTAAGTTGTAATTAGTATTAGTGTGTATGTTTATTATTGAAGATGATGGATATGATTATTGTTATAGATGACAGATCGAGTTTTGTTTGGGAATTAAAAATTTGATTACTGGTTATGAGGTAATGATTACTGATGAGGAATGTTTAAGTTTTAATTAGTATTAGTGTGTATGTTTATTACTGTAGATGATGGATATGATTATTGTTATAGATGATGGTTTGAGTTTTGTTTAGAAATTATGAATTTTAGTAATTGTTATGAGATAATGAGTACTGAGGGTGAATGTTTAAGTTGTAAGTTGTTATTAGCGCATATGAATATTGTTATAGAGGATGGATATGATTATTGTTATAGATGACAGATCGAGTTTTGTTTGGGAATTAATAATTTGATTACTGGTTATGAGGTAATGATTACTCATGAGGAATGTTTAAGTTTTAATTAGTATTAGTGTGTATGTTTATTATTGTAGATGATGGATATGATTATTGTTATAGATGATGATTCGAGTTTTGTTTGGAACCTATTAATTTTAGTAATGGGTATGAGATAATAGTACTGAAGGTGAATGTGTAAGTTGTAATTAGTATTAGTGTGTATGTTTATCATTGTAAATGATGGATATGATTATTGTTATAGATGATGGTGCGCGTTTTGTTTGGAAATTATTAATTTTAGTAATGGTTATGAGATAATGAGTACTGAGGGTGAATGTTTAAGTTGTAAATTATTATCAGCGCATATGAATATTGTTATAGAGGATGGATATGATTATTGTTATAAATGACAGATGGAGTTTGGTTTGGGAATTAATAATTTGATTACTGTTTATGAAGTAATGGTTACTGATGGGGAATGTGTAAGTTTTAATTAGAATTAGTGTGTATGGTTATTACTGTAGATGATGGATATGATCATTGTTATAGATGATGGTTCGAGTTTTAATTGGAAATTATTAATTTTAGTAATGGTTATGAGATAATGTGTGAATATTGTTATGGAGGATGATTATGATTATTGTTATAGATGACAGATCGAGTTTTGGTTGGGAACTATTAATTTGATTACTGGTTATGAGGTAAGTATAACTGATGGAGAATGTGTAAGTTGTTATTAGTATTAGTGTGTATGTTTATTATTGTAGACGATGGATATAATTATTGTTGTAGATGACAGATCGAGTTTTGTTTGGGAATTATTAGTTTTATTACTGGTTATGAGGTAATGATTACTGATGGGGAATGTGTAAGTTGTAATTAGTATTAGTGTGTATGTTTATTATTGTAGATGATGGATATGATTATTGTTATAGATGATGGTTCAAGTTTTGTTTGGAAATTATTAATTTTAGTAATGGTTAGGAGATAATGAGTACTGAGGGTGAATGTTTAAGTTGTAAGATATTATCAGCGCATATGAATATTGTTATAGAGGATGGATATGATTATTGTTATAAATGACAGATGGAGTTGGTTTGGGAATTATTAATTTGATTACTGTTTATGAGGTAATGCTTACTGATGGGGAATGTGTAAGTTGTAATTAGTATTAGTGTGTATGTTTATTATTGTACATGATGGATATGATTATTGTTATAGATGATGGTTCGAATTCTTTTTGGAAATTATTAATTTTAGTAATGGTTATGAGATAATGAGTACTGAGGGTGAATGTTTAAGTTGTAAGTTGTTATTAGCGCATATGAATATTGTTATACAGGATGGATATGATTATTGTTATAGATGACAGATCGAGTTTTGTTTGGGAATTAATAATTTGATTACTGGTTATGAGGTAATGATTACTGATGAGGAATGTTTAAGTTTTAATTAGTATTAGTGTGTATGTTTATTATTGTAGATGATGGATATGATTATTGTTATAGATGATGGTTCGAGTTTTGTTTGGAAATTAATCAGTTTAGTAATGGTTATGAGATAATGAGTACTGAGTGTGAATGTTTAAGTTGTAAGTTGTTATTAGCGCATATGAATATTGTTATAGAGGATGGATATGATTATTGTTATAGATGACAGATCGAGTTTTGGTTGGGAACTATTAATTTGATTACTGTTTATGAGGTAATGCTTACTGATGGGGAATGTGTAAGTTGTAATTAGATTGTACATGATGGATATGATTATTGTTATAGATGATGGTTCGAATTTTTTTTGGAAATTATTAATTTTAGTAATGGTTATGAGATAATGAGTACTGAGGGTGAATGTTTAAGTTGTAAGTTGTTATTAGCGCATATGAATATTGTTATACAGGATGGATATGATTATTGTTATAGATGACAGATCGAGTTTTGTTTGGGAATTAAGAATTTGATTACTGGTTATGAGGTAATGATTACTGATGAGGAATGTTTAAGTTTTAATTAGTATTAGTGTGTATGTTTATTATTGTAGATAATGGATATGATTATTGTTATAGATGATGATTCGAGTTTTGTTTGGAACCTACTAATTTTAGTAATGAGTATGAGATAATGAGTACTGAAGGTGAATGTGTAAGTTGTAATTAGTATTAGTGTGTATGTTTATCATTGTAGATGATGGATATGATTATTGTTATAGATGATGGTTCGCGTTTTGTTTGGAAATTATTAATTTTAGTAATGGTTATGAGATAATGAGTACTGAGGGTGAATGTTTAAGTTGTAAATTATTATCAGCGCATATGAATATTGTTATAGAGGATGGATATGATTATTGTTATAAATGACAGATGGAGTTTGGTTTGGGAATTAATAATTTGATTACTGGTTATGAGGTAATGCTTACTGTTAGGGAATGTGTAAGTTGTAATTAGTATTAGTGTGTATGTTTATTATTGTAGATGATGGATAAGATTATTGTTATAGATGATGGTTCGAGTTTTTTTTGGAAATTATTAATATTAGTAATGGTTAAGAGATAATGAGTACTGAGGGTGAATGTTTGAGTTGTAGGTTGTTTTTAGCGCATATGAATATTGTTATAGAGGATGGATATGATTATTTTATAGATTACAGGTCGAGTTTTGTTTGAGAATTATTAATTTGATTACTGGTTATAAGGTAATGATTACTGATGAGGAATGTTTAAGTTGTAATTAGTATTAGTGTGTATGTTTATTATTGTAGATGATGGATATGATTATTGTTATAGATGATGGTTCGAGTTTTGTTTGGAAATTATTAATTTTAGTAATGGTTAGGAGATAATGAGTACTGAGGGTGAATGTTTAAGTTGTAAGTTATTATCAGCGCATATGAATATTGTTATAGAGGATGGATATTATTATTGTTATAAATGATAGATGGAGTTTGGTTTGGGAATTATTTATTTGATTACTGTTTATGATATAATGCTTACTGATGGGGAATGTGTAATTTGTAATTAGTATTAGTGTGTATGTTTATTATTGTACATGATGGATATGATTATTGTTATAGATGATGGTTCGAGTTTTGTTTGGAAATTATTAATTTTAGTAATGGTTATGAGATAATGAGTACTAAGGGTGAATGTTTATGTTGTAAGTTATTATTACCGCATGTGAATATTGTTATAGAGGATGATTATGATTATTGTCATAGATGACAGATGGAGTTTAGTTTGGGAATTATTAATTTTATTACTGGTTATGAGGTAATCATTACTGATGGGGAATGTGTAAGTTGTAATTAGTATTAGTGTGTATGTTTATTATTGAAGATGATGGATATGATTATTGTTATAGATGATGGTTTGAGTTTTGTTTGGAAATTATTAATTTAAGTAATCGTTATGAGATAATGAGTACTTTGGGTAAATGTTTAAGTTGTAAGTTGTTATTAGCGCATATGAATATTGTTATAGAGGATAGATATGATTATTGTTATAGATGACAGATCGAGATTCTTTTGGAATTATTAATTTTAGTAATGAATATGAGATAAAGAGTACTGAGGGTGAATGTTTAAGTTGTAAGTTGTTATTAGCCCATATGAATATTGTTATAGAGGATGGATATAATTATTGTTGTAGATGACAGATCGAGTTTTGTTTGGGAATTATTAGTTTTATAACCGGTTATGAGGTAATGATTACTGATGGGGAATGTGTAACTTGTAATTAGTGTTAGTGTGTATGTTTATTATTGTAGATGATGGTTGTGATTATTGTTATAGATGATGGTTCTAGTTTTATTTGGAAATTATTAATTTTAGTAATGGATATGAGATAATGAATACTGAGGGTGAATGTTTAAGTTGTAAGTTGGTATTAGCGCATATGAATATTGTTATAGAGGATGGATATGATTATTGTTATAGATGACAGATCGAGTTTTAGTTGGGAACTATTAATTTGATTATTGGTTATGAGGTAATGATAACTGATGGAGAATGTGTAAGTTGTAATTAGTATTAGTGTGTATGTTTATTATTGTCGACGATGGATATAATTATAGTTGTAGATGACAGATCGAGTTTTGTTTGGGAATTATTAGTTTTATTACTGTTTTTGAGGTAATGATTACTGATGGGGGATGTGTAAGTTGTAATTAGTGTTAGTGTGTATGTTTATTATTGTAGATGATGGATGTGATTATTGTTATAGCTGATGGTTCTAGTTTTGTTTGGAAATTATTAATTTTAGTAATGGTTATGAGATAATGAGTACTGAGGGTGAATGTTTAAGTTGTAAGTTGTTATCAGCCCATATGAATATTGTTATAGAGGATGGATATGATTATTGTTATAGATGACAGATGGAGTGTTGTTTGGGAATTATTAATTTTATTACTGGTTATGAGGTAATGATTACTGATAGGGAATGTGTAACTTGTAATTAGTGTTAGTGTGTATGTTTATTATTGTAGATGATGGATATGATTATTGTTATAGATGATGGTTTGAGTTTTGTTTGGAAATTATTAATTTAAGTAATCGTTATGAGATAATGAGTACTTTGGGTAAATGTTTAAGTTGTAAGTTGTTATTAGCGCATATGAATATTGTTATAGAGGATAGATATGATTATTGTTATAGATGACAGATCGAGTTTCGTTTGGAATTATTAATTTTAGTAATGAATATGAGATAATGAGTACTGAGGGTGAATGTTTAAGTTGTAAGTTGTTATTAGCCCATATGAATATTGTTATAGAGGATGGATATAATTATTGTTGTAGATGACAGATCGAGTTTTGTTTGGGAATTATTAGTTTTATTACCGGTTATGAGGTAATGATTACTGTTGAGGAATGTGTAAGTTGTAATTAGTATTAGTGTGTATGTTTATTATTGTAGATGATGGATATGATTGTTGTTATAGATGATGGTTCGAGTTTTGTTTGGAAATTATTAATTTTAGTAATGGTTATGAGATAATGAGTACGGAGGGTGAATTTTTAAGTTGTAAGTTGTTATTAGCGCATGTAAATATTGTTATAGAGGATGGATATGATTATTGTTATAGATGACAGATGGAGTTTTGTTTGCGAGTTTTGGTTGGGAACTATTAATTTGATTACTGGTTATGAGGTAATGATAACTGATGGAGAATGTGTAAGTGGTAATTAGTATTAGTGTGTATGTTTATTATTGTAGATGATGGATATGATTAATGTTATAGATGATGGTTCGAGTTTTGTTTGGAAATTAATCAGTTTAGTAATGGTTATGAGATAATGAGTACTGAGTGTGAATGTTTAAATTGTAAGTTGTTATTAGCGCATATGAATATTGTTATAGAGGATGGATATGATTATTGTTATAGATGACAGATCGAGTTTTGGTTGGGAACTATTAATTTGATTACTGGTTATGAGGTAATGATAACTGATGGAGAATGTGTAAGTTGTAATTAGTATTAGTGTGTATGTTTATTATTGAAGATGATGGATATGATTATTGTTATAGATGACAGATCGAGTTTTGTTTGGGAATTAAAAATTTGATTACTGGTTATGAGGTAATGATTACTGATGAGGAATGTTTAAGTTTTAATTAGTATTAGTGTGTATGTTTATTACTGTAGATGATGGATATGATTATTGTTATAGATGATGGTTTGAGTTTTGTTTAGAAATTATGAATTTTAGTAATTGTTATGAGATAATGAGTACTGAGGGTGAATGTTTAAGTTGTAAGTTGTTATTAGCGCATATGAATATTGTTATAGAGGATGGATATGATTATTGTTATAGATGACAGATCGAGTTTTGTTTGGGAATTAATAATTTGATTACTGGTTATGAGGTAATGATTACTCATGAGGAATGTTTAAGTTTTAATTAGTATTAGTGTGTATGTTTATTATTGTAGATGATGGATATGATTATTGTTATAGATGATGATTCGAGTTTTGTTTGGAACCTATTAATTTTAGTAATGGGTATGAGATAATAGTACTGAAGGTGAATGTGTAAGTTGTAATTAGTATTAGTGTGTATGTTTATCATTGTAAATGATGGATATGATTATTGTTATAGATGATGGTGCGCGTTTTGTTTGGAAATTATTAATTTTAGTAATGGTTATGAGATAATGAGTACTGAGGGTGAATGTTTAAGTTGTAAATTATTATCAGCGCATATGAATATTGTTATAGAGGATGGATATGATTATTGTTATAAATGACAGATGGAGTTTGGTTTGGGAATTAATAATTTGATTACTGTTTATGAAGTAATGGTTACTGATGGGGAATGTGTAAGTTTTAATTAGAATTAGTGTGTATGGTTATTACTGTAGATGATGGATATGATCATTGTTATAGATGATGGTTCGAGTTTTAATTGGAAATTATTAATTTTAGTAATGGTTATGAGATAATGTGTGAATATTGTTATGGAGGATGATTATGATTATTGTTATAGATGACAGATCGAGTTTTGGTTGGGAACTATTAATTTGATTACTGGTTATGAGGTAAGTATAACTGATGGAGAATGTGTAAGTTGTTATTAGTATTAGTGTGTATGTTTATTATTGTAGACGATGGATATAATTATTGTTGTAGATGACAGATCGAGTTTTGTTTGGGAATTATTAGTTTTATTACTGGTTATGAGGTAATGATTACTGATGGGGAATGTGTAAGTTGTAATTAGTATTAGTGTGTATGTTTATTATTGTAGATGATGGATATGATTATTGTTATAGATGATGGTTCAAGTTTTGTTTGGAAATTATTAATTTTAGTAATGGTTAGGAGATAATGAGTACTGAGGGTGAATGTTTAAGTTGTAAGATATTATCAGCGCATATGAATATTGTTATAGAGGATGGATATGATTATTGTTATAAATGACAGATGGAGTTGGTTTGGGAATTATTAATTTGATTACTGTTTATGAGGTAATGCTTACTGATGGGGAATGTGTAAGTTGTAATTAGTATTAGTGTGTATGTTTATTATTGTACATGATGGATATGATTATTGTTATAGATGATGGTTCGAATTCTTTTTGGAAATTATTAATTTTAGTAATGGTTATGAGATAATGAGTACTGAGGGTGAATGTTTAAGTTGTAAGTTGTTATTAGCGCATATGAATATTGTTATACAGGATGGATATGATTATTGTTATAGATGACAGATCGAGTTTTGTTTGGGAATTAATAATTTGATTACTGGTTATGAGGTAATGATTACTGATGAGGAATGTTTAAGTTTTAATTAGTATTAGTGTGTATGTTTATTATTGTAGATGATGGATATGATTATTGTTATAGATGATGGTTCGAGTTTTGTTTGGAAATTAATCAGTTTAGTAATGGTTATGAGATAATGAGTACTGAGTGTGAATGTTTAAGTTGTAAGTTGTTATTAGCGCATATGAATATTGTTATAGAGGATGGATATGATTATTGTTATAGATGACAGATCGAGTTTTGGTTGGGAACTATTAATTTGATTACTGTTTATGAGGTAATGCTTACTGATGGGGAATGTGTAAGTTGTAATTAGATTGTACATGATGGATATGATTATTGTTATAGATGATGGTTCGAATTTTTTTTGGAAATTATTAATTTTAGTAATGGTTATGAGATAATGAGTACTGAGGGTGAATGTTTAAGTTGTAAGTTGTTATTAGCGCATATGAATATTGTTATACAGGATGGATATGATTATTGTTATAGATGACAGATCGAGTTTTGTTTGGGAATTAAGAATTTGATTACTGGTTATGAGGTAATGATTACTGATGAGGAATGTTTAAGTTTTAATTAGTATTAGTGTGTATGTTTATTATTGTAGATAATGGATATGATTATTGTTATAGATGATGATTCGAGTTTTGTTTGGAACCTACTAATTTTAGTAATGAGTATGAGATAATGAGTACTGAAGGTGAATGTGTAAGTTGTAATTAGTATTAGTGTGTATGTTTATCATTGTAGATGATGGATATGATTATTGTTATAGATGATGGTTCGCGTTTTGTTTGGAAATTATTAATTTTAGTAATGGTTATG
Organism: Troilus luridus; assembly: GCA_964056705.1. Lineage (NCBI taxonomy): Eukaryota > Metazoa > Arthropoda > Insecta > Hemiptera > Pentatomidae > Troilus > Troilus luridus. Next base: position 70,602 of record CAXKTH010000183.1, on the reverse strand, counting down.
AGATAATGAGTACTGAGGGTGAATGTTTAAGTTGTAAATTATTATCAGCGCATATGAATATTGTTATAGAGGATGGATATGATTATTGTTATAAATGACAGATGGAGTTTGGTTTGGGAATTAATAATTTGATTACTGGTTATGAGGTAATGCTTACTGTTAGGGAATGTGTAAGTTGTAATTAGTATTAGTGTGTATGTTTATTATTGTAGATGATGGATAAGATTATTGTTATAGATGATGGTTCGAGTTTTTTTTGGAAATTATTAATATTAGTAATGGTTAAGAGATAATGAGTACTGAGGGTGAATGTTTGAGTTGTAGGTTGTTTTTAGCGCATATGAATATTGTTATAGAGGATGGATATGATTATTTTATAGATTACAGGTCGAGTTTTGTTTGAGAATTATTAATTTGATTACTGGTTATAAGGTAATGATTACTGATGAGGAATGTTTAAGTTGTAATTAGTATTAGTGTGTATGTTTATTATTGTAGATGATGGATATGATTATTGTTATAGATGATGGTTCGAGTTTTGTTTGGAAATTATTAATTTTAGTAATGGTTAGGAGATAATGAGTACTGAGGGTGAATGTTTAAGTTGTAAGTTATTATCAGCGCATATGAATATTGTTATAGAGGATGGATATTATTATTGTTATAAATGATAGATGGAGTTTGGTTTGGGAATTATTAATTTGATTACTGTTTATGATATAATGCTTACTGATGGGGAATGTGTAATTTGTAATTAGTATTAGTGTGTATGTTTATTATTGTACATGATGGATATGATTATTGTTATAGATGATGGTTCGAGTTTTGTTTGGAAATTATTAATTTTAGTAATGGTTATGAGATAATGAGTACTAAGGGTGAATGTTTATGTTGTAAGTTATTATTACCGCATGTGAATATTGTTATAGAGGATGATTATGATTATTGTCATAGATGACAGATGGAGTTTAGTTTGGGAATTATTAATTTTATTACTGGTTATGAGGTAATCATTACTGATGGGGAATGTGTAAGTTGTAATTAGTATTAGTGTGTATGTTTATTATTGAAGATGATGGATATGATTATTGTTATAGATGATGGTTTGAGTTTTGTTTGGAAATTATTAATTTAAGTAATCGTTATGAGATAATGAGTACTTTGGGTAAATGTTTAAGTTGTAAGTTGTTATTAGCGCATATGAATATTGTTATAGAGGATAGATATGATTATTGTTATAGATGACAGATCGAGATTCGTTTGGAATTATTAATTTTAGTAATGAATATGAGATAAAGAGTACTGAGGGTGAATGTTTAAGTTGTAAGTTGTTATTAGCCCATATGAATATTGTTATAGAGGATGGATATAATTATTGTTGTAGATGACAGATCGAGTTTTGTTTGGGAATTATTAGTTTTATAACCGGTTATGAGGTAATGATTACTGATGGGGAATGTGTAACTTGTAATTAGTGTTAGTGTGTATGTTTATTATTGTAGATGATGGTTGTGATTATTGTTATAGATGATGGTTCTAGTTTTATTTGGAAATTATTAATTTTAGTAATGGATATGAGATAATGAATACTGAGGGTGAATGTTTAAGTTGTAAGTTGGTATTAGCGCATATGAATATTGTTATAGAGGATGGATATGATTATTGTTATAGATGACAGATCGAGTTTTAGTTGGGAACTATTAATTTGATTATTGGTTATGAGGTAATGATAACTGATGGAGAATGTGTAAGTTGTAATTAGTATTAGTGTGTATGTTTATTATTGTCGACGATGGATATAATTATAGTTGTAGATGACAGATCGAGTTTTGTTTGGGAATTATTAGTTTTATTACTGTTTTTGAGGTAATGATTACTGATGGGGGATGTGTAAGTTGTAATTAGTGTTAGTGTGTATGTTTATTATTGTAGATGATGGATGTGATTATTGTTATAGCTGATGGTTCTAGTTTTGTTTGGAAATTATTAATTTTAGTAATGGTTATGAGATAATGAGTACTGAGGGTGAATGTTTAAGTTGTAAGTTGTTATCAGCCCATATGAATATTGTTATAGAGGATGGATATGATTATTGTTATAGATGACAGATGGAGTGTTGTTTGGGAATTATTAATTTTATTACTGGTTATGAGGTAATGATTACTGATAGGGAATGTGTAACTTGTAATTAGTGTTAGTGTGTATGTTTATTATTGTAGATGATGGATATGATTATTGTTATAGATGATGGTTTGAGTTTTGTTTGGAAATTATTAATTTAAGTAATCGTTATGAGATAATGAGTACTTTGGGTAAATGTTTAAGTTGTAAGTTGTTATTAGCGCATATGAATATTGTTATAGAGGATAGATATGATTATTGTTATAGATGACAGATCGAGTTTCGTTTGGAATTATTAATTTTAGTAATGAATATGAGATAATGAGTACTGAGGGTGAATGTTTAAGTTGTAAGTTGTTATTAGCCCATATGAATATTGTTATAGAGGATGGATATAATTATTGTTGTAGATGACAGATCGAGTTTTGTTTGGGAATTATTAGTTTTATTACCGGTTATGAGGTAATGATTACTGTTGAGGAATGTGTAAGTTGTAATTAGTATTAGTGTGTATGTTTATTATTGTAGATGATGGATATGATTGTTGTTATAGATGATGGTTCGAGTTTTGTTTGGAAATTATTAATTTTAGTAATGGTTATGAGATAATGAGTACGGAGGGTGAATTTTTAAGTTGTAAGTTGTTATTAGCGCATGTAAATATTGTTATAGAGGATGGATATGATTATTGTTATAGATGACAGATGGAGTTTTGTTTGCGAGTTTTGGTTGGGAACTATTAATTTGATTACTGGTTATGAGGTAATGATAACTGATGGAGAATGTGTAAGTGGTAATTAGTATTAGTGTGTATGTTTATTATTGTAGATGATGGATATGATTAATGTTATAGATGATGGTTCGAGTTTTGTTTGGAAATTAATCAGTTTAGTAATGGTTATGAGATAATGAGTACTGAGTGTGAATGTTTAAATTGTAAGTTGTTATTAGCGCATATGAATATTGTTATAGAGGATGGATATGATTATTGTTATAGATGACAGATCGAGTTTTGGTTGGGAACTATTAATTTGATTACTGGTTATGAGGTAATGATAACTGATGGAGAATGTGTAAGTTGTAATTAGTATTAGTGTGTATGTTTATTATTGAAGATGATGGATATGATTATTGTTATAGATGATGGTTCGAGTTTTGTTTGGAAATTATTAATTTAAGTAATCGTTATGAGATAATGAGTACTTTGGGTAAATGTTTAAGTTGTAAGTTGTTATTAGCGCATATGAATATTGTTATAGAGGATAGATATGATTATTGTTATAGATGACAGATCGAGTTTCGTTTGGAATTATTAATTTTAGTAATGAATATGAGATAAAGAGTACTGAGGGTGAATGTTTAAGTTGTAAGTTGTTATTAGCCCATATGAATATTGTTATAGAGGATGGATATAATTATTGTTGTAGATGACAGATCGAGTTTTGTTTGGGAATTATTAGTTTTATAACCGGTTATGAGGTAATGATTACTGATGGGGAATGTGTAACTTGTAATTAGTGTTAGTGTGTATGTTTATTATTGTAGATGATGGTTGTGATTATTGTTATAGATGATGGTTCTAGTTTTATTTGGAAATTATTAATTTTAGTAATGGATATGAGATAATGAATACTGAGGGTGAATGTTTAAGTTGTAAGTTGGTATTAGCGCATATGAATATTGTTATAGAGGATGGACATGATTATTGTTATAGATGACAGATCGAGTTTTAGTTGGGAACTATTAATTTGATTACTGGTCATGAGGTAATGATAACTGATGGAGAATGTGTAAGTTGTAATTAGTATTAGTGTGTATGTTTATTATTGTCGACGATGGATATAATTATTGTTGTAGATGACAGATCGAGTTTTGTTTGGGAATTATTAGTTTTATTACTGTTTTTGAGGTAATGATTACTGATGGGGGATGTGTAAGTTGTAATTAGTGTTAGTGTGTATGTTTATTATTGTAGATGATGGAGGAGATTATTGTTATAGCTGATGGTTCTAGTTTTGTTTGGAAATTATTAATTTTAGTAATGGTTATGAGATAATGAGTACTGAGGGTGAATGTTTAAGTTGTAAGTTGTTATCATCCCATATGAATATTGTTATAGAGGATGGATATGATTATTGTTATAGATGACAGATGGAGTGTTGTTTGGGAATTATTAATTTTATTACTGGTTATGAGGTAATGATTACTGATAGGGAATGTGTAACTTGTAATTAGTGTTAGTGTGTATGTTTATTATTGTAGATGATGGATATGATTATTGTTATAGATGATGGTTTGAGTTTTGTTTGGAAATTATTAATTTAAGTAATCGTTATGAGATAATGAGTACTTTGGGTAAATGTTTAAGTTGTAAGTTGTTATTAGCGCATATGAATATTGTTATAGAGGATAGATATGATTATTGTTATAGATGACAGATCGAGTTTCGTTTGGAATTAATTATTTTAGTAATGAATATGAGATAATGAGTACTGAGGGTGAATGTTTAAGTTGTAAGTTGTTATTAGCCCATATGAATATTGTTATAGAGGATGGATATAATTATTGTTGTAGATGACAGATCGAGTTTTGTTTGGGAATTATTAGTTTTATTACCGGTTATGAGGTAATGATTACTGTTGAGGAATGTGTAAGTTGTAATTAGTATTAGTGTGTATGTTTATTATTGTAGATGATGGATATGATTGTTGTTATAGATGATGGTTCGAGTTTTGTTTGGAAATTATTAATTTTAGTAATGGTTATGAGATAATGAGTACTGAGGGTGAATTTTTAAGTTGTAAGTTGTTATTAGCGCATGTAAATATTGTTATAGAGGATGGATATGATTATTGTTATAGATGACAGATGGAGTTTTGTTTGGGAATAATTAATTTTATTAGTGGTTATAAGGTAATGATTACTGTTGAGGAATGTGTAAGTTTTAATTAGAATTAGTGTGTATGGTTATTACTGTAGATGATGGATATGATTATTGTTATAGATGATGGTTCGAGTTTTGTTTGGAAATTATTAATTTTAGTAATGGTTATGAGATAATGAGTACTGAGTGTGAATGTTTAAGTTGTAAGTTGTTATTAGCGCATATGAATATTGTTATAGAGGATGGATATGATTATTGTTATAGATGACAGATCAAGTTTTGGTTGGGAACTATTAATTTGATTACTGGTTATGAGGTAATGATAACTGATGGAGAATGTGTAAGTTGTAATTAGTATTAGTGTGTATGTTTATTATTGTAGATGATGGATATGATTATTGTTATAGATGATGGTTTGAGTTTTGTTTGGAAATTATTAATTTAAGTAATCGTTATGAGATAATGAGTACTTTGGGTAAATGTTTAAGTTGTAAGTTGTTATTAGCGCATATGAATATTGTTATAGAGGATAGATATGATTATTGTTATAGATGACAGATCGAGTTTCGTTTGGAATTAATTATTTTAGTAATGAATATGAGATAATGAGTACTGAGGGTGAATGTTTAAGTTGTAAGTTGTTATTAGCCCATATGAATATTGTTATAGAGGATGGATATAATTATTGTTGTAAGGGACAGATCGAGTTTTGTTTGGGAATTATTAGTTTTATTACCGGTTATGAGGTAATGATTACTGTTGAGGAATGTGTAAGTTGTAATTAGTATTAGTGTGTATGTTTATTATTGTAGATGATGGATATGATTGTTGTTATAGAAGATGGTTCGAGTTTTGTTTGGAAATTATTAATTTTAGTAATGGTTATGAGATAATGAGTACTGACGGTGAATTTTTAAGTTGTAAGTTGTTATTAGCGCATGTAAATATTGTTATAGAGGATGGATATGATTATTGTTATAGATGACAGATGGAGTTTTGTTTGGGAATAATTAATTTTATTAGTGGTTATAAGGTAATGATTACTGTTGAGGAATGTGTAAGTTTTAATTAGAATTAGTGTGTATGGTTATTACTGTAGATGATGGATATGATTATTGTTATAGATGATGGTTCGAGTTTTGTTTGGAAATTATTAATTTTAGTAATGGTTATGAGATAATGAGTACTGAGTGTGAATGTTTAAGTTGTAAGTTGTTATTAGCGCATATGAATATTGTTATAGAGGATGGATATGATTATTGTTATAAATGACAGATCGAGTTTTGGTTGCGAACTATTAATTTGATTACTGGTTATGAGGTAATGATAACTGATGGAGAATGTGTAAGTTTTAATTAGAATTAGTGTGTATGTTTATTATTGTAGATGATGGATATGATTATTGTTATAGATGATGGTTCGAGTTTTGTTTGGAAATTAATCAGTTTAGTAATGGTTATGAGATAATGAGTACTGAGTGTGAATGTTTAAGTTGTAAGTTGTTATTAGCGCATATGAATATTGTTATAGAGGATGGATATGATTATTGTTATAGATGACAGATCGAGTTTTGGTTGGGAACTATTAATTTGATTACTGGTTATGAGGTAATGATAACTGATGGAGAATGTGTAAGTGGTAATTAGTATTAGTGTGTATGTTTATTATTGTAGATGATGGATATGATTAATGTTATAGATGATGGTTCGAGTTTTGTTTGGAAATTAATCAGTTTAGTAATGGTTATGAGATAATGAGTACTGAGTGTGAATGTTTAAGTTGTAAGTTGTTATTAGCGCATATGAATATTGTTATAGAGGATGGATATGATTATTGTTATAGATGACAGATCGAGTTTTGGTTGGGAACTATTAATTTGATTACTGGTTATGAGGTAATGATAACTGATGGAGAATGTGTAAGTTGTGATTAGTATTAGTGTGTATGTTTATTATTGTAGATGATGGATATGATTATTGTTATAGATGATGGTTCGAGTTTTGTTTGGAAAATATTAATTTTAGTAATAGTTATGAGATAATGAGTACTTAGGGTGAATGTTTAAGTTGTAAGTTGTTATTAGCGCATATGAATATTGTTCTAGAGGATAGATAAGATTATTGTTATAGATGACAGATCGAGTTTCGTTTGGAATTATTAATTTTAGTAATGAATATGAGATAATTAGTACTGAGGGTGAATGTTTAAGTTGTAAGTTGTTATTAGCCCATATGAATATTGTTATAGAGGATGGATATAATTATTGTTGTAGATGAAAGATCGAGTTTTGTTTGGGAATTATTAGTTTTATTACCGGTTATGAGGTAATGATTACTGATGGGGAATGTGTAAGTTGTAAGTTGTTATTAGCGCATGTGAATATTGTTATAGAGGATGGATATGATTATTGTTATAGATGACAGATGGAGTTTTGTTTGGGAATTATTAATTTGATTACTGGTTATGAGGTAATGGTTACTGATGGGGAATGTTTAAGTTGTAAGTTGTTATTAGCGCATATGAATATTGTTATAGAGGATGGATATGATTATTGTTATAGATGACAGATCGAGTTTTGGTTGGGAACTATTAATTTGATTACTGGTTATGAGATAATGAGTACTGAGGGTGAATGTTTAAGTTGTAAGTTGTTATCAGCCCATATGAATATTGTTATAGAGGATGGATATGATTATTGTTATAGATGACAGATGGAGTGTTGTTTGGGAATTATTAATTTTATTACTGGTTATGAGGTAATGATTACTGATGGGGAATGTGTAACTTGTAATTAGTGTTAGTGTGTATGTTTATTATTGTAGATGATGGATGTAATTATTGTTATAGATGATGGTTCTAGTTTTATTTGGAAATTATTAATTTTAGTAATGGTTATGAGATAATGAATACTGAGGGTGAATGTTTAAGTTGTAAGTTGGTATTAGCGCATATGAATATTGTTATAGAGGATGGATATGATTATTGTTATAGATGACAGATCGAGTTTTGGTTGGGAATTATTAATTTGATTACTGGTTATGAGGTAATGATTACTGATGGGGAATGTGTAAGTTGTAATTAGTGTTAGTGTGTATGTTTATTATTGTAGATGATGGATGTGATTATTGTTATAGATGATGGTTCTAGTTTTGTTTGGAAATTATTAATTTTAGTAATGGTTATGAGATTAGTTCTGAGGGTGAAGGATTAAGTTGTAAGTTGTTATTAGCGTATGTGTATATTGTTATAGAGGATGGATATGATTTTTGTTATAGATGACAGATGCAGTTTTGTTTGGAAAACATTAATTTTAGTAATAGTTATGAGATAATGAGTGCTGAGGGTGAATGTTTAAGTAGTATGTTGTTATTAGCCCATATGAATGTTGTTATAGAGGATGGATATGATTATTGTTATAGATGACAGATGGAGTTTTGTTTGGGAATTATTAATTTTATTAGTGGTTATAAATTAATGATTACTGTTGAGGAATGTTTATGTTGTAAGTTGTTATTAGCGCATGTGAATATTGTTATAGAGGATGGATATGATTATTGTTATAGATGACAGATCGAGTTTTGGTTGGGAACTATTAATTTGATTACTGGTTATGAGGTAATGATAACTGATGGAGAATGTGTAAGTTGTAATTAGTATTAGTGTGTATGTTTATTATTGTAGACGATGGATATAATTATTGTTGTAGATGACAGATCGAGTTTTGTTTGGGAATTATTAGTTTTATTACTGGTTATGAGGTAATGATTATTGATGGGGAATGTGTAAGTTGTAATTAGTGTTAGTGTGTATGTTTATTATTGTAGATGATGGATGTGATTATTGTTATAGATGATGGTTCTAGTTTTGTTTGGAAATTATTAATTTTAGTAATGGTTATGAGATAATGAGTAATGAGGGTGAATGTTTAAGTTGTAAGTTGTTATCAGCCCATATGAATATTGTTATAGAGGATGGATATGATTATTGTTATAGATGACAGATGGAGTGTTGTTTGGGAATTATTAATTTTATTACTGGTTATGAGGTAATGATAACTGATGGAGAATGTGTAAGTTGTAATTAGTATTAGTGTGTATGTTTATTATTGTAGATGATGGATATGATTATTGTTATAGATGATGGTTCGAGTTTTGTTTGGAAAATATTAATTTTAGTAATAGTTATGAGATAATGAGTACTTAGGGTGAATGTTTAAGTTGTAAGTTGTTATTAGCGCATATGAATATTGTTCTAGAGGATAGATATGATTATTGTTATAGATGACAGATCGAGTTTCGTTTGGAATTATTAATTTTAGTAATGAATATGAGATAATTAGTACTGAGGGTGAATGTTTAAGTTGTAAGTTGTTATTAGCCCATATGAATATTGTTATAGAGGATGGATATAATTATTGTTGTAGATGAAAGATCGAGTTTTGTTTGGGAATTATTAGTTTTATTACCGGTTATGAGGTAATGATTACTGATGGGGAAGGTGTAAGCTATAAGTTGTTATTAGCGCATGTGAATATTGTTATAGAGGATGGATATGATTATTGTTATAGATGACAGATAGAGTTTTGTTTGGGAATTATTAATTTGATTACTGGTTATGAGGTAATGGTTACTGATGGGGAATGTGTAAGTTTTAATTGGTATTAGTGTGTATGTTAATTATTGTAGATGATGGATATGATTATTGTTATAGATGATGGTTCGAGTTTTGTTTGGAAATTAATCAGTTTAGTAATGGTTATGAGATAATGAGTACTGAGTGTGAATGTTTAAGTTGTAAGTTGTTATTAGCGCATATGAATATTGTTATAGAGGATGGATATGATTATTGTTATAGATGACAGATCGAGTTTTGGTTGGGAACTATTAATTTGATTACTGGTTATGAGGTAATGATAACTGATGGAGAATGTGTAAGTTGTAATAAGTATAATTGTGTATGTTTATTGTTGTAGACGATGGATATAATTATTGTTGTAGATGACAGATCGATTTTTGTTTGGGAATTATTAGTTTTATTACTGGTTATGAGGTAATGATTACTGATGGGGAATGTGTAAGTTGTAATTAGTGTTAGTGTGTATGTTTATTATTGTAGATGATGGATGTGATTATTGTTATAGATGATGGTTCTAGTTTTGTTTGGAAATTATTAATTTTAGTAATGGTTATGAGATAATGAGTACTGAGGGTGAATGTTTAAGTTGTAAGTTGTTATCAGCCCATATGAATATTGTTCTAGAGGATAGATATGATTATTGTTATAGATGACAGATGGAGTGTTGTTTGGGAATTATTAATTTTAGTAATGAATATGAGATAATGAGTACTGAGGGTGAATGTTTAAGTTGTAAGTTGTTATTAGCCCATATGAATATTGTTATAGAGGATGGATATAATTATTGTTGTAGATGACAGATCGAGTTTTGGTTGGGAACTATTAATTTGATTACTGGTTATGAGGTAATGATAACTGATGGAGAATGTGTAAGTTGTAATTAGTATTAGTGTGTATGTTTATTATTGTAGACGATGGATATAATTATTGTTGTAGATGACAGATCGAGTTTTGTTTGGGAATTATTAGTTTTATTACTGGTTATGGTGTAATGATTACTGATGGGGAATGTGTAAGTTGTAATTAGTGTTAGTGTGTATGTTTATTATTGTAGATGATGGATGTGATTATTGTTATAGATGATGGTTCTAGTTTTGTTTGGAAATTATTAATTTTAGTAATGGTTATGAGATAATGAGTACTGAGGGTGAATGTTTAAGTTGTAAGTTTTTATCAGCCCATATGAATATAGTTATAGAGGATGGATATGATTATTGTTATAGATGACAGATGGAGTGTTGTTTGGGAATTATTAATTTTATTACTGGTTATGAGGTAATGATTACTGATGAGGAATGTGTAAGTTGTAATTAGTATTAGTGTGTATGGTTATTATTTTAGATGATAGATATGATTATTGTTATAGAAGATGGTTCGAGTTTTGTTTGGAAATTAATCATTTTAGTAATGGTTATGAGATTAGTTCTGAGGGTGAAGGATTAAGTTGTAAGTTGTTATTAGCGTATGTGTATATTGTTATAGAGGATGGATATGATTATTGTTATAGATGACAGATGCAGTTTTGTTTGGAAATCATTAATTTTAGTAATGGTTATGAGATAATGAGTACTGAGAGTGAATGTTTAAGTTGTAAGTTGTTATTAGCCCATATAAATATTGTTATAGAGGATGGATCGAGTTTTGGTTGGGAACTATTAATTTTATTACTGGTTATGAGGTAATGATAACTGATGGAGAATGTGTAAGTTGTAATTAGTATTAGTGTGTATGTTTATTATTGTAGATGATGGATATGATTATTGTTATAGATGATGGTTCGAGTTTTGTTTGGAAATTAATCAGTTTAGTAATGGTTATGAGATAATGAGTACTGAGTGTGAATGTTTAAGTTGTAAGTTGTTATTAGCGCATATGAATATTGTTATAGAGGATGGATATGATTATTGTTATAGATGACAGATCGAGTTTTGGTTGGGAACTATTAATTTGATTACTGGTTATGAGGTAATGATAACTGATGGAGAATGTGTAAGTTGTAATTAGTGTTAGTGTGTATGTTTATTATTGTAGATGATGGATGTGATTATTGTTATAGATGATGGTTCTAGTTTTGTTTGGAAATTATTAATTTTAGTAATGGTTATGAGATAATGAGTACTGAGTGTGAATGTTTAAGTTGTAAGTTGTTATTAGCGCATATGAATATTGTTATAGAGGATGGATATGATTATTGTTATAGATGACAGATCGAGTTTTGGTTGGGAACTATTAATTTGATTACTGGTTATGAGGTAATGATAACTGATGGAGAATGTGTAAGTTGTAATTAGTATAATTGTGTATGTTTATTGTTGTAGACGATGGATATAATTATTGTTGTAGATGACAGATCGATTTTTGTTTGGGAATTATTAGTTTTATTACTGGTTATGAGGTAATGATTACTGATGGGGAATGTGTAAGTTGTAATTAGTGTTAGTGTGTATGTTTATTATTGTAGATGATGGATGTGATTATTGTTATAGATGATGGTTCTAGTTTTGTTTGGAAATTATTAATTTTAGTAATGGTTATGAGATAATGAGTACTGAGGGTGAATGTTTAAGTTGTAAGTTGTTATCAGCCCATATGAATTGGTTCGAGTTTTGTTTGGAAATTATTTTTTTAAGTAATGGTTATGAGATTAGTTCTGAGGGTGAATGTTTAAGTTGTAAGTTGTTATCAGCCCATATGAATATTGTTATAGAGGATGGATATGATTATTGTTATAGATGACAGATGGAGTGTTGTTTGGGAATTATTAATTTTATTACTGGTTATGAGGTAATGATTACTGATGGGGAATGTGTAAGTTGTAATTAGTATTAGTGTGTATGTTTATTATTGTAGATGATGGATATGATTATTGTTATAGATGATGGTTCGAGTTTTGTTTGGAAAATATTAATTTTAGTAATAGTTATGAGATAATGAGTACTTAGGGTGAATGTTTAAGTTGTAAGTTGTTATTAGCGCATATGAATATTGTTCTAGAGGATAGATATGATTATTGTTATAGATGACAGATCGAGTTTCGTTTGGAATTATTAATTTTAGTAATGAATATGAGATAATGAGTACTGAGGGTGAATGTTTAAGTTGTAAGTTGTTATTAGCCCATATGAATATTGTTATAGAGGATGGATATAATTATTGTTGTAGATGACAGATCGAGTTTTGGTTGGGAACTATTAATTTGATTACTGGTTATGAGGTAATGATAACTGATGGAGAATGTGTAAGTTGTAATTAGTATTAGTGTGTATGTTTATTATTGTAGACGATGGATATAATTATTGTTGTAGATGACAGATCGAGTTTTGTTTGGGAATTATTAGTTTTATTACTGGTTATGAGGTAATGATTATTGATGGGGAATGTGTAAGTTGTAATTAGTGTTAGTGTGTATGTTTATTATTGTAGATGATGGATGTGATTATTGTTATAGATGATGGTTCTAGTTTTGTTTGGAAATTATTAATTTTAGTAATGGTTATGAGATAATGAGTACTGAGGGTGAATGTTTAAGTTGTAAGTTGTTATCAGCCCATATGAATATTGTTATAGAGGATGGATATGATTATTGTTATAGATGACAGATGGAGTGTTGTTTGGGAATTATTAATTTTATTACTGGTTATGAGGTAATGATAACTGATGGAGAATGTGTAAGTTGTAATTAGTATTAGTGTGTATGTTTATTATTGTAGATGATGGATATGATTATTGTTATAGATGATGGTTCGAGTTTTGTTTAGAAATTAATCAGTTTAGTAATGGTTATGAGATAATGAGTACTGAGTGTGAATGTTTAAGTTGTAAGTTGTTATTAGCGCATATGAATATTGTTATAGAGGATGGATATGATTATTGTTATAGATGACGGGTCGAGTTTTGGTTGGGAACTATTAATTTGATTACTGGTTATGAGGTAATGATAACTGATGGAGAATGTGTAAGTTGTAATTAGTATTAGTGTGTATGTTTATTATTGTAGATGATGGATATGATTATTGTTATAGATGATGGTTCGAGTTTTGTTTGGAAAATATTAATTTTAGTAATAGTTATGAGATAATGAGTACTTAGGGTGAATGTTTAAGTTGTAAGTTGTTATTAGCGCATATGAATATTGTTCTAGAGGATAGATATGATTATTGTTATAGATGACAGATCGAGTTTCGTTTGGAATTATTAATTTTAGTAATGAATATGAGATAATTAGTACTGAGGGTGAATGTTTAAGTTGTAAGTTGTTATTAGCCCATATGAATATTGTTATAGAGGATGGATAGAATTATTGTTGTAGATGAAAGATCGAGTTTTGTTTGGGAATTATTAGTTTTATTACCGGTTATGAGGTAATGATTACTGATGGGGAATGTGTAAGCTGTAAGTTGTTATTAGCGCATGTGAATATTGTTATAGAGGATGGATATGATTATTGTTATAGATGACAGATAGAGTTTTGTTTGGGAATTATTAATTTGATTACTGGTTATGAGGTAATGGTTACTGATGGGGAATGTGTAAGTTTTAATTGGTATTAGTGTGTATGTTAATTATTGTAGATGATGGATATGATTATTGTTATAGATGATGGTTCGAGTTTTGTTTGGAAATTAATCAGTTTAGTAATGGTTATGAGATAATGAGTACTGAGTGTGAATGTTTAAGTTGTAAGTTGTTATTAGCGCATATGAATATTGTTATAGAGGATGGATATGATTATTGTTATAGATGACAGATCGAGTTTTGGTTGGGAACTATTAATTTGATTACTGGTTATGAGGTAATGATAACTGATGGAGAATGTGTAAGTTGTAATTAGTATAATTGTGTATGTTTATTGTTGTAGACGATGGATATAATTATTGTTGTAGATGACAGATCGAGTTTTGTTTGGGAATTATTAGTTTTATTACTGGTTATGAGGTAATGATTACTGATGGGGAATGTGTAAGTTGTAATTAGTGTTAGTGTGTATGTTTATTATTGTAGATGATGGATGTGATTATTGTTATAGATGATGGTTCTAGTTTTGTTTGGAAATTATTAATTTTAGTAATGGTTATGAGATAATGAGTACTGAGGGTGAATGTTTAAGTTGTAAGTTGTTATCAGCCCATATGAATATTGTTATAGAGGATGGATATGATTATTGTTATAGATGACAGATGGAGTGTTGTTTGGGAATTATTAATTTTATTACTGGTTATGAGGTAATGATTACTGATGAGGAATGTGTAAGTTGTAATTAGTATTAGTGTGTATGGTTATTATTTTAGATGATAGATATGATTATTGTTATAGAAGATGGTTCGGGTTTTGTTTGGAAATTATTTATTTTAGTAATGGTTATGAGATTAGTTCTGAGGGTGAATGTTTAAGTTGTAAGTTGTTATCAGCCCATATGAATATTGTTATAGAGGATGGATATGATTATTGTTATAGATGACAGATGGAGTGTTGTTTGGGAATTATTAATTTTATTACTGGTTATGAGGTAATGATTACTGATGGGGAATGTGTAAGTTGTAATTAGTATTAGTGTGTATGTTTATTATTGTAGATGATGGATATGATTATTGTTATAGATGATGGTTCGAGTTTTGTTTGGAAAATATTAATTTTAGTAATAGTTATGAGATAATGAGTACTTAGGGTGAATGTTTAAGTTGTAAGTTGTTATTAGCGCATATGAATATTGTTCTAGAGGATAGATATGATTATTGTTATAGATGACAGATCGAGTTTCGTTTGGAATTATTAATTTTAGTAATGAATATGAGATAATGAGTACTGAGGGTGAATGTTTAAGTTGTAAGTTGTTATTAGCCCATATGAATATTGTTATAGAGGATGGATATAATTATTGTTGTAGATGACAGATCGAGTTTTGTTTGGGAATTATTAGTTTTATTACTGGTTATGAGGTAATGATTACTGATGGGGAATGTGTAAGTTGTAATTAGTGTTAGTGTGTATGTTTATTATTGTAGATGATGGATGTGATTATTGTTATAGATGATGGTTCTAGTTTTGTTTGGAAATTATTAATTTTAGTAATGGTTATGAGATAATGAGTACTGAGGGTGAATGTTTAAGTTGTAAGTTGTTATCAGCCCATATGAATATTGTTATAGAGGATGGATATGATTATTGTTATAGATGACAGATGGAGTGTTGTTTGGGAATTATTAATTTTATTACTGGTTATGAGGTAATGATTACTGATGAGGAATGTGTAAGTTGTAATTAGTATTAGTGTGTATGGTTATTATTTTAGATGATAGATATGATTATTGTTATAGAAGATGGTTCGGGTTTTGTTTGGAAATTATTTATTTTAGTAATGGTTATGAGATTAGTTCTGAGGGTGAATGTTTAAGTTGTAAGTTGTTATCAGCCCATATGAATATTGTTATAGAGGATGGATATGATTATTGTTATAGATGACAGATGGAGTGTTGTTTGGGAATTATTAATTTTATTACTGGTTATGAGGTAATGATTACTGATGGGGAATGTGTAAGTTGTAATTAGTATTAGTGTGTATGTTTATTATTGTAGATGATGGATATGATTATTGTTATAGATGATGGTTCGAGTTTTGTTTGGAAAATATTAATTTTAGTAATAGTTATGAGATAATGAGTACTTAGGGTGAATGTTTAAGTTGTAAGTTGTTATTAGCGCATATGAATATTGTTCTAGAGGATAGATATGATTATTGTTATAGATGACAGATCGAGTTTCGTTTGGAATTATTAATTTTAGTAATGAATATGAGATAATGAGTACTGAGGGTGAATGTTTAAGTTGTAAGTTGTTATTAGCCCATATGAATATTGTTATAGAGGATGGATATAATTATTGTTGTAGATGACAGATCGAGTTTTGGTTGGGAACTATTAATTTGATTACTGGTTATGAGGTAATGATAACTGATGGAGAATGTGTAAGTTGTAATTAGTATTAGTGTGTATGTTTATTATTGTAGACGATGGATATAATTATTGTTGTAGATGACAGATCGAGTTTTGTTTGGGAATTATTAGTTTTATTACTGGTTATGGTGTAATGATTACTGATGGGGAATGTGTAAGTTGTAATTAGTGTTAGTGTGTATGTTTATTATTGTAGATGATGGATGTGATTATTGTTATAGATGATGGTTCTAGTTTTGTTTGGAAATTATTAATTTTAGTAATGGTTATGAGATAATGAGTACTGAGGGTGAATGTTTAAGTTGTAAGTTGTTATCAGCCCATATGAATATTGTTATAGAGGATGGATATGATTATTGTTATAGATGACAGATGGAATGTTGTTTGGGAATTATTAATTTTATTACTGGTTATGAGGTAATGATTACTGATGAGGAATGTGTAAGTTGTAATTAGTATTAGTGTGTATGGTTATTATTTTAGATGATAGATATGATTATTGTTATAGAAGATGGTTCGAGTTTTGTTTGGAAATTATTCATTTTAGTAATGGTTATGAGATTAGTTCTGAGGGTGAATGTTTAAGTTGTAAGTTGTTATCAGCCCATATGAATATTGTTATAGAGGATGGATATGATTATTGTTATAGATGACGGATCGAGTTTTGGTTGGGAACTATTAATTTGATTACTGGTTATGAGGTAATGATAACTGATGGAGAATGTGTAAGTTGTAATTATTATTAGTGTGTATGTTTATTATTGTAGATGATGGATATGATTATTGTTATAGATGATGGTTCGAGTTTTGTTTGGAAATTATTAATTTTAGTAATGGTTATGAGATAATGAGTACTGAGGGTGAATTTTTAAGTTGTAAGTTGTTATTAGCGCATGTAAATATTGTTATAGAGGATGGATATGATTATTGTTATAGATGACAGATGGAGTTTTGTTTGGGAATTATTAATTTTATTACTGGTTATGAGGTAATGATTACTGATGAGGAATGTGTAAGTTGTAATTAGTATTAGTGTGTATGGTTATTATTTTAGATGATAGATATGATTATTGTTATAGAAGAAGATTCGAGTTTTGTTTGGAAATTAATCATTTTAGTAATGGTTATGAGATTAGTTCTGAGGGTGAAGGATTAAGTTGTAAGTTGTTATTAGCGTATGTGTATATTGTTATAGAGGATGGATATGATTATTGTTATAGATGACAGATGCAGTTTTGTTTGGAAATCATTAATTTTAGTAATGGTTATGAGATAATGAGTACTGAGAGTGAATGTTTAAGTTGTAAGTTGTTATTAGCCCATATGAATATTGTTATAGAGGATGGATCGAGTTTTGGTTGGGAACTATTAATTTGATTACTGGTTATGAGGTAATGATAACTGATGGAGAATGTGTAAGTTGTAATTAGTATTAGTGTGTATGTTTATTATTGTAGACGATGGATATAATTATTGTTGTAGATGACAGATCGAGTTTTGTTTGGGAATTATTAGTTTTATTACTGGTTATGAGATAATGAGTACTGAGTGTGAATGTTTAAGTTGTAAGTTGTTATTAGCGCATATGAATATTGTTATAGAGGATGGTTATGATTATTGTTATAGATGACAGATGCAGTTTTGTTTGGAAATCATTAATTTTAGTAATGAATATGAGATAATGAGTACTGAGGGTGAATGCTTAAGTTGTAAGTTGTTATTAGCCCATATGAATATTGTTATAGAGGATGGATATAATTATTGTTGTAGATGACAGATCGAGTTTTGTTTGGGAATTATTAGTTTTATTACTGGTTATGATGTAATGATTACTGATGGGGAATGTGTAAGTTGTAATTAGTGTTAGTGTGTATGTTTATTATTGTAGATGATGGATGTGATTATTGTTATAGATGATGGTTCTAGTTTTGTTTGGAAATTATTAATTTTAGTAATGGTTATGAGATAATGAGTACTGAGGGTGAATGTTTAAGTTGTAAGTTGTTATCAGCCCATATGAATATAGTTATAGAGGATGGATATGATTATTGATATAGATGACAGATGGAGTGTTGTTTGGGAATTATTAATTTTATTACTGGTTATGAGGTAATGATTACTGATGAGGAATGTGTAAGTTGTAATTAGTATTAGTGTGTATGGTTATTATTTTAGATGATAGATATGATTATTGTTATAGAAGAAGATTCGAGTTATGTTTGGAAATTAATCATTTTAGTAATGGTTATGAGATTAGTTCTGAGGGTGAAGGATTAAGTTGTAAGTTGTTATTAGCGTATGTGTATATTGTTATAGAGGATGGATATGATTATTGTTATAGATGACAGATGCAGTTTTGTTTGGAAATCATTAATTTTAGTAATGGTTATGAGATAATGAGTACTGAGAGTGAATGTTTAAGTTGTAAGTTGTTATTAGCCCATATGAATATTGTTATAGAGGATGGATCGAGTTTTGGTTGGGAACTATTAATTTGATTACTGGTTATGAGGTAATGATAACTGATGGAGAATGTGTAAGTTGTAATTAGTATTAGTGTGTATGTTTATTATTGTAGATGATGGATATGATTATTGTTATAGATGATGGTTCGAGTTTTGTTTGGAAATTAATCAGTTTAGTAATGGTTATGAGATAATGAGTACTGAGTGTGAATGTTTAAGTTGTAAGTTGTTATTAGCGCATATGAATATTGTTATAGAGGATGGATATGATTATTGTTATAGATGACAGATGCAGTTTTGTTTGGAAATCATTAATTTTAGTAATGGTTATGAGATAATGAGTACTGAGAGTGAATGTTTAAGTTGTAAGTTGTTATTAGTCCATATGAATATTGTTATAGAGGATGGATCGAGTTTTGGTTGGGAACTATTAATTTGATTACTGGTTATGAGGTAATGATAACTGATGGAGAATGTGTAAGTTGTAATTAGTATTAGTGTGTATGTTTATTATTGTAGATGATGGATATGATTATTGTTATAGATGATGGTTCGAGTTTTGTTTGGAAATTAATCAGTTTAGTAATGGTTATGAGATAATTAGTACTGAGGGTGAATGTTTAAGTTGTAAGTTGTTATTAGCCCATATGAATATTGTTATAGAGGATGGATATGATTATTGTTATAGATGACAGATCGAGTTTTGGTTGGGAACTATTAATTTGATTACTGGTTATGAGGTAATGATAACTGATGGAGAATGTGTAAGTTGTAATTAGTATAATTGTGTATGTTTATTGTTGTAGACGATGGATATAATTATTGTTGTAGATGACAGATCGAGTTTTGTTTGGGAATTATTAGTTTTATTACTGGTTATGAGGTAATGATTACTGATGGGGAATGTGTAAGTTGTAATTAGTGTTAGTGTGTATGTTTATTATTGTAGATGATGGATGTGATTATTGTTATAGATGATGGTTCTAGTTTTGTTTGGAAATTATTAATTTTAGTAATGGTTATGAGATAATGAGTACTGAGGGTGAATGTTTAAGTTGTAAGTTGTTATCAGCCCATATGAATATTGTTATAGAGGATGGATATGATTATTGTTATAGATGACAGATGGAGTTTTGTTTGGGAATTATTAATTTTATTACTGGTTATGAGGTAATGATTACTGATGAGGAATGTGTAAGTTGTAATTAGTATTAGTGTGTATGGTTATTATTTTAGATGATAGATATGATTATTGTTATAGAAGATGGTTCGGGTTTTGTTTGGAAATTATTTATTTTAGTAATGGTTATGAGATTAGTTCTGAGGGTGAATGTTTAAGTTGTAAGTTGTTATCAGCCCATATGAATATTGTTATAGAGGATGGATATGATTATTGTTATAGATGACAGATGGAGTGTTGTTTGGGAATTATTAATTTTATTACTGGTTATGAGGTAATGATTACTGATGGGGAATGTGTAAGTTGTAATTAGTATTAGTGTGTATGTTTATTATTGTAGATGATGGATATGATTATTGTTATAGATGATGGTTCGAGTTTTGTTTGGAAAATATTAATTTTAGTAATAGTTATGAGATAATGAGTACTTAGGGTGAATGTTTAAGTTGTAAGTTGTTATTAGCGCATATGAATATTGTTCTAGAGGATAGATATGATTATTGTTATAGATGACAGATCGAGTTTCGTTTGGAATTATTAATTTTAGTAATGAATATGAGATAATGAGTACTGAGGGTGAATGTTTAAGTTGTAAGTTGTTATTAGCCCATATGAATATTGTTATAGAGGATGGATATAATTATTGTTGTAGATGACAGATCGAGTTTTGGTTGGGAACTATTAATTTGATTACTGGTTATGAGGTAATGATAACTGATGGAGAATGTGTAAGTTGTAATTAGTATTAGTGTGTATGTTTATTATTGTAGACGATGGATATAATTATTGTTGTAGATGACAGATCGAGTTTTGTTTGGGAATTATTAGTTTTATTACTGGTTATGGTGTAATGATTACTGATGGGGAATGTGTAAGTTGTAATTAGTGTTAGTGTGTATGTTTATTATTGTAGATGATGGATGTGATTATTGTTATAGATGATGGTTCTAGTTTTGTTTGGAAATTATTAATTTTAGTAATGGTTATGAGATAATGAGTACTGAGGGTGAATGTTTAAGTTGTAAGTTGTTATCAGCCCATATGAATATTGTTATAGAGGATGGATATGATTATTGTTATAGATGACAGATGGAATGTTGTTTGGGAATTATTAATTTTATTACTGGTTATGAGGTAATGATTACTGATGAGGAATGTGTAAGTTGTAATTAGTATTAGTGTGTATGGTTATTATTTTAGATGATAGATATGATTATTGTTATAGAAGATGGTTCGAGTTTTGTTTGGAAATTATTCATTTTAGTAATGGTTATGAGATTAGTTCTGAGGGTGAATGTTTAAGTTGTAAGTTGTTATCAGCCCATATGAATATTGTTATAGAGGATGGATATGATTATTGTTATAGATGATGGTTCGAGTTTTGTTTGGAAATTATTAATTTTAGTAATGGTTATGAGATAATGAGTACTGAGGGTGAATTTTTAAGTTGTAAGTTGTTATTAGCGCATGTAAATATTGTTATAGAGGATGGATATGATTATTGTTATAGATGACAGATGGAGTTTTGTTTGGGAATTATTAATTTTATTACTGGTTATGAGGTAATGATTACTGATGGGGAATGTGTAAGTTGTAATTAGTATTAGTGTGTATGTTTATTATTGTAGATGATGGATATGATTATTGTTATAGATGATGGTTCGAGTTTTGTTTGGAAAATATTAATTTTAGTAATAGTTATGAGATAATGAGTACTTAGGGTGAATGTTTAAGTTGTAAGTTGTTATTAGCGCATATGAATATTGTTCTAGAGGATAGATATGATTATTGTTATAGATGACAGATCGAGTTTCGTTTGGAATTATTAATTTTAGTAATGAATATGAGATAATGAGTACTGAGGGTGAATGCTTAAGTTGTAAGTTGTTATTAGCCCATATGAATATTGTTATAGAGGATGGATATAATTATTGTTGTAGATGACAGATCGAGTTTTGGTTGGGAACTATTAATTTGATTACTGGTTATGAGGTAATGATAACTGATGGAGAATGTGTAAGTTGTAATTAGTATTAGTGTGTATGTTTATTATTGTAGACGATGGATATAATTATTGTTGTAGATGACAGATCGAGTTTTGTTTGGGAATTATTAGTTTTATTACTGGTTATGATGTAATGATTACTGATGGGGAATGTGTAAGTTGTAATTAGTGTTAGTGTGTATGTTTATTATTGTAGATGATGGATGTGATTATTGTTATAGATGATGGTTCTAGTTTTGTTTGGAAATTATTAATTTTAGTAATGGTTATGAGATAATGAGTACTGAGGGTGAATGTTTAAGTTGTAAGTTGTTATCAGCCCATATGAATATAGTTATAGAGGATGGATATGATTATTGATATAGATGACAGATGGAGTGTTGTTTGGGAATTATTAATTTTATTACTGGTTATGAGGTAATGATTACTGATGAGGAATGTGTAAGTTGTAATTAGTATTAGTGTGTATGGTTATTATTTTAGATGATAGATATGATTATTGTTATAGAAGAAGATTCGAGTTTTGTTTGGAAATTAATCATTTTAGTAATGGTTATGAGATTAGTTCTGAGGGTGAAGGATTAAGTTGTAAGTTGTTATTAGCGTATGTGTATATTGTTATAGAGGATGGATATGATTATTGTTATAGATGACAGATCGAGTTTCGTTTGGAATTACTAATTTTAGTAATGAATATGAGATAATTAGTACTGAGGGTGAATGTTTAAGTTGTAAGTTGTTATTAGCCCATATGAATATTGTTATAGAGGATGGATATAATTATTGTTGTAGATGAAAGATCGAGTTTTGTTTGGGAATTATTAGTTTTATTACCGGTTATGAGGTAATGATTACTGATGGGGAAGGTGTAAGCTATAAGTTGTTATTAGCGCATGTGAATATTGTTATAGAGGATGGATATGATTATTGTTATAGATGACAGATAGAGTTTTGTTTGGGAATTATTAATTTGATTACTGGTTATGAGGTAATGGTTACTGATGGGGAATGTGTAAGTTTTAATTGGCATTAGTGTGTATGTTAATTATTGTAGATGATGGATATGATTATTGTTATAGATGATGGTTCGAGTTTTGTTTGGAAATTAATCAGTTTAGTAATGGTTATGAGATAATGAGTACTGAGTGTGAATGTTTAAGTTGTAAGTTGTTATTAGCGCATATGAATATTGTTATAGAGGATGGATATGATTATTGTTATAGATGACAGATCGAGTTTTGGTTGGGAACTATTAATTTGATTACTGGTTATGAGGTAATGATAACTGATGGAGAATGTGTAAGTTGTAATTAGTATTAGTGTGTATGTTTATTATTGTAGACGATGGATATAATTATTGTTGTAGATGACAGATCGAGTTTTGTTTGGGAATTATTAGTTTTATTACTGGTTATGGTGTAATGATTACTGATGGGGAATGTGTAAGTTGTAATTAGTGTTAGTGTGTATGTTTATTATTGTAGATGATGGATGTGATTATTGTTATAGATGATGGTTCTAGTTTTGTTTGGAAATTATTAATTTTAGTAATGGTTATGAGATAATGAGTACTGAGGGTGAATGTTTAAGTTGTAAGTTGTTATCAGCCCATATGAATATAGTTATAGAGGATGGATATGATTATTGTTATAGATGACAGATGGAGTGTTGTTTGGGAATTATTAATTTTATTACTGGTTATGAGGTAATGATTACTGATGAGGAATGTGTAAGTTGTAATTAGTATTAGTGTGTATGGTTATTATTTTAGATGATAGATATGATTATTGTTATAGAAGATGGTTCGAGTTTTGTTTGGAAATTAATCATTTTAGTAATGGTTATGAGATTAGTTCTGAGGGTGAAGGATTAAGTTGTAAGTTGTTATTAGCGTATGTGTATATTGTTATAGAGGATGGATATGATTATTGTTATAGATGACAGATGCAGTTTTGTTTGGAAATCATTAATTTTAGTAATGGTTATGAGATAATGAGTACTGAGAGTGAATGTTTAAGTTGTAAGTTGTTATTAGCCCATATAAATATTGTTATAGAGGATGGATCGAGTTTTGGTTGGGAACTATTAATTTGATTACTGGTTATGAGGTAATGATAACTGATGGAGAATGTGTAAGTTGTAATTAGTATTAGTGTGTATGTTTATTATTGTAGATGATGGATATGATTATTGTTATAGATGATGGTTCGAGTTTTGTTTGGAAATTAATCAGTTTAGTAATGGTTATGAGATAATGAGTACTGAGTGTGAATGTTTAAGTTGTAAGTTGTTATTAGCGCATATGAATATTGTTATAGAGGATGGATATGATTATTGTTATAGATGACAGATCGAGTTTTGGTTGGGAACTATTAATTTGATTACTGGTTATGAGGTAATGATAACTGATGGAGAATGTGTAAGTTGTAATTAGTGTTAGTGTGTATGTTTATTATTGTAGATGATGGATGTGATTATTGTTATAGATGATGGTTCTAGTTTTGTTTGGAAATTATTAATTTTAGTAATGGTTATGAGATAATGAGTACTGAGTGTGAATGTTTAAGTTGTAAGTTGTTATTAGCGCATATGAATATTGTTATAGAGGATGGATATGATTATTGTTATAGATGACAGATCGAGTTTTGGTTGGGAACTATTAATTTGATTACTGGTTATGAGGTAATGATAACTGATGGAGAATGTGTAAGTTGTAATAAGTATAATTGTGTATGTTTATTGTTGTAGACGATGGATATAATTATTGTTGTAGATGACAGATCGATTTTTGTTTGGGAATTATTAGTTTTATTACTGGTTATGAGGTAATGATTACTGATGGGGAATGTGTAAGTTGTAATTAGTGTTAGTGTGTATGTTTATTATTGTAGATGATGGATGTGATTATTGTTATAGATGATGGTTCTAGTTTTGTTTGGAAATTATTAATTTTAGTAATGGTTATGAGATAATGAGTACTGAGGGTGAATGTTTAAGTTGTAAGTTGTTATCAGCCCATATGAATATTGTTATAGAGGATGGATATGATTATTGTTATAGATGACAGATGGAGTGTTGTTTGGGAATTATTAATTTTATTACTGGTTATGAGGTAATGATTACTGATGAGGAATGTGTAAGTTGTAATTAGTATTAGTGTGTATGGTTATTATTTTAGATGATAGATATGATTATTGTTATAGAAGATGGTTCGAGTTTTGTTTGGAAATTATTTATTTTAGTAATGGTTATGAGATTAGTTCTGAGGGTGAATGTTTAAGTTGTAAGTGGTTATCAGCCCATATGAATATTGTTATAGAGGATGGATATGATTATTGTTATAGATGACAGATGGAGTGTTGTTTGGGAATTATTAATTTTATTACTGGTTATGAGGTAATGATTACTGATGGGGAATGTGTAAGTTGTAATTAGTATTAGTGTGTATGTTTATTATTGTAGATGATGGATATGATTATTGTTATAGATGATGGTTCGAGTTTTGTTTGGAAAATATTAATTTTAGTAATAGTTATGAGATAATGAGTACTTAGGGTGAATGTTTAAGTTGTAAGTTGTTATTAGCGCATATGAATATTGTTCTAGAGGATAGATATGATTATTGTTATAGATGACAGATCGAGTTTCGTTTGGAATTATTAATTTTAGTAATGAATATGAGATAATGAGTACTGAGGGTGAATGTTTAAGTTGTAAGTTGTTATTAGCCCATATGAATATTGTTATAGAGGATGGATATAATTATTGTTGTAGATGACAGATCGAGTTTTGGTTGGGAACTATTAATTTGATTACTGGTTATGAGGTAATGATAACTGATGGAGAATGTGTAAGTTGTAATTAGTATTAGTGTGTATGTTTATTATTGTAGACGATGGATATAATTATTGTTGTAGATGACAGATCGAGTTTTGTTTGGGAATTATTAGTTTTATTACTGGTTATGGTGTAATGATTACTGATGGGGAATGTGTAAGTTGTAATTAGTGTTAGTGTGTATGTTTATTATTGTAGATGATGGATGTGATTATTGTTATAGATGATGGTTCTAGTTTTGTTTGGAAATTATTAATTTTAGTAATGGTTATGAGATAATGAGTACTGAGGGTGAATGTTTAAGTTGTAAGTTGTTATCAGCCCATATGAATATAGTTATAGAGGATGGATATGATTATTGTTATAGATGACAGATGGAGTGTTGTTTGGGAATTATTAATTTTATTACTGGTTATGAGGTAATGATTACTGATGAGGAATGTGTAAGTTGTAATTAGTATTAGTGTGTATGGTTATTATTTTAGATGATAGATATGATTATTGTTATAGAAGATGGTTCGAGTTTTGTTTGGAAATTAATCATTTTAGTAATGGTTATGAGATTAGTTCTGAGGGTGAAGGATTAAGTTGTAAGTTGTTATTAGCGTATGTGTATATTGTTATAGAGGATGGATATGATTATTGTTATAGATGACAGATGCAGTTTTGTTTGGAAATCATTAATTTTAGTAATGGTTATGAGATAATGAGTACTGAGAGTGAATGTTTAAGTTGTAAGTTGTTATTAGCCCATATAAATATTGTTATAGAGGATGGATCGAGTTTTGGTTGGGAACTATTAATTTGATTACTGGTTATGAGGTAATGATAACTGATGGAGAATGTGTAAGTTGTAATTAGTATTAGTGTGTATGTTTATTATTGTAGATGATGGATATGATTATTGTTATAGATGATGGTTCGAGTTTTGTTTGGAAATTAATCAGTTTAGTAATGGTTATGAGATAATGAGTACTGAGTGTGAATGTTTAAGTTGTAAGTTGTTATTAGCGCATATGAATATTGTTATAGAGGATGGATATGATTATTGTTATAGATGACAGATCGAGTTTTGGTTGGGAACTATTAATTTGATTACTGGTTATGAGGTAATGATAACTGATGGAGAATGTGTAAGTTGTAATTAGTATTAGTGTGTATGTTTATTATTGTAGACGATGGATATAATTATTGTTGTAGATGACAGATCGAGTTTTGTTTGGGAATAAATAGTTTTATTACTGGTTATGAGGTAATGATTACTGATGAGGAATGTGTAAGTTGTAATTAGTATTAGTGTGTATGGTTATTATTTTAGATGATAGATATGATTATTGTTATAGAAGATGGTTCGAGTTTTGTTTGGAAATTATTCATTTTAGTAATGGTTATGAGATTAGTTCTGAGGGTGAATGTTTAAGTTGTAAGTTGTTATCAGCCCATATGAATATTGTTATAGAGGATGGATATGATTATTGTTATAGATGACGGATCGAGTTTTGGTTGGGAACTATTAATTTGATTACTGGTTATGAGGTAATGATAACTGATGGAGAATGTGTAAGTTGTAATTAGTATTAGTGTGTATGTTTATTATTGTAGATGATGGATATGATTATTGTTATAGATGATGGTTCGAGTTTTGTTTGGAAATTATTAATTTTAGTAATGGTTATGAGATAATGAGTACTGAGGGTGAATTTTTAAGTTGTAAGTTGTTATTAGCGCATGTAAATATTGTTATAGAGGATGGATATGATTATTGTTATAGATGACAGATGGAGTTTTGTTTGGGAATTATTAATTTTATTAGTGGTTATAAATTAATGATTACTGTTGAGGAATGTTTATGTTGTAAGTTGTTATTAGCGCATGTGAATATTGTTATAGAGGATGGATATGATTATTGTTATAGATGACAGATCGAGTTTTGGTTGGAAACTATTAATTTGATTACTGGTTATGAGGTAATGATAACTGATGGAGAATGTGTAAGTTGTAATTAGTATTAGTGTGTATGTTTATAATTGTAGACGATGGATATAATTATTGTTGTAGATGACAGATCGAGTTTTGTTTGGGAATTATTAGTTTTATTACTGGTTATGAGGTAATGATTATTGATGGGGAATGTGTAAGTTGTAATTAGTGTTAGTGTGTATGTTTATTATTGTAGATGATGGATGTGATTATTGTTATAGATGGATGGTTCTAGTTTTGTTTGGAAATTATTAATTTTAGTAATGGTTATGAGATAATGAGTACTGAGGGTGAATGTTTAAGTTGTAAGTTGTTATCAGCCCATATGAATATTGTTATAGAGGATGGATATGATTATTGTTATAGATGACAGATGGAGTGTTGTTTGGGAATTATTAATTTTATTACTGGTTATGAGGTAATGATAACTGATGGAGAATGTGTAAGTTGTAATTAGTATTAGTGTGTATGTTTATTATTGTAGATGATGGATATGATTATTGTTATAGATGATGGTTCGAGTTTTGTTTAGAAATTAATCAGTTTAGTAATGGTTATGAGATAATGAGTACTGAGTGTGAATGTTTAAGTTGTAAGTTGTTATTAGCGCATATGAATATTGTTATAGAGGATGGATATGATTATTGTTATAGATGACGGGTCGAGTTTTGGTTGGGAACTATTAATTTGATTACTGGTTATGAGGTAATGATAACTGATGGAGAATGTGTAAGTTGTAATTAGTATTAGTGTGTATGTTTATTATTGTAGATGATGGATATGATTATTGTTATAGATGATGGTTCGAGTTTTGTTTGGAAAATATTAATTTTAGTAATAGTTATGAGATAATGAGTACTTAGGGTGAATGTTTAAGTTGTAAGTTGTTATTAGCGCATATGAATATTGTTCTAGAGGATAGATATGATTATTGTTATAGATGACAGATCGAGTTTCGTTTGGAATTATTAATTTTAGTAATGAATATGAGATAATTAGTACTGAGGGTGAATGTTTAAGTTGTAAGTTGTTATTAGCCCATATGAATATTGTTATAGAGGATGGATATAATTATTGTTGTAGATGAAAGATCGAGTTTTGTTTGGGAATTATTAGTTTTATTACCGGTTATGAGGTAATGATTACTGATGGGGAATGTGTAAGCTGTAAGTTGTTATTAGCGCATGTGAATATTGTTATAGAGGATGGATATGATTATTGTTATAGATGACAGATAGAGTTTTGTTTGGGAATTATTAATTTGATTGCTGGTTATGAGGTAATGGTTACTGATGGGGAATGTGTAAGTTTTAATTGGTATTAGTGTGTATGTTAATTATTGTAGATGATGGATATGATTATTGTTATAGATGATGGTTCGAGTTTTGTTTGGAAATTAATCAGTTTAGTAATGGTTATGAGATAATGAGTACTGAGTGTGAATGTTTAAGTTGTAAGTTGTTATTAGCGCATATGAATATTGTTATAGAGGATGGATATGATTATTGTTATAGATGACAGATCGAGTTTTGGTTGGGAACTATTAATTTGATTACTGGTTATGAGGTAATGATAACTGATGGAGAATGTGTAAGTTGTAATTAGTATAATTGTGTATGTTTATTGTTGTAGACGATGGATATAATTATTGTTGTAGATGACAGATCGAGTTTTGTTTGGGAATTATTAGTTTTATTACTGGTTATGAGGTAATGATTACTGATGGGGAATGTGTAAGTTGTAATTAGTGTTAGTGTGTATGTTTATTATTGTAGATGATGGATGTGATTATTGTTATAGATGATGGTTCTAGTTTTGTTTGGAAATTATTAATTTTAGTAATGGTTATGAGATAATGAGTACTGAGGGTGAATGTTTAAGTTGTAAGTTGTTATCAGCCCATATGAATATTGTTATAGAGGATGGATATGATTATTGTTATAGATGACAGATGGAGTGTTGTTTGGGAATTATTAATTTTATTACTGGTTATGAGGTAATGATTACTGATGAGGAATGTGTAAGTTGTAATTAGTATTAGTGTGTATGGTTATTATTTTAGATGATAGATATGATTATTGTTATAGAAGATGGTTCGAGTTTTGTTTGGAAATTATTTATTTTAGTAATGGTTATGAGATTAGTTCTGAGGGTGAATGTTTAAGTTGTAAGTTGTTATCAGCCCATATGAATATTGTTATAGAGGATGGATATGATTATTGTTATAGATGACAGATGGAGTGTTGTTTGGGAATTATTAATTTTATTACTGGTTATGAGGTAATGATTACTGATGGGGAATGTGTAAGTTGTAATTAGTATTAGTGTGTATGTTTATTATTGTAGATGATGGATATGATTATTGTTATAGATGATGGTTCGAGTTTTGTATGGAAAATATTAATTTTAGTAATAGTTATGAGATAATGAGTACTTAGGGTGAATGTTTAAGTTGTAAGTTGTTATTAGCGCATATGAATATTGTTCTAGAGGATAGATATGATTATTGTTATAGATGACAGATCGAGTTTCGTTTGGAATTATTAATTTTAGTAATGAATATGAGATAATGAGTACTGAGGGTGAATGTTTAAGTTGTAAGTTGTTATTAGCCCATATGAATATTGTTATAGAGGATGGATATAATTATTGTTGTAGATGACAGATCGAGTTTTGGTTGGGAACTATTAATTTGATTACTGGTTATGAGGTAATGATAACTGATGGAGAATGTGTAAGTTGTAATTAGTATTAGTGTGTATGTTTATTATTGTAGATGATGGATATAATTATTGTTGTAGATGACAGATCGAGTTTTGTTTGGGAATTATTAGTTTTATTACTGGTTATGGTGTAATGATTACTGATGGGGAATGTGTAAGTTGTAATTAGTGTTAGTGTGTATGTTTATTATTGTAGATGATGGATGTGATTATTGTTATAGATGATGGTTCTAGTTTTGTTTGGAAATTATTAATTTTAGTAATGGTTATGAGATAATGAGTACTGAGGGTGAATGTTTAAGTTGTAAGTTGTTATCAGCCCATATGAATATAGTTATAGAGGATGGATATGATTATTGTTATAGATGACAGATGGAGTGTTGTTTGGGAATTATTAATTTTATTACTGGTTATGAGGTAATGATTACTGATGAGGAATGTGTAAGTTGTAATTAGTATTAGTGTGTATGGTTATTATTTTAGATGATAGATATGATTATTGTTATAGAAGATGGTTCGAGTTTTGTTTGGAAATTAATCATTTTAGTAATGGTTATGAGATTAGTTCTGAGGGTGAAGGATTAAGTTGTAAGTTGTTATTAGCGTATGTGTATATTGTTATAGAGGATGGATATGATTATTGTTATAGATGACAGATGCAGTTTTGTTTGGAAATCATTAAATTTAGTAATGGTTATGAGATAATGAGTACTGAGAGTGAATGTTTAAGTTGTAAGTTGTTATTAGCCCATATGAATATTGTTATAGAGGATGGATCGAGTTTTGGTTGGGAACTATTAATTTGATTACTGGTTATGAGGTAATGATAACTGATGGAGAATGTGTAAGTTGTAATTAGTATTAGTGTGTATGTTTATTATTGTAGATGATGGATATGATTATTGTTATAGATGATGGTTCGAGTTTTGTTTGGAAATTAATCAGTTTAGTAATGGTTATGAGATAATGAGTACTGAGTGTGAATGTTTAAGTTGTAAGTTGTTATTAGCGCATATGAATATTGTTATAGAGGATAGATATGATTATTGTTATAGATGACAGATCGAGTTTTGGTTGGGAACTATTAATTTGATTACTGGTTATGAGGTAATGATAACTGATGGAGAATGTGTAAGTTGTAATTAGTATTAGTGTGTATGTTTATTATTGTAGACGATGGATATAATTATTGTTGTAGATGACAGATCGAGTTTTGTTTGGGAATAAATAGTTTTATTACTGGTTATGAGGTAATGATTACTGATGGGGAATGTGTAAGTTGTAATTAGTGTTAGTGTGTATGTTTATTATTGTAGATGATGGATGTGATTATTGTTATAGATGATGGTTCTAGTTTTGTTTGGAAATTATTAATTTTAGTAATGGTTATGAGATAATGAGTACTGAGGGTGAATGTTTAAGTTGTAAGTTGTTATCAGCCCATATGAATATTGTTATAGAGGATGGATATGATTATTGTTATAGATGACAGATGGAATGTTGTTTGGGAATTATTAATTTTATTACTGGTTATGAGGTAATGATTACTGATGAGGAATGTGTAAGTTGTAATTAGTATTAGTGTGTATGGTTATTATTTTAGATGATAGATATGATTATTGTTATAGAAGATGGTTCGAGTTTTGTTTGGAAATTATTCATTTTAGTAATGGTTATGAGATTAGTTCTGAGGGTGAATGTTTAAGTTGTAAGTTGTTATCAGCCCATATGAATATTGTTATAGAGGATGGATATGATTATTGTTATAGATGACGGATCGAGTTTTGGTTGGGAACTATTAATTTGATTACTGGTTATGAGGTAATGATAACTGATGGAGAATGTGTAAGTTGTAATTATTATTAGTGTGTATGTTTATTATTGTAGATGATGGATATGATTATTGTTATAGATGATGGTTCGAGTTTTGTTTGGAAATTATTAATTTTAGTAATGGTTATGAGATAATGAGTACTGAGGGTGAATTTTTAAGTTGTAAGTTGTTATTAGCGCATGTAAATATTGTTATAGAGGATGGATATGATTATTGTTATAGATGACAGATGGAGTTTTGTTTGGGAATTATTAATTTTATTAGTGGTTATAAATTAATGATTACTGTTGAGGAATGTTTATGTTGTAAGTTGTTATTAGCGCATGTGAATATTGTTATAGAGGATGGATATGATTATTGTTATAGATGACAGATCGAGTTTTGGTTGGGAACTATTAATTTGATTACTGGTTATGAGGTAATGATAACTGATGGAGAATGTGTAAGTTGTAATTAGTATTAGTGTGTATGTTTATTATTGTAGACGATGGATATAATTATTGTTGTAGATGACAGATCGAGTTTTGTTTGGGAATTATTAGTTTTATTACTGGTTATGACGTAATGATTATTGATGGGGAATGTGTAAGTTGTAATTAGTGTTAGTGTGTATGTTTATTATTGTAGATGATGGATGTGATTATTGTTATAGATGATGGTTCTAGTTTTGTTTGGAAATTATTAATTTTAGTAATGGTTATGAGATAATGAGTACTGAGGGTGAATGTTTAAGTTGTAAGTTGTTATCAGCCCATATGAATATTGATATAGAGGATGGATATGATTATTGTTATAGATGACAGATGGAGTGTTGTTTGGGAATTATTAATTTTATTACTGGTTATGAGGTAATGATAACTGATGGAGAATGTGTAAGTTGTAATTAGTATTAGTGTGTATGTTTATTATTGTAGATGATGGATATGATTATTGTTATAGATGATGGTTCGAGTTTTGTTTGGAAATTAATCAGTTTAGTAATGGTTATGAGATAATGAGTACTGAGTGTGAATGTTTAAGTTGTAAGTTGTTATTAGCGCATATGAATATTGTTATAGAGGATGGATATGATTATTGTTATAGATGACGGATCGAGTTTTGGTTGGGAACTATTAATTTGATTACTGGTTATGAGGTAATGATAACTGATGGAGAATGTGTAAGTTGTAATTAGTATTAGTGTGTATGTTTATTATTGTAGATGATGGATATGATTATTGTTATAGATGATGGTTCGAGTTTTGTTTGGAAAATATTAATTTTAGTAATAGTTATGAGATAATGAGTACTTAGGGTGAATGTTTAAGTTGTAAGTTGTTATTAGCGCATATGAATATTGTTCTAGAGGATAGATATGATTATTGTTATAGATGACAGATCGAGTTTCGTTTGGAATTATTAATTTTAGTAATGAATATGAGATAATTAGTACTGAGGGTGAATGTTTAAGTTGTAAGTTGTTATTAGCCCATATGAATATTGTTATAGAGGATGGATATAATTATTGTTGTAGATGAAAGATCGAGTTTTGTTTGGGAATTATTAGTTTTATTACCGGTTATGAGTTAATGATTACTGATGGGGAATGTGTAAGCTGTAAGTTGTTATTAGCGCATGTGAATATTGTTATAGAGGATGGAAATGATTATTGTTATAGATGACAGATAGAGTTTTGTTTGGGAATTATTAATTTGATTACTGGTTATGAGGTAATGGTTACTGATGGGGAATGTGTAAGTTTTAATTGGTATTAGTGTGTATGTTAATTATTGTAGATGATGGATATGATTATTGTTATAGATGATGGTTCGAGTTTTGTTTGGAAATTAATCAGTTTAGTAATGGTTATGAGATAATGAGTACTGAGTGTGAATGTTTAAGTTGTAAGTTGTTATTAGCGCATATGAATATTGTTATAGAGGATGGATATGATTATTGTTATAGATGACAGATCGAGTTTTGGTTGGGAACTATTAATTTGATTACTGGTTATGAGGTAATGATAACTGATGGAGAATGTGTAAGTTGTAATTAGTATAATTGTGTATGTTTATTGTTGTAGACGATGGATATAATTATTGTTGTAGATGACAGATCGAGTTTTGTTTGGGAATTATTAGTTTTATTACTGGTTATGAGGTAATGATTACTGATGGGGAATGTGTAAGTTGTAATTAGTGTTAGTGTGTATGTTTATTATTGTAGATGATGGATGTGATTATTGTTATAGATGATGGTTCTAGGTTTGTTTGGAAATTATTAATTTTAGTAATGGTTATGAGATAATGAGTACTGAGGGTGAATGTTTAAGTTGTAAGTTGTTATCAGCCCATATGAATATTGTTATAGAGGATGGATATGATTATTGTTATAGATGACAGATGGAGTGTTGTTTGGGAATTATTAATTTTATTACTGGTTATGAGGTAATGATTACTGATGAGGAATGTGTAAGTTGTAATTAGTATTAGTGTGTATGGTTATTATTTTAGATGATAGATATGATTATTGTTATAGAAGATGGTTCGAGTTTTGTTTGGAAATTATTTATTTTAGTAATGGTTATGAGATTAGTTCCTGAGGGTGAATGTTTAAGTTGTAAGTTGTTATCAGCCCATATGAATATTGTTATAGAGGATGGATATGATTATTGTTATAGATGACAGATGGAGTGTTGTTTGGGAATTATTAATTTTATTACTGGTTATGAGGTAATGATTACTGATGGGGAATGTGTAAGTTGTAATTAGTATTAGTGTGTATGTTTATTATTGTAGATGATGGATATGATTATTGTTATAGATGATGGTTCGAGTTTTGTTTGGAAAATATTAATTTTAGTAATAGTTATGAGATAATGAGTACTTAGGGTGAATGTTTAAGTTGTAAGTTGTTATTAGCGCATATGAATATTGTTCTAGAGGATAGATATGATTATTGTTATAGATGACAGATCGAGTTTCGTTTGGAATTATTAATTTTAGTAATGAATATGAGATAATGAGTACTGAGGGTGAATGTTTAAGTTGTAAGTTGTTATTAGCCCATATGAATATTGTTATAGAGGATGGATATAATTATTGTTGTAGATGACAGATCGAGTTTTGGTTGGGAACTATTAATTTGATTACTGGTTATGAGGTAATGATAACTGATGGAGAATGTGTAAGTTGTAATTAGTATTAGTGTGTATGTTTATTATTGTAGACGATGGATATAATTATTGTTGTAGATGACAGATCGAGTTTTGTTTGGGAATTATTAGTTTTATTACTGGTTATGATGTAATGATTACTGATGGGGAATGTGTAAGTTGTAATTAGTGTTAGTGTGTATGTTTATTATTGTAGATGATGGATGTGATTATTGTTATAGATGATGGTTCTAGTTTTGTTTGGAAATTATTAATTTTAGTAATGGTTATGAGATAATGAGTACTGAGGGTGAATGTTTAAGTTGTAAGTTGTTATCAGCCCATATGAATATAGTTATAGAGGATGGATATGATTATTGATATAGATGACAGATGGAGTGTTGTTTGGGAATTATTAATTTTATTACTGGTTATGAGGTAATGATTACTGATGAGGAATGTGTAAGTTGTAATTAGTATTAGTGTGTATGGTTATTATTTTAGATGATAGATATGATTATTGTTATAGAAGAAGATTCGAGTTTTGTTTGGAAATTAATCATTTTAGTAATGGTTATGAGATTAGTTCTGAGGGTGAAGGATTAAGTTGTAAGTTGTTATTAGCGTATGTGTATATTGTTATAGAGGATGGATATGATTATTGTTATAGATGACAGATGCAGTTTTGTTTGGAAATCATTAATTTTAGTAATGGTTATGAGATAATGAGTACTGAGAGTGAATGTTTAAGTTGTAAGTTGTTATTAGCCCATATGAATATTGTTATAGAGGATGGATCGAGTTTTGGTTGGGAACTATTAATTTGATTACTGGTTATGAGGTAATGATAACTGATGGAGAATGTGTAAGTTGTAATTAGTATTAGTGTGTATGTTTATTATTGTAGATGATGGATATGATTATTGTTATAGATGATGGTTCGAGTTTTGTTTGGAAATTAATCAGTTTAGTAATGGTTATGAGATAATGAGTACTGAGTGTGAATGTTTAAGTTGTAAGTTGTTATTAGCGCATATGAATATTGTTATAGAGGATGGATATGATTATTGTTATAGATGACAGATCGAGTTTTGGTTGGGAACTATTAATTTGATTACTGGTTATGAGGTAATGATAACTGATGGAGAATGTGTAAGTTGTAATTAGTATTAGTGTGTATGTTTATTATTGTAGACGATGGATATAATTATTGTTGTAGATGACAGATCGAGTTTTGTTTGGGAATAAATAGTTTTATTACTGGTTATGAGGTAATGATTACTGATGGGGAATGTGTAAGTTGTAATTAGTGTTAGTGTGTATGTTTATTATTGTAGATGATGGATGTGATTATTGTTATAGATGATGGTTCTAGTTTTGTTTGGAAATTATTAATTTTAGTAATGGTTATGAGATAATGAGTACTGAGGGTGAATGTTTAAGTTGTAAGTTGTTATCAGCCCATATGAATATTGTTATAGAGGATGGATATGATTATTGTTATAGATGACAGATGGAATGTTGTTTGGGAATTATTAATTTTATTACTGGTTATGAGGTAATGATTACTGATGAGGAATGTGTAAGTTGTAATTAGTATTAGTGTGTATGGTTATTATTTTAGATGATAGATATGATTATTGTTATAGAAGATGGTTCGAGTTTTGTTTGGAAATTATTCATTTTAGTAATGGTTATGAGATTAGTTCTGAGGGTGAATGTTTAAGTTGTAAGTTGTTATCAGCCCATATGAATATTGTTATAGAGGATGGATATGATTATTGTTATAGATGACAGATGGAGTGTTGTTTGGGAATTATTAATTTTATTACTGGTTATGAGGTAATGATTACTGATGGGGAATGTGTAAGTTGTAATTAGTATTAGTGTGTATGTTTATTATTGTAGATGATGGATATGATTATTGTTATAGATGATGGTTCGAGTTTTGTTTGGAAAATATTAATTTTAGTAATAGTTATGAGATAATGAGTACTTAGGGTGAATGTTTAAGTTGTAAGTTGTTATTAGCCCATATGAATATTGTTATAGAGGATGGATATAATTATTGTTGTAGATGACAGATCGAGTTTTGGTTGGGAACTATTAATTTGATTACTGGTTATGAGGTAATGATAACTGATGGAGAATGTGTAAGTTGTAATTAGTATTAGTGTGTATGTTTATTATTGTAGACGATGGATATAATTATTGTTGTAGATGACAGATCGAGTTTTGTTTGGAAATTATTAGTTTTATTACTGGTTATGATGTAATGATTACTGATGGGGAATGTGTAAGTTGTAATTAGTGTTAGTGTGTATGTTTATTATTGTAGATGATGGATGTGATTATTGTTATAGATGATGGTTCTAGTTTTGTTTGGAAATTATTAATTTTAGTAATGGTTATGAGATAATGAGTACTGAGGGTGAATGTTTAAGTTGTAAGTTGTTATCAGCCCATATGAATATTGTTATAGAGGATGGATATGATTATTGTTATAGATGACAGATGGAGTGTTGTTTGGGAATTATTAATTTTATTACTGGTTATGAGGTAATGATTACTGATGAGGAATGTGTAAGTTGTAATTAGTATTAGTGTGTATGGTTATTATTTTAGATGATAGATATGATTATTGTTATAGAAGATGGTTTGAGTTTTGTTTGGAAATTAATCATTTTAGTAATGGTTATGAGATTAGTTCTGAGGGTGAAGGATTAAGTTGTAAGTTGTTATTAGCGTATGTGTATATTGTTATAGAGGATGGATATGATTATTGTTATAGATGACAGATGCAGTTTTGTTTGGAAATCATTAATTTTAGTAATGGTTATGAGATAATGAGTACTGAGAGTGAATGTTTAAGTTGTAAGTTGTTATTAGCCCATACGAATATTGTTATAGAGGATGGATATGATTATTGTTATAGATGACAGATGGAGTTTTGTTTGGGATTATTAATTTGATTACTGGTTATGAGGTAATGGTTACTGATGGGGAATGTGTAAGTAGTAATTAGTATTAGTGTGTATGTTTATCATTGTAGATGATGGATATGATTATTGTTATAGATGATGGTTTGAGTTTAGTTTGGGAATTATTAATTTGATTACTGGTTATGAGGTAATGATTACTGATGGGAAATGTGTTAGTTGTAATTAGCATTAGTGTGTATGTTTATTATTGTAGATGATGGATATGATTATTGTTATAGATGATGGTTCGAGTTTTGTTTGGAAATTAATCAGTTTAGTAATGGTTATGAGATAATGAGTTCTGAGGGTGAATGTTGAAGTTGTAAGTTGTTATTAGCGCATATGAATATTGTTATAGAGGATGGATATGATTATTGTTATAGATGACAGATCGAGTTTTGGTTGGGAACTATTTTAATTTGATTACTGGTTATGAGGTAATGATAACTGATGGAGAATGTTTAAGTTGTAATTAGTATTAGTGTGTATGTTTATTATTGTAGACGATGGATATAATTATTGTTGTAGATGACAGATCGAGTTTTGTTTGGGAATTATTAGTTTTATTACTGGTTATGATGTAATGATTACTGATGGAGAATGTGTAATTTGTAATTAGTGTTAGTGTGTATGTTTATTATTGTAGATGATGGATGTGATTATTGTTATAGATGATGGTTCTAGTTTTGTTTGGAAATTATTAATTTTAGTAATGGTTATGAGATAATGAGTACTGAGGGTGAATGTTTAAGTTGTAAGTTGTTATCAGCCCATATGAATATTGTTATAGAGGATGGATATGATTATTGTTATAGATGACAGATGGAGTGTTGTTTGGGAATTATTAATTTTATTACTGGTTATGAGGTAATGATTACTGATGAGGAATGTGTAAGTTGTAATTAGTATTAGTGTGTATGGTTATTATTTTAGATGATAGATATGATTATTGTTATAGAAGATGGTTCGAGTTTTGTTTGGAAATTAATCATTTTAGTAATGGTTATGAGATTAGTTCTGAGGGTGAAGGATTAAGTTGTAAGTTGTTATTAGCGTATGTGTATATTGTTATAGAGGATGGATATGATTATTGTTATAGATGACAGATGCAGTTTTGTTTGGAAATCATTAATTTTAGTAATGGTTATGAGATAATGAGTACTGAGAGTGAATGTTTAAGTTGTAAGTTGTTATTAGCCCATATGAATATTGTTATAGAGGATGGATATGATTATTGTTATAGATGACAGATGGAGTTTTGTTTGGGATTATTAATTTGATTACTGGTTATGAGGTAATGGTTACTGATGGGGAATGTGTAAGTAGTAATTAGTATTAGTGTGTATGTTTATCATTGTAGATGATGGATATGATTATTGTTATAGATGATGGTTTGAGTTTAGTTTGGGAATTATTAATTTGATTACTGGTTATGAGGTAACGATTACTGATGGGGAATGTGTTAGTTGTAATTAGCATTAGTGTGTATGTTTATTATTGTAGATGATGGATATGATTATTGTTATAGATGATGGTTCGAGTTTTGTTTGGAAATTATTAATTTTAGTAATGGTTATGAGATAATGAGTGCTGAAGGTGAATGTTTAAGTTGTAAGTTGTTATTATCGCATATGAATATTGTTATAGAGGATGGATATGATTATTGTTATAGATGACAGATCGAGTTTTGGTTGGGAATTATTAATTTGATTACTGGTTATGAGGTAATGGTTACTGATGGGGAATGTGTAAGTTTTAATTAGAATTAGTGTGTATGTTTATTATTGTAGATGATGGATATGATTATTGTTATAGATGATGGTTCGAGTTTTGTTTGGAAATTAATCAGTTTAGTAATGGTTATGAGATAATGAGTACTGAGTGTGAATGTTGAAGTTGTAAGTTGTTATTAGCGCATATGAATATTGTTATAGAGGAT
The DNA here is from genome assembly GCA_964056705.1 of Troilus luridus. Taxonomy (NCBI): domain Eukaryota; kingdom Metazoa; phylum Arthropoda; class Insecta; order Hemiptera; family Pentatomidae; genus Troilus; species Troilus luridus. The sequence continues at coordinate 29,935 of CAXKTH010000183.1, read as the reverse complement.
GGATATGATTATTGTTATAGATGACAGATCGAGTTTTGGTTGGGAACTATTAATTTGATTACTGGTTATGAGGTAATGATAACTGATGGAGAATGTTTAAGTTGTAATTAGTATTAGTGTGTATGTTTATTATTGTAGACGATGGATATAATTATTGTTGTAGATGACAGATGGAGTGTTGTTTGGGAATTATTAATTTTATTACTGGTTATGAGGTAATGATTACTGATGGGGAATGTGTAAGTTGTAATTAGTATTAGTGTGTATGTTTATTATTGTAGATGATGGATATGATTATTGTTATAGATGATGGTTCGAGTTTTGTTTGGAAAATATTAATTTTAGTAATAGTTATGAGATAATGAGTGCTGAGGGTGAATGTTGAAGTTGTAAGTTGTTATTAGCGCATATGAATATTGTTATAGAGGATGGATATGATTATTGTTATAGATGACAGATCGAGTTTTGGTTGGGAACTATTAATTTGATTACTGGATATGAGGTAATGATAACTGATGGAGAATGTGTAAGTTGTAATTAGTATTAGTGTGTATGTTTATTATTGTAGACGATGGATATAATTATTGTTGTAGATGACAGATCGAGTTTTGTTTGGGAATTATTAGTTTTATTACTGGTTATGAGGTAATGATTACTGATGGGGAATGTGTAAGTTGTAATTAGTGTTAGTGTGTATGTTTATTATTGTAGATGATGGATGTGATTATTGTTATAGATGATGGTTCTAGTTTTGTTTGGAAATTATTAATTTTAGTAATGGTTATGAGATAATGAGTACTGAGGGTGAATGTTTAAGTTGTAAGTTGTTATCAGCCCATATGAATATTGTTATAGAGGATGGATATGATTATTGTTATAGATGACAGATGGAGTGTTGTTTGGGAATTATTAATTTTATTACTGGTTATGAGGTAATGATTACTGATGAGGAATGTGTAAGTTGTAATTAGTATTAGTGTGTATGGTTATTATTTTAGATGGTAGATATGATTATTGTTATAGAAGATGGTTCGAGTTTTGTTTGGAAATTAATCATTTTAGTAATGGTTATGAGATTAGTTCTGAGGGTGAAGGATTAAGTTGTAAGTTGTTATTAGCGTATGTGTATATTGTTATAGAGGATGGATATGATTATTGTTATAGATGACAGATGCAGTTTTGTTTGGAAATCATTAATTTTAGTAATGGTTATGAGATAATGAGTACTGAGAGTGAATGTTTAAGTTGTAAGTTGTTATTAGCCCATATGAATATTGTTATAGAGGATGGATCGAGTTTTGGTTGGGAACTATTAATTTGATTACTGGTTATGAGGTAATGATAACTGATGGAGAATGTGTAAGTTGTAATTAGTATTAGTGTGTATGTTTATTATTGTAGATGATGGATATGATTATTGTTATAGATGATGGTTCGAGTTTTGTTTGGAAATTAATCAGTTTAGTAATGGTTATGAGATAATGAGTACTGAGTGTGAATGTTTAAGTTGTAAGTTGTTATTAGCGCATATGAATATTGTTATAGAGGATGGATATGATTATTGTTATAGATGACAGATCGAGTTTTGGTTGGGAACTATTAATTTGATTACTGGTTATGAGGTAATGATAACTGATGGAGAATGTGTAAGTTGTAATTAGTATTAGTGTGTATGTTTATTATTGTAGACGATGGATATAATTATTGTTGTAGATGACAGATCGAGTTTTGTTTGGGAATAAATAGTTTTATTACTGGTTATGAGGTAATGATTACTGATGGGGAATGTGTAAGTTGTAATTAGTGTTAGTGTGTATGTTTATTATTGTAGATGATGGATGTGATTATTGTTATAGATGATGGTTCTAGTTTTGTTTGGAAATTATTAATTTTAGTAATGGTTATGAGATAATGAGTACTGAGGGTGAATGTTTAAGTTGTAAGTTGTTATCAGCCCATATGAATATTGTTATAGAGGATGGATATGATTATTGTTATAGATGACAGATGGAATGTTGTTTGGGAATTATTAATTTTATTACTGGTTATGAGGTAATGATTACTGATAAGGAATGTGTAAGTTGTAATTAGTATTAGTGTGTATGGTTATTATTTTAGATGATAGATATGATTATTGTTATAGAAGATGGTTCGAGTTTTGTTTGGAAATTATTCATTTTAGTAATGGTTATGAGATTAGTTCTGAGGGTGAATGTTTAAGTTGTAAGTTGTTATCAGCCCATATGAATATTGTTATAGAGGATGGATATGATTATTGTTATAGATGACAGATGGAGTGTTGTTTGGGAATTATTAAATTTATTACTGGTTATGAGGTAATGATTACTGATGGGGAATGTGTAAGTTGTAATTAGTGTTAGTGTGTATGTTTATTATTGTAGATGATGGATGTGATTATTGTTATAGATGATGGTTCTAGTTTTGTTTGGAAATTATTAATTTTAGTAATGGTTATGAGATAATGAGTACTGAGGGTGAATGTTTAAGTTGTAAGTTGTTATCAGCCCATATGAATATTGTTATAGAGGATGGATATGATTATTGTTATAGATGACAGATGGAGTGTTGTTTGGGAATTATTAATTTTATTACTGGTTATGAGGTAATGATTACTGATGAGGAATGTGTAAGTTGTAATTAGTATTAGTGTGTATGGTTATTATTTTAGATGATAGATATGATTATTGTTATAGAAGATGGTTCGAGTTTTGTTTGGAAATTAATCATTTTAGTAATGGTTATGAGATTAGTTCTGAGGGTGAAGGATTAAGTTGTAAGTTGTTATTAGCGTATGTGTATATTGTTATAGAGGATGGATATGATTATTGTTATGGATGACAGATGCAGTTTTGTTTGGAAATCATTAATTTTAGTAATGGTTATGAGATAATGAGTACTGAGAGAGAATGTTTAAGTTGTAAGTTGTTATTAGCCCATATGAATATTGTTATAGAGGATGGACATGATTATTGTTATAGATGACAGATGGAGTTTTGTTTGGGATTATTAATTTGATTACTGGTTATGAGGTAATGGTTACTGATGGGGAATGTGTAAGTAGTAATTAGTATTAGTGTGTATGTTTATCATTGTAGATGATGGATATGATTATTGTTATAGATGATGGTTTGAGTTTAGTTTGGGAATTATTAATTTGATTACTGGTTATGAGGTAACGATTACTGATGGGGAATGTGTTAGTTGTAATTAGCATTAGTGTGTATGTTTATTATTGTAGATGATGGATATGATTATTGTTATAGATGATGGTTCGAGTTTTGTTTGGAAATTATTAATTTTAGTAATGGTTATGAGATAATGAGTGCTGAGGGTGAATGTTTAAGTTGTAAGTTGTTATTATCGCATATGAATATTGTTATAGAGGATGGATATGATTATTGTTATAGATGACAGATCGAGTTTTGGTTGGGAACTATTAATTTGATTACTGGTTATGAGGTAATGATAACTGATGGAGAATGTGTAAGTTGTAATTAGTATTAGTGTGTATGTTTATTATTGTAGACGATGGATATAATTATTGTTGTAGATGACAGATGGAGTGTTGTTTGGGAATTATTAATTTTATTACTGGTTATGAGGTAATGATTACTGATGGGGAATGTGTAAGTTGTAATTAGTATTAGTGTGTATGTTTATTATTGTAGATGATGGATATGATTATTGTTATAGATGATGGTTCGAGTTTTGTTTGGAAAATATTAATTTTAGTAATAGTTATGAGATAATGAGTGCTGAGGGTGAATGTTGAAGTTGTAAGTTGTTATTAGCGCATATGAATATTGTTATAGAGGATGGATATGATTATTGTTATAGATGACAGATCGAGTTTTGGTTGGGAACTATTAATTTGATTACTGGATATGAGGTAATGATAACTGATGGAGAATGTGTAAGTTGTAATTAGTATTAGTGTGTATGTTTATTATTGTAGACGATGGATATAATTATTGTTGTAGATGACAGATCGAGTTTTGTTTGGGAATTATTAGTTTTATTACTGGTTATGAGGTAATGATTACTGATGGGGAATGTGTAAGTTGTAATTAGTGTTAGTGTGTATGTTTATTATTGTAGATGATGGATGTGATTATTGTTATAGATGATGGTTCTAGTTTTGTTTGGAAATTATTAATTTTAGTAATGGTTATGAGATAATGAGTACTGAGGGTGAATGTTTAAGTTGTAAGTTGTTATCAGCCCATATGAATATTGTTATAGAGGATGGATATGATTATTGTTATAGATGACAGATGGAGTGTTGTTTGGGAATTATTAATTTTATTACTGGTTATGAGGTAATGATTACTGATGAGGAATGTGTAAGTTGTAATTAGTATTAGTGTGTATGGTTATTATTTTAGATGGTAGATATGATTATTGTTATAGAAGATGGTTCGAGTTTTGTTTGGAAATTAATCATTCTGGTAATGGTTATGAGATTAGTTCTGAGGGTGAAGGATTATGTTGTAAGTTGTTATTAGCGTATGTGTATATTGTTATAGAGGATGGATATGATTATTGTTATAGATGACAGATGCAGTTTTGTTTGGAAATCATTAATTTTAGTAATGGTTATGAGATAATGAGTACTGAGAGTGAATGTTTAAGTTGTAAGTTGTTATTAGCCCATATGAATATTGTTATAGAGGAAGGATATGATTATTGTTATAGATGACAGATGAAGTTTTGTTTGGGATTATTAATTTGATTACTGGTTATGAGGTAATGGTTACTGATGGAGAATGTGTAAGTAGTAATTAGTATTAGTGTGTATGTTTATCATTGTAGATGATGGATATGATTATTGTTATAGATGATGGTTCGAGTTTTGTTTGGAAATTAATCAGTTTAGTAATGGTTATGAGATAATGAGTACTGAGGGTGAATGTTGAAGTTGTAAGTTGTTATTAGCGCATATGAATATTGTTATAGAGGATGGATATGATTATTGTTATAGATGACAGATCGAGTTTTGGTTGGGAACTATTAATTTGATTACTGGTTATGAGGTAATGATAACTGATGGAGAATGTGTAAGTTGTAGTTAGTATTAGTGTGTATGTTTATTATTGTAGACGATGGATATAATTATTGTTGTAGATGACAGATCGAGTTTTGTTTGGGAATTATTAGTTTTATTACTGGTTATGAGGTAATGATTACTGATGGGGAATGTGTAAGTTGTAATTAGTGTTAGTGTGTATGTTTATTATTGTAGATGATGGATGTGATTATTGTTATAGATGATGGTTCTAGTTTTGTTTGGAAATTATTAATTTTAGTAATGGTTATGAGATAATGAGTACTGAGGGTGAATGTTTAAGTTGTAAGTTGTTATCAGCCCATATGAATATTGTTATAGAGGATGGATATGATTATTGTTATAGATGACAGATGGAGTGTTGTTTGGGAATTATTAATTTTATTACTGGTTATGAGGTAATGATTACTGATGAGGAATGTGTAAGTTGTAATTAGTATTAGTGTGTATGGTTATTATTTTAGATGATAGATATGATCATTGTTATAGAAGATGGTTCGAGTTTTGTTTGGAAATTAATCATTTTAGTAATGGTTATGAGATTAGTTCTGAGGGTGAAGGATTAAGTTGTAAGTTGTTATTAGCGTATGTGTATATTGTTATAGAGGATGGATATGATTATTGTTATAGATGACAGATGCAGTTTTGTTTGGAAATCATTAATTTTAGTAATGGTTATGAGATAATGAGTACTGAGAGTGAATGTTTAAGTTGTAAGTTGTTATTAGCCCATATGAATATTGTTATAGAGGATGGATATGATTATTGTTATAGATGACAGATGGAGTTTTGTTTGGGATTATTAATTTGATTACTGGTTATGAGGTAATGGTTACTGATGGAGAATGTGTAAGTAGTAATTAGTATTAGTGTGTATGTTTATCATTGTAGATGATGGATATGATTATTGTTATAGATGATGGTTCGAGTTTTGTTTGGAAATTACCAGATTGTTATTTTAGTGTGTAAGTTGTAAGTTGTTATTAGCGCATGTGAATATTGTTATAGAGGATGGATATGATTATTGTTATAGATGACAGATCGAGTTTTGGTTGGGAACTATTAATTTGATTACTGGTTATGAGGTAATGATAACTGATGGAGAATGTGTAAGTTGTAATTAGTATTAGTGTGTATGTTTATTATTGTAGATGATAGATATGATTATTGTTATAGAAGATGGTTCGAGTTTTGTTTGGAAATTATTCATTTTAGTAATGGTTATGAGATTAGTTCTGAGGGTGAATGTTTAAGTTGTAAGTTGTTATCAGCCCATATGAATATTGTTATTGAGGATGGATATGATTATTGTTATAGATGACAGATGGAGTGTTGTTTGGGAATTATTAATTTTATTACTGGTTATGAGGTAATGATTACTGATGGGGAATGTGTAAGTTGTAATTAGTATTAGTGTGTATGTTTATTATTGTAGATGATGGATATGATTATTGTTATAGATGATGGTTCGAGTTTTGTTTGGAAAATATTAATTTTAGTAATAGTTATGAGATAATGAGTACTTAGGGTGAATGTTTAAGTAGTAAGTTGTTATTAGCCCATATGAATATTGTTATAGAGGATGGATATAATTATTGTTGTAGATGACAGATCGAGTTTTGGTTGGGAACTATTAATTTGATTACTGGTTATGAGGTAATGATAACTGATGGAGAATGTGTAAGTTGTAATTAGTATTAGTGTGTATGTTTATCATTGTAGATGATGGATATGATTATTGTTATAGATGATGGTTTGAGTTTAGTTTGGGAATTATTAACTTGATTACTGGTTATGAGGTAATGATTACTGATGGGGAATGTGTTAGTTGTAATTAGCATTAGTGTGTATGTTTATTATTGTAGATGATGGATGTGATTATTGTTATAGATGATGGTTCTAGTTTTGTTTGGAAATTTTTAATTTTAGTAATGGTTATGAGATAATGAGTACTGAGGGTGAATGTTTAAGTTGTAAGTTGTTATCAGCCCATATGAATATTGTTATAGAGGATGGATATGATTATTGTTATAGATGACAGATGGAGTGTTGTTTGGGAATTATTAATTTTATTACTGGTTATGAGGTAATGATTACTGATGAGGAATGTGTAAGTTGTAATTAGTATTAGTGTGTATGGTTATTATTTTAGATGATAGATATGATTATTGTTATAGAAGATGGTTTGAGTTTTGTTTGGAAATTAATCATTTTAGTAATGGTTATGAGATTAGTTCTGAGGGTGAAGGATTAAGTTGTAAGTTGTTATTAGCGTATGTGTATATTGTTATAGAGGATGGATATGATTATTGTTATAGATGACAGATGCAGTTTTGTTTGGAAATCATTAATTTTAGTAATGGTTATGAGATAATGAGTACTGAGAGTGAATGTTTAAGTTGTAAGTTGTTATTAGCCCATATGAATATTGTTATAGAGGATGGATATGATTATTGTTATAGATGACAGATGGAGTTTTGTTTGGGATTATTAATTTGATTACTGGTTATGAGGTAATGGTTACTGATGGGGAATGTGTAAGTAGTAATTAGTATTAGTGTGTATGTTTATCATTGTAGATGATGGATATGATTATTGTTATAGATGATGGTTTGAGTTTAGTTTGGGAATTATTAATTTGATTACTGGTTATGAGGTAATGATTACTGATGGGGAATGTGTTAGTTGTAATTAGCATTAGTGTGTATGTTTATTATTGTAGATGATGGATATGATTATTATTATAGATGATGGTTCGAGTTTTGTTTGGAAATTAATCAGTTTAGTAATGGTTATGAGATAATGAGTGCTGAGGGTGAATGTTGAAGTTGTAAGTTGTTATTAGCGCATATGAATATTGTTATAGAGGATGGATATGATTATTGTTATAGATGACAGATCGAGTATTGGTTGGGAACTATTAATTTGATTACTGGTTATGAGGTAATGATAACTGATGGAGAATGTGTAAGTTGTAATTAGTATTAGTGTGTATGTTTATTATTGTAGATGATGGATATGATTATTTTTATAGATGATGGTTCGAGTTTTGTTTGGAAATTAATCAGTTTAGTAATGGTTATGAGATAATGAGTACTGAGTGTGAATGTTGAAGTTGTAAGTTGTTATTAGCGCATATGAATATTGTTATAGAGGATGGATATGATTATTGTTATAGATGACAGATCGAGTGTTGTTTGGGAATTATTAATTTTAGTAATAGTTATGAGATAATGAGTACTGAGGGTGAATGTTTAAGTTGTAAGTTGTTATCAGCCCATATGAATATTGTTATAGAGGATGGATATGATTATTGTTATAGATGACAGATGGAGTGTTAGTTGGGAATTATTAATTTTATTACTGGTTATGAGGTAATGATTACTGATGAGGAATGTGTAAGTTGTAATTAGTATTAGTGTGTATGGTTATTATTTTAGATGATAGATATGATTATTGTTATAGAAGATGGTTCGAGTTTTGTTTGGAAATTAATCATTTTAGTAATGGTTATGAGATTAGTTCTGAGGGTGAAGGATTAAGTTGTAAGTTGTTATTAGCGTATGTGTATATTGTTATAGAGGATGGATATGATTATTGTTATAGATGACAGATGCAGTTTTGTTTGGAAATCATTAATTTTAGTAATGGTTATGAGATAATGAGTACTGAGAGTGAATGTTTAAGCTGTAAGTTGTTATTAGCCCATATGAATATTGTTATAGAGGATGGATATGATTATTGTTATAGATGACAGATGGAGTTTTGTTTGGGATTATTAATTTGATTACTGGTTATGAGGTAATGGTTACTGATGGAGAATGTGTAAGTAGTAATTAGTATTAGTGTGTATGTTTATCATTGTAGATGATGGATATGATTATTGTTATAGATGATGGTTCGAGTTTTGTTTGGAAATTATGAATTTTAGTAATGGTTATGAGATAATGAGTACTGAGGGTGAATGTTTAAGTTGTAAGTTGTTATTAGCGCATGTGAATATTGTTATAGAGGATGTATATGATTATTGTTATAGATGACAGATGGAGTTTTGTTTGGGAATTATTAATTTTATTAGTGGTTATGAGGAAATGGTTAGTGATGGGGAATGTGTAAGTTTTAGTTAGAATTAGTGTGTATGTTTATTATTGTAGATGATGGATATGATTATTGTTATAGATGATGGTTCGAGTTTTGTTTGGAAATTAATCATTTTAGTAATGGTTATGAGATAATGAGTACTGAGTGTGAATGTTTAAGTTGTAAGTTGTTATTAGCGCATATGAATATTGTTATAGAGGATGGATATGATTATTGTTATAGATGACAGATCGAGTTTTGTTTGGGAATTATTTATTTGATTACTGGTTATGAGGTAATGATTACTGATGGAGAATGTGTAAGTTGTAATTAGTATTAGTGTGTATGGTCATTACTGTAGATGATGGATATGATTATTGTTATAGATGATGGTTCGAGTTTTGTTTGGAAATTATTAATTTTAGTAATGGTTATGAGATAATGAGTACTGAGGGTGAATGTTTAAGTTGTAAGTTGTTATTAGCGCATGTGAATATTGTTATAGAGGATGGATATGATTATTGTTATAGATGACATATGGAGTATTGTTTGGAAATTATTATATTTAATAATGGTTATGAGATAATGAGAACTGAGGGTGAATGTTTATGTTGTAAGTTATTATTAGCGCATGTGAATATTGTTATAGAGGATGATTATGATTATTGTTATAGATGACATATGGAGTTTAGTTTGGGAATTATTAATTTGATTACTGGTTATGAGGTAATGATTACTGATGGGGAATGTGTTAGTTGTAATTAGCATTAGTGTGTATGTTTATTATTGTAGATGATGGATGTGATTATTGTTATAGATGATGGTTCTAGTTTTGTTTGGAAATTTTTAATTTTAGTAATGGTTATGAGATAATGAGTACTGAGGGTGAATGTTTAAGTTGTAAGTTGTTATCAGCCCATATGAATATTGTTATAGAGGATGGATATGATTATTGTTATAGATGACAGATGGAGTGTTGTTTGGGAATTATTAATTTTATTACTGGTTATGAGGTAATGATTACTGATGAGGAATGTGTAAGTTGTAATTAGTATTAGTGTGTATGGTTATTATTTTAGATGATAGATATGATTATTGTTATAGAAGATGGTTTGAGTTTTGTTTGGAAATTAATCATTTTAGTAATGGTTATGAGATTAGTTCTGAGGGTGAAGGATTAAGTTGTAAGTTGTTATTAGCGTATGTGTATATTGTTATAGAGGATGGATATGATTATTGTTATAGATGACAGATGCAGTTTTGTTTGGAAATCATTAATTTTAGTAATGGTTATGAGATAATGAGTACTGAGAGTGAATGTTTAAGTTGTAAGTTGTTATTAGCCCATATGAATATTGTTATAGAGGATGGATATGATTATTGTTATAGATGACAGATGGAGTTTTGTTTGGGATTATTAATTTGATTACTGGTTATGAGGTAATGGTTACTGATGGGGAATGTGTAAGTAGTAATTAGTATTAGTGTGTATGTTTATCATTGTAGATGATGGATATGATTATTGTTATAGATGATGGTTTGAGTTTAGTTTGGGAATTATTAATTTGATTACTGGTTATGAGGTAATGATTACTGATGGGGAATGTGTTAGTTGTAATTAGCATTAGTGTGTATGTTTATTATTGTAGATGATGGATATGATTATTATTATAGATGATGGTTCGAGTTTTGTTTGGAAATTAATCAGTTTAGTAATGGTTATGAGATAATGAGTGCTGAGGGTGAATGTTGAAGTTGTAAGTTGTTATTAGCGCATATGAATATTGTTATAGAGGATGGATATGATTATTGTTATAGATGACAGATCGAGTATTGGTTGGGAACTATTAATTTGATTACTGGTTATGAGGTAATGATAACTGATGGAGAATGTGTAAGTTGTAATTAGTATTAGTGTGTATGTTTATTATTGTAGATGATGGATATGATTATTTTTATAGATGATGGTTCGAGTTTTGTTTGGAAATTAATCAGTTTAGTAATGGTTATGAGATAATGAGTACTGAGTGTGAATGTTGAAGTTGTAAGTTGTTATTAGCGCATATGAATATTGTTATAGAGGATGGATATGATTATTGTTATAGATGACAGATCGAGTGTTGTTTGGGAATTATTAATTTTAGTAATAGTTATGAGATAATGAGTACTGAGGGTGAATGTTTAAGTTGTAAGTTGTTATCAGCCCATATGAATATTGTTATAGAGGATGGATATGATTATTGTTATAGATGACAGATGGAGTGTTAGTTGGGAATTATTAATTTTATTACTGGTTATGAGGTAATGATTACTGATGAGGAATGTGTAAGTTGTAATTAGTATTAGTGTGTATGGTTATTATTTAAGATGATAGATATGATTATTGTTATAGAAGATGGTTCGAGTTTTGTTTGGAAATTAATCATTTTAGTAATGGTTATGAGATTAGTTCTGAGGGTGAAGGATTAAGTTGTAAGTTGTTATTAGCGTATGTGTATATTGTTATAGAGGATGGATATGATTATTGTTATAGATGACAGATGCAGTTTTGTTTGGAAATCATTAATTTTAGTAATGGTTATGAGATAATGAGTACTGAGAGTGAATGTTTAAGCTGTAAGTTGTTATTAGCCCATATGAATATTGTTATAGAGGATGGATATGATTATTGTTATAGATGACAGATGGAGTTTTGTTTGGGATTATTAATTTGATTACTGGTTATGAGGTAATGGTTACTGATGGAGAATGTGTAAGTAGTAATTAGTATTAGTGTGTATGTTTAATATTGTAGATGATGGATATGATTATTGTTATAGATGATGGTTCGAGTTTTGTTTGGAAATTATGAATTTTAGTAATGGTTATGAGATAATGAGTACTGAGGGTGAATGTTTAAGTTGTAAGTTGTTATTAGCGCATGTGAATATTGTTATAGAGGATGTATATGATTATTGTTATAGATGACAGATGGAGTATTGTTTGGAAATTATTATATTTAATAATGGTTATGAGATAATGAGAACTGAGGGTGAATGTTTATGTTGTAAGTTATTATTAGCGCATGTGAATATTGTTATAGAGGATGATTATGATTATTGTTATAGATGACATATGGAGTTTAGTTTGGGAATTATTAATTTGATTACTGGTTATGAGGTAATGATTACTGATGGGGAATGTGTTAGTTGTAATTAGCATTAGTGTGTATGTTTATTATTGTAGATGATGGATGTGATTATTGTTATAGATGATGGTTCTAGTTTTGTTTGGAAATTTTTAATTTTAGTAATGGTTATGAGATAATGAGTACTGAGGGTGAATGTTTAAGTTGTAAGTTGTTATCAGCCCATATGAATATTGTTATAGAGGATGGATATGATTATTGTTATAGATGACAGATGGAGTGTTAGTTGGGAATTATTAATTTTATTACTGGTTATGAGGTAATGATTACTGATGAGGAATGTGTAAGTTGTAATTAGTATTAGTGTGTATGGTTATTATTTTAGATGATAGATATGATTATTGTTATAGAAGATGGTTTGAGTTTTGTTTGGAAATTAATCATTTTTGTAATGGTTATGAGATTAGTTCTGAGGGTGAAGGATTAAGTTGTAAATTGTTATTAGCGTATGTGTATATTGTTATAGAGGATGGATATGATTATTGTTATAGATGACAGATGCAGTTTTGTTTGGAAATCATTAATTTTAGTAATGGTTATGAGATAATGAGTACTGAGAGTGAATGTTTAAGTTGTAAGTTGTTATTAGCCCATATGAATATTGTTATAGAGGATGGATATGATTATTGTTATAGATGACAGATGGAGTTTTGTTTGGGATTATTAATTTGATTACTGGTTATGAGGTAATGGTTACTGATGGGGAATGTGTAAGTAGTAATTAGTATTAGTGTGTATGTTTATCATTGTAGATGATGGATATGATTATTGTTATAGATGATGGTTTGAGTTTAGTTTGGGAATTATTAATTTGATTACTGGTTATGAGGTAATGATTACTGATGGGGAATGTGTTAGTTGTAATTAGCATTAGTGTGTATGTTTATTATTGTAGATGATGGATATGATTATTATTATAGATGATGGTTCGAGTTTTGTTTGGAAATTAATCAGTTTAGTAATGGTTATGAGATAATGAGTGCTGAGGGTGAATGTTGAAGTTGTAAGTTGTTATTAGCGCATATGAATATTGTTATAGAGGATGGATATGATTATTGTTATAGATGACAGATCGAGTATTGGTTGGGAACTATTAATTTGATTACTGGTTATGAGGTAATGATAACTGATGGAGAATGTGTAAGTTGTAATTAGTATTAGTGTGTATGTTTATTATTGTAGATGATGGATATGATTATTTTTATAGATGATGGTTCGAGTTTTGTTTGGAAATTAATCAGTTTAGTAATGGTTATGAGATAATGAGTACTGAGTGTGAATGTTGAAGTTGTAAGTTGTTATTAGCGCATATGAATATTGTTATAGAGGATGGATATGATTATTGTTATAGATGACAGATCGAGTGTTGTTTGGGAATTATTAATTTTAGTAATAGTTATGAGATAATGAGTACTGAGGGTGAATGTTTAAGTTGTAAGTTGTTATCAGCCCATATGAATATTGTTATAGAGGATGGATATGATTATTGTTATAGATGACAGATGGAGTGTTAGTTGGGAATTATTAATTTTATTACTGGTTATGAGGTAATGATTACTGATGAGGAATGTGTAAGTTGTAATTAGTATTAGTGTGTATGGTTATTATTTTAGATGATAGATATGATTATTGTTATAGAAGATGGTTCGAGTTTTGTTTGGAAATTAATCATTTTAGTAATGGTTATGAGATTAGTTCTGAGGGTGAAGGATTAAGTTGTAAGTTGTTATTAGCGTATGTGTATATTGTTATAGAGGATGGATATGATTATTGTTATAGATGACAGATGCAGTTTTGTTTGGAAATCATTAATTTTAGTAATGGTTATGAGATAATGAGTACTGAGAGTGAATGTTTAAGCTGTAAGTTGTTATTAGCCCATATGAATATTGTTATAGAGGATGGATATGATTATTGTTATAGATGACAGATGGAGTTTTGTTTGGGATTATTAATTTGATTACTGGTTATGAGGTAATGGTTACTGATGGAGAATGTGTAAGTAGTAATTAGTATTAGTGTGTATGTTTAATATTGTAGATGATGGATATGATTATTGTTATAGATGATGGTTCGAGTTTTGTTTGGAAATTATGAATTTTAGTAATGGTTATGAGATAATGAGTACTGAGGGTGAATGTTTAAGTTGTAAGTTGTTATTAGCGCATGTGAATATTGTTATAGAGGATGTATATGATTATTGTTATAGATGACAGATGGAGTATTGTTTGGAAATTATTATATTTAATAATGGTTATGAGATAATGAGAACTGAGGGTGAATGTTTATGTTGTAAGTTATTATTAGCGCATGTGAATATTGTTATAGAGGATGATTATGATTATTGTTATAGATGACATATGGAGTTTAGTTTGGGAATTATTAATTTGATTACTGGTTATGAGGTAATGATTACTGATGGGGAATGTGTTAGTTGTAATTAGCATTAGTGTGTATGTTTATTATTGTAGATGATGGATGTGATTATTGTTATAGATGATGGTTCTAGTTTTGTTTGGAAATTTTTAATTTTAGTAATGGTTATGAGATAATGAGTACTGAGGGTGAATGTTTAAGTTGTAAGTTGTTATCAGCCCATATGAATATTGTTATAGAGGATGTATATGATTATTGTTATAGATGACAGATGGAGTATTGTTTGGAAATTATTATATTTAATAATGGTTATGAGATAATGAGAACTGAGGGTGAATGTTTATGTTGTAAGTTATTATTAGCGCATGTGAATATTGTTATAGAGGATGATTATGATTATTGTTATAGATGACATATGGAGTTTAGTTTGGGAATTATTAATTTGATTACTGGTTATGAGGTAATGATTACTGATGGGGAATGTGTTAGTTGTAATTAGCATTAGTGTGTATGTTTATTATTGTAGATGATGGATGTGATTATTGTTATAGATGATGGTTCTAGTTTTGTTTGGAAATTTTTAATTTTAGTAATGGTTATGAGATAATGAGTACTGAGGGTGAATGTTTAAGTTGTAAGTTGTTATCAGCCCATATGAATATTGTTATAGAGGATGGATATGATTATTGTTATAGATGACAGATGGAGTGTTAGTTGGGAATTATTAATTTTATTACTGGTTATGAGGTAATGATTACTGATGAGGAATGTGTAAGTTGTAATTAGTATTAGTGTGTATGGTTATTATTTTAGATGATAGATATGATTATTGTTATAGAAGATGGTTTGAGTTTTGTTTGGAAATTAATCATTTTAGTAATGGTTATGAGATTAGTTCTGAGGGTGAAGGATTAAGTTGTAAATTGTTATTAGCGTATGTGTATATTGTTATAGAGGATGGATATGATTATTGTTATAGATGACAGATGCAGTTTTGTTTGGAAATCATTAATTTTAGTAATGGTTATGAGATAATGAGTACTGAGAGTGAATGTTTAAGTTGTAAGTTGTTATTAGCCCATATGAATATTGTTATAGAGGATGGATATGATTATTGTTATAGATGACAGATGGAGTTTTGTTTGGGATTATTAATTTGATTACTGGTTATGAGGTAATGGTTACTGATGGGGAATGTGTAAGTAGTAATTAGTATTAGTGTGTATGTTTATCATTGTAGATGATGGATATGATTATTGTTATAGATGATGGTTTGAGTTTAGTTTGGGAATTATTAATTTTAGTAATGGTTATGAGATAATGAGTACTGAGGGTGAATGTTTAAGTTGTAAGTTGTTATCAGCCCATATGAATATTGTTATAGAGGATGGATATGATTATTGTTATAGATGACAGATGGAGTGTTAGTTGGGAATTATTAATTTTATTACTGGTTATGAGGTAATGATTACTGATGAGGAATGTGTAAGTTGTAATTAGCATTAGTGTGTATGGTTATTATTTTAGATGATAGATATGATTATTGTTATAGAAGATGGTTTGAGTTTTGTTTGGAAATTAATCATTTTAGTAATGGTTATGAGATTAGTTCTGAGGGTGAAGGATTAAGTTGTAAATTGTTATTAGCGTATGTGTATATTGTTATAGAGGATGGATATGATTATTGTTATAGATGACAGATGCAGTTTTGTTTGGAAATCATTAATTTTAGTAATGGTTATGAGATAATGAGTACTGAGAGTGAATGTTTAAGTTGTAAGTTGTTATTAGCCCATATGAATATTGTTATAGAGGATGGATATGATTATTGTTATAGATGACAGATGGAGTTTTGTTTGGGATTATTAATTTGATTACTGGTTATGAGGTAATGGTTACTGATGGGGAATGTGTAAGTAGTAATTAGTATTAGTGTGTATGTTTATCATTGTAGATGATGGATATGATTATTGTTATAGATGATGGTTTGAGTTTAGTTTGGGAATTATTAATTTGATTACTGGTTATGAGGTAATGATTACTGATGGGGAATGTGTTAGTTGTAATTAGCATTAGTGTGTATGTTTATTATTGTAGATGATGGATATGATTATTATTATAGATGATGGTTCGAGTTTTGTTTGGAAATTAATCAGTTTAGTAATAGTTATGAGATAATGAGTGCTGAGGGTGAATGTTGAAGTTGTAAGTTGTTATTAGCGCATATGAATATTGTTATAGAGGATGGATATGATTATTGTTATAGATGACAGATCGAGTATTGGTTGGGAACTATTAATTTGATTACTGGTTATGAGGTAATGATAACTGATGGAGAATGTGTAAGTTGTAATTAGTATTAGTGTGTATGTTTATTATTGTAGATGATGGATATGATTATTTTTATAGATGATGGTTCGAGTTTTGTTTGGAAATTAATCAGTTTAGTAATGGTTATGAGATAATGAGTACTGAGTGTGAATGTTGAAGTTGTAAGTTGTTATTAGCGCATATGAATATTGTTATAGAGGATGGATATGATTATTGTTATAGATGACAGATGCAGTTTTGTTTGGAAATCATTAATTTTAGTAATGGTTATGAGATAATGAGTACTGAGAGTGAATGTTTAAGCTGTAAGTTGTTATTAGCCCATATGAATATTGTTATAGAGGATGGATATGATTATTGTTATAGATGACAGATGGAGTTTTGTTTGGGATTATTAATTTGATTACTGGTTATGAGGTAATGGTTACTGATGGAGAATGTGTAAGTAGTAATTAGTATTAGTGTGTATGTTTAATATTGTAGATGATGGATATGATTATTGTTATAGATGATGGTTCGAGTTTTGTTTGGAAATTATGAATTTTAGTAATGGTTATGAGATAATGAGTACTGAGGGTGAATGTTTAAGTTGTAAGTTGTTATTAGCGCATGTGAATATTGTTATAGAGGATGTATATGATTATTGTTATAGATGACAGATGGAGTATTGTTTGGAAATTATTATATTTAATAATGGTTATGAGATAATGAGAACTGAGGGTGAATGTTTATGTTGTAAGTTATTATTAGCGCATGTGAATATTGTTATAGAGGATGATTATGATTATTGTTATAGATGACATATGGAGTTTAGTTTGGGAATTATTAATTTGATTACTGGTTATGAGGTAATGATTACTGATGGGGAATGTGTTAGTTGTAATTAGCATTAGTGTGTATGTTTATTATTGTAGATGATGGATGTGATTATTGTTATAGATGATGGTTCTAGTTTTGTTTGGAAATTTTTAATTTTAGTAATGGTTATGAGATAATGAGTACTGAGGGTGAATGTTTAAGTTGTAAGTTGTTATCAGCCCATATGAATATTGTTATAGAGGATGGATATGATTATTGTTATAGATGACAGATGGAGTGTTAGTTGGGAATTATTAATTTTATTACTGGTTATGAGGTAATGATTACTGATGAGGAATGTGTAAGTTGTAATTAGTATTAGTGTGTATGGTTATTATTTTAGATGATAGATATGATTATTGTTATAGAAGATGGTTTGAGTTTTGTTTGGAAATTAATCATTTTAGTAATGGTTATGAGATTAGTTCTGAGGGTGAAGGATTAAGTTGTAAATTGTTATTAGCGTATGTGTATATTGTTATAGAGGATGGATATGATTATTGTTATAGATGACAGATGCAGTTTTGTTTGGAAATCATTAATTTTAGTAATGGTTATGAGATAATGAGTACTGAGAGTGAATGTTTAAGTTGTAAGTTGTTATTAGCCCATATGAATATTGTTATAGAGGATGGATATGATTATTGTTATAGATGACAGATGGAGTTTTGTTTGGGATTATTAATTTGATTACTGGTTATGAGGTAATGGTTACTGATGGGGAATGTGTAAGTAGTAATTAGTATTAGTGTGTATGTTTATCATTGTAGATGATGGATATGATTATTGTTATAGATGATGGTTTGAGTTTAGTTTGGGAATTATTAATTTGATTACTGGTTATGAGGTAATGATTACTGATGGGGAATGTGTTAGTTGTAATTAGCATTAGTGTGTATGTTTATTATTGTAGATGATGGATATGATTATTATTATAGATGATGGTTCGAGTTTTGTTTGGAAATTAATCAGTTTAGTAATAGTTATGAGATAATGAGTGCTGAGGGTGAATGTTGAAGTTGTAAGTTGTTATTAGCGCATATGAATATTGTTATAGAGGATGGATATGATTATTGTTATAGATGACAGATCGAGTATTGGTTGGGAACTATTAATTTGATTACTGGTTATGAGGTAATGATAACTGATGGAGAATGTGTAAGTTGTAATTAGTATTAGTGTGTATGTTTATTATTGTAGATGATGGATATGATTATTTTTATAGATGATGGTTCGAGTTTTGTTTGGAAATTAATCAGTTTAGTAATGGTTATGAGATAATGAGTACTGAGTGTGAATGTTGAAGTTGTAAGTTGTTATTAGCGCATATGAATATTGTTATAGAGGATGGATATGATTATTGTTATAGATGACAGATCGAGTGTTGTTTGGGAATTATTAATTTTAGTAATAGTTATGAGATAATGAGTACTGAGGGTGAATGTTTAAGTTGTAAGTTGTTATCAGCCCATATGAATATTGTTATAGAGGATGGATATGATTATTGTTATAGATGACAGATGGAGTGTTAGTTGGGAATTATTAATTTTATTACTGGTTATGAGGTAATGATTACTGATGAGGAATGTGTAAGTTGTAATTAGTATTAGTGTGTATGGTTATTATTTTAGATGATAGATATGATTATTGTTATAGAAGATGGTTCGAGTTTTGTTTGGAAATTAATCATTTTAGTAATGGTTATGAGATTAGTTCTGAGGGTGAAGGATTAAGTTGTAAGTTGTTATTAGCGTATGTGTATATTGTTATAGAGGATGGATATGATTATTGTTATAGATGACAGATGCAGTTTTGTTTGGAAATCATTAATTTTAGTAATGGTTATGAGATAATGAGTACTGAGAGTGAATGTTTAAGCTGTAAGTTGTTATTAGCCCATATGAATATTGTTATAGAGGATGGATATGATTATTGTTATAGATGACAGATGGAGTTTTGTTTGGGATTATTAATTTGATTACTGGTTATGAGGTAATGGTTACTGATGGAGAATGTGTAAGTAGTAATTAGTATTAGTGTGTATGTTTAATATTGTAGATGATGGATATGATTATTGTTATAGATGATGGTTCGAGTTTTGTTTGGAAATTATGAATTTTAGTAATGGTTATGAGATAATGAGTACTGAGGGTGAATGTTTAAGTTGTAAGTTGTTATTAGCGCATGTGAATATTGTTATAGAGGATGTATATGATTATTGTTATAGATGACAGATGGAGTATTGTTTGGAAATTATTATATTTAATAATGGTTATGAGATAATGAGAACTGAGGGTGAATGTTTATGTTGTAAGTTATTATTAGCGCATGTGAATATTGTTATAGAGGATGATTATGATTATTGTTATAGATGACATATGGAGTTTAGTTTGGGAATTATTAATTTGATTACTGGTTATGAGGTAATGATTACTGATGGGGAATGTGTTAGTTGTAATTAGCATTAGTGTGTATGTTTATTATTGTAGATGATGGATGTGATTATTGTTATAGATGATGGTTCTAGTTTTGTTTGGAAATTTTTAATTTTAGTAATGGTTATGAGATAATGAGTACTGAGGGTGAATGTTTAAGTTGTAAGTTGTTATCAGCCCATATGAATATTGTTATAGAGGATGGATATGATTATTGTTATAGATGACAGATGGAGTGTTAGTTGGGAATTATTAATTTTATTACTGGTTATGAGGTAATGATTACTGATGAGGAATGTGTAAGTTGTAATTAGTATTAGTGTGTATGGTTATTATTTTAGATGATAGATATGATTATTGTTATAGAAGATGGTTTGAGTTTTGTTTGGAAATTAATCATTTTAGTAATGGTTATGAGATTAGTTCTGAGGGTGAAGGATTAAGTTGTAAATTGTTATTAGCGTATGTGTATATTGTTATAGAGGATGGATATGATTATTGTTATAGATGACAGATGCAGTTTTGTTTGGAAATCATTAATTTTAGTAATGGTTATGAGATAATGAGTACTGAGAGTGAATGTTTAAGTTGTAAGTTGTTATTAGCCCATATGAATATTGTTATAGAGGATGGATATGATTATTGTTATAGATGACAGATGGAGTTTTGTTTGGGATTATTAATTTGATTACTGGTTATGAGGTAATGGTTACTGATGGGGAATGTGTAAGTAGTAATTAGTATTAGTGTGTATGTTTATCATTGTAGATGATGGATATGATTATTGTTATAGATGATGGTTTGAGTTTAGTTTGGGAATTATTAATTTGATTACTGGTTATGAGGTAATGATTACTGATGGGGAATGTGTTAGTTGTAATTAGCATTAGTGTGTATGTTTATTATTGTAGATGATGGATATGATTATTATTATAGATGATGGTTCGAGTTTTGTTTGGAAATTAATCAGTTTAGTAATAGTTATGAGATAATGAGTGCTGAGGGTGAATGTTGAAGTTGTAAGTTGTTATTAGCGCATATGAATATTGTTATAGAGGATGGATATGATTATTGTTATAGATGACAGATCGAGTATTGGTTGGGAACTATTAATTTGATTACTGGTTATGAGGTAATGATAACTGATGGAGAATGTGTAAGTTGTAATTAGTATTAGTGTGTATGTTTATTATTGTAGATGATGGATATGATTATTTTTATAGATGATGGTTCGAGTTTTGTTTGGAAATTAATCAGTTTAGTAATGGTTATGAGATAATGAGTACTGAGTGTGAATGTTGAAGTTGTAAGTTGTTATTAGCGCATATGAATATTGTTATAGAGGATGGATATGATTATTGTTATAGATGACAGATCGAGTGTTGTTTGGGAATTATTAATTTTAGTAATAGTTATGAGATAATGAGTACTGAGGGTGAATGTTTAAGTTGTAAGTTGTTATCAGCCCATATGAATATTGTTATAGAGGATGGATATGATTATTGTTATAGATGACAGATGGAGTGTTAGTTGGGAATTATTAATTTTATTACTGGTTATGAGGTAATGATTACTGATGAGGAATGTGTAAGTTGTAATTAGTATTAGTGTGTATGGTTATTATTTTAGATGATAGATATGATTATTGTTATAGAAGATGGTTCGAGTTTTGTTTGGAAATTAATCATTTTAGTAATGGTTATGAGATTAGTTCTGAGGGTGAAGGATTAAGTTGTAAGTTGTTATTAGCGTATGTGTATATTGTTATAGAGGATGGATATGATTATTGTTATAGATGACAGATGCAGTTTTGTTTGGAAATCATTAATTTTAGTAATGGTTATGAGATAATGAGTACTGAGAGTGAATGTTTAAGCTGTAAGTTGTTATTAGCCCATATGAATATTGTTATAGAGGATGGATATGATTATTGTTATAGATGACAGATGGAGTTTTGTTTGGGATTATTAATTTGATTACTGGTTATGAGGTAATGGTTACTGATGGAGAATGTGTAAGTAGTAATTAGTATTAGTGTGTATGTTTATCATTGTAGATGATGGATATGATTATTGTTATAGATGATGGTTCGAGTTTTGTTTGGAAATTATGAATTTTAGTAATGGTTATGAGATAATGAGTACTGAGGGTGAATGTTTAAGTTGTAAGTTGTTATTAGCGCATGTGAATATTGTTATAGAGGATGTATATGATTATTGTTATAGATGACAGATGGAGTTTTGTTTGGGAATTATTAATTTTATTAGTGGTTATGAGGAAATGGTTAGTGATGGGGAATGTGTAAGTTTTAGTTAGAATTAGTGTGTATGTTTATTATTGTAGATGATGGATATGATTATTGTTATAGATGATGGTTCGAGTTTTGTTTGGAAATTAATCATTTTAGTAATGGTTATGAGATAATGAGTACTGAGTGTGAATGTTTAAGTTGTAAGTTGTTATTAGCGCATATGAATATTGTTATAGAGGATGGATATGATTATTGTTATAGATGACAGATCGAGTTTTGTTTGGGAATTATTTATTTGATTACTGGTTATGAGGTAATGATTACTGATGGAGAATGTGTAAGTTGTAATTAGTATTAGTGTGTATGGTCATTACTGTAGATGATGGATATGATTATTGTTATAGATGATGGTTCGAGTTTTGTTTGGAAATTATTAATTTTAGTAATGGTTATGAGATAATGAGTACTGAGGGTGAATGTTTAAGTTGTAAGTTGTTATTAGCGCATGTGAATATTGTTATAGAGGATGGATATGATTATTGTTATAGATGACATATGGAGTATTGTTTGGAAATTATTATATTTAATAATGGTTATGAGGGTGAATGTTTATGTTGTAAGTTATTATTAGCGCATGTGAATATTGTTATAGAGGATGATTATGATTATTGTTATAGATGATGGTTCGAGTTTTGTTTGGAAATTATTCATTTTAGTAATGGTTATGAGATAATGAGTACTGAGGGTGAATGTTTAAGTTGTAAGTTGTTATTAGCGCATATGAATATTGTTATAGAAGATGGCTATGATTATTGTTATAGATAACAGATCGAGTTTTGTTTGGGAATTATTAATTTGATTACTGGTTATGAGGTAATGATTACTGATGGAGAATGTGTAAGTTGTAATTAGTATTAGTGTGTATGGTCATTACTGTAGATGATGGATATGATTATTGTTATAGATGATGGTTCGAGTTTTGTTTGGAAATTATTAATTTTAGTAATGGTTATGAGATAATGAGTACTGAGGGTGAATGTTTAAGTTGTAAGTTGTTATTAGCGCATGTGAATATTGTTATAGTGGATGGATATGATTATTGTTATAGATGACATATGGAGTATTGTTTGGAAATTAATAATTTGATTACAGGTTATGAGGTATGATTACTGATGAGGAATGTTTAAGTTGTAATTAGTATTAGTGTGTATGTTTATTATTGTAGATGATGGATATGATTATTGCTATAGATGAAGGTTCGAGTTTTGTTTGGAAATTATTAATTTAAGTAATCGTTATGAGATAATGAGTACTTTGGGTAAATGTTTAAGTTGTAAGTTGTTATTAGCGCATATGAATATTGTTATAGAGGATGGATATGATTATTGTTATAGATGACAGATCGAGTGTTGTTTGGGAATTATTAATTTTAGTAATAGTTATGAGATAATGAGTACTGAGGGTGAATGTTTAAGTTGTAAGTTGTTATCAGCCCATATGAATATTGTTATAGAGGATGGATATGATTATTGTTATAGATGACAGATGGAGTGTTAGTTGGGAATTATTAATTTTATTACTGGTTATGAGGTAATGATTACTGATGAGGAATGTGTAAGTTGTAATTAGTATTAGTGTGTATGGTTATTATTTTAGATGATAGATATGATTATTGTTATAGAAGATGGTTCGAGTTTTGTTTGGAAATTAATCATTTTAGTAATGGTTATGAGATTAGTTCTGAGGGTGAAGGATTAAGTTGTAAGTTGTTATTAGCGTATGTGTATATTGTTATAGAGGATGGATATGATTATTGTTATAGATGACAGATGCAGTTTTGTTTGGAAATCATTAATTTTAGTAATGGTTATGAGATAATGAGTACTGAGAGTGAATGTTTAAGCTGTAAGTTGTTATTAGCCCATATGAATATTGTTATAGAGGATGGATATGATTATTGTTATAGATGACAGATGGAGTTTTGTTTGGGATTATTAATTTGATTACTGGTTATGAGGTAATGGTTACTGATGGAGAATGTGTAAGTAGTAATTAGTATTAGTGTGTATGTTTATCATTGTAGATGATGGATATGATTATTGTTATAGATGATGGTTCGAGTTTTGTTTGGAAATTATGAATTTTAGTAATGGTTATGAGATAATGAGTACTGAGGGTGAATGTTTAAGTTGTAAGTTGTTATTAGCGCATGTGAATATTGTTATAGAGGATGTATATGATTATTGTTATAGATGACAGATGGAGTTTTGTTTGGGAATTATTAATTTTATTAGTGGTTATGAGGAAATGGTTAGTGATGGGGAATGTGTAAGTTTTAGTTAGAATTAGTGTGTATGTTTATTATTGTAGATGATGGATATGATTATTGTTATAGATGATGGTTCGAGTTTTGTTTGGAAATTAATCATTTTAGTAATGGTTATGAGATAATGAGTACTGAGTGTGAATGTTTAAGTTGTAAGTTGTTATTAGCGCATATGAATATTGTTATAGAGGATGGATATGATTATTGTTATAGATGACAGATCGAGTTTTGTTTGGGAATTATTTATTTGATTACTGGTTATGAGGTAATGATTACTGATGGAGAATGTGTAAGTTGTAATTAGTATTAGTGTGTATGGTCATTACTGTAGATGATGGATATGATTATTGTTATAGATGATGGTTCGAGTTTTGTTTGGAAATTATTAATTTTAGTAATGGTTATGAGATAATGAGTACTGAGGGTGAATGTTTAAGTTGTAAGTTGTTATTAGCGCATGTGAATATTGTTATAGAGGATGGATATGATTATTGTTATAGATGACATATGGAGTATTGTTTGGAAATTATTATATTTAATAATGGTTATGAGGGTGAATGTTTATGTTGTAAGTTATTATTAGCGCATGTGAATATTGTTATAGAGGATGATTATGATTATTGTTATAGATGATGGTTCGAGTTTTGTTTGGAAATTATTCATTTTAGTAATGGTTATGAGATAATGAGTACTGAGGGTGAATGTTTAAGTTGTAAGTTGTTATTAGCGCATATGAATATTGTTATAGAAGATGGCTATGATTATTGTTATAGATAACAGATCGAGTTTTGTTTGGGAATTATTAATTTGATTACTGGTTATGAGGTAATGATTACTGATGGAGAATGTGTAAGTTGTAATTAGTATTAGTGTGTATGGTCATTACTGTAGATGATGGATATGATTATTGTTATAGATGATGGTTCGAGTTTTGTTTGGAAATTATTAATTTTAGTAATGGTTATGAGATAATGAGTACTGAGGGTGAATGTTTAAGTTGTAAGTTGTTATTAGCGCATGTGAATATTGTTATAGTGGATGGATATGATTATTGTTATAGATGACATATGGAGTATTGTTTGGAAATTATTATATTTAGTAATGGTTATGAGATAATGAGAACTGAGGGTGAATGTTTATGTTGTAAGTTATTATTAGCGCATGTGAATATTGTTATAGAGGATGATTATGATTATTGTTATAGATGACATATGGAGTTTAGTTTGGGAATTATTAATTTGATTACTGGTTATGAGGTAATGATTACTGATGGGGAATGTGTTAGTTGTAATTAGTATTAGTGTGTATGTTTATTATTGTAGATGATGGATATGATTATTTTTATAGATGATGGTTCGAGTTTTGTTTGGAAATTATTAATTTTAGTAATGGTTATGAGATAATGAGTACTGAGGGTGAATGTTTAAGTTGTAAGTTGTTATTAGCGCATATAAATATTGTTATAGAGGATGGATATGATTATTGTTATAGATGACAGATCGAGTTTTGTTTGGGAATTAATAATTTGATTACAGGTTATGAGGTATGATTACTGATGAGGAATGTTTAAGTTGTAATTAGTATTAGTGTGTATGTTTATTATTGTAGATGATGGATATGATTATTGCTATAGATGAAGGTTCGAGTTTTGTTTGGAAATTATTAATTTAAGTAATCGTTATGAGATAATGAGTACTTTGGGTAAATGTTTAAGTTGTAAGTTGTTATTAGCGCATATGAATATTGTTATAGAGGATAGATATGATTATTGTTATAGATGACAGATCGAGTTTCGTTTGGAATTATTAATTTTAGTAATGAGTATGAGATAATGAGTACTGAGGGTGAATGTTTAAGTTGTAAGTTGTTATTAGCCCATATAAATATTGTTATAGAGGACGGATATAATTATTGTTGTAGATGACAGATCGAGTTTTGTTTGGGAATGATTAGTTTTATTACTGGTTATGAGGTAATGATTACTGATGGGGAATGTGTAACTTGTAATTAGTGTTAGTGTGTATGTTTATTGTTGTAGATGATGGTTGTGATTATTGTTATAGATGATGGTTCTAGTTTTATTTGGAAATTATTAATTTTAGTAATGGTTATGAGATAATGAATACTGAGGGTGAATGTTTAAGTTGTAAGTTGGTATTAGCGCATATGAATATTGTTATAGAGGATGGATATGATTATTGTTATAGATGACAGATCGAGTTTTGGTTGGGAACTATTAATTTGATTACTGGTTATGAGGTAATGATAACTGATGGAGAATGTTTAAGTTGTAATTAGTATTAGTGTATATGTTTATTATTGTCTAAGATGGATATAATTATTGTTGTAGATGACAGATCGAGTTTTGTTTGGGAATTATTAGTTTTATTACTGGTTATGAGGTAATGATTACTGATGGGGAATGTGTAAGTTGTAATTAGTGTTAGTGTGTATGTTTATTATTGTAGATGATGGATGTGATTATTGTTATAGATGATGGTTCTAGTTTTGTTTGGAAATTATTAATTTTAGTAATGGTTATGAGATAATGAGTACTGAGGGTGAATGTTTAAGTTGTAAGTTGTTATCAGCCCATATGAATATTGTTATAGAGGATGGATATGATTATTGTTATAGATGACAGATGGAGTGTTGTTAGGGAATTATTAATTTTATTACTGGTTATGAGGTAATGATTACTGATGGGGAATGTGTAACTTGTAATTAGTTTTAGTGTGTATGTTTATTATTGTAGATGATGGATGTGATTATTGTTATAGATGATGGTTCTAGTATTATTTCGAAATTATTAATATTAGTAATGGTTATGAGATAATGAATACTGAGGGTGAATGTTTAAGTTGTAAGTTGGTATTAGCGCATATGAATATTGTTATAGAGGATGGATATGATTATTGTTATAGATGACAGATCGAGTTTTGGTTGGGAATTATTAATTTGATTACTGGTTATGAGGTAATGGTTACTGATGGGGAATGTGTAAGTTTTAATTAGAATTAGTGTGTATGTTTATTATTGTAGATGATGGATATGATTATTGTTATAGATGATGGTTCGAGTTTTGTTTGGAAATTAATCAGTTTAGTAATGGTTATGAGATAATGAGTACTGAGTGTGAATGTTGAAGTTGTAAGTTGTTATTAGCGCATATGAATATTGTTATAGAGGATGGATATGATTATTGTTATAGATGACAGATCGAGTTTTGGTTGGGAACTATTAATTTGATTACTGGTTATGAGGTAATGATTACTGATGGAGAATGTGTAAGTTGTAATTAGTATTAGTGTGTATGGTCATTACTGTAGATGATGGATATGATTATTGTTATAGATGATGGTTTGAGTTTTGTTTGGAAATTAATCATTTTAGTAATGGTTATGAGATAATGAGTACTGAGTGTGAATGTTTAAGTTGTAAGTTGTTATTAGCGCATGTGAATATTGTTATAGAGGATGGATATGATTATTGTTATAGATGACAGATGGAGTTTTGTTTGGGAATTATTAATTTTATTAGTGGTTATGAGGTAATGGTTACTGATGGGGAATGTGTAAGTTTTAATTAGAATTAGTGTGTATGTTTATTATTGTAGATGATGGATATGATTATTGTTATTGATGATGGTTCGAGTTTTGTTTGGAAATTATTCATTTTAGTAATGGTTATGAGATAATGAGTACTGAGGGTGAATGTTTAAGTTGTAAGTTGTTATTAGCGCATATGAATATTGTTATAGAAGATGGCTATGATTATTGTTATAGATAACAGATCGAGTTTTGTTTGGGAATTATTAATTTTATTACTGGTTATGAGGTAATGATTACTGATGGGGAATGTGTAAGTTGTAATTAGTATTAGTGTGTATGTTTATTATTGAAGATGATGGATATGATCATTGTTATAGATGATGGTTTGAGTTTTGTTTGGAAATTATTAATTTTATTACTGGTTATGAGGTAATGATTACTGATGGGGAATGTGTAACTTGTAATTAGTTTTAGTGTGTATGTTTATTATTGTAGATGATGGATGTGATTATTGTTATAGATGATGGTTCTAGTATTATTTCGAAATTATTAATATTAGTAATGGTTATGAGATAATGAATACTGAGGGTGAATGTTTAAGTTGTAAGTTGGTATTAGCCCATATAAATATTGTTATAGAGGACGGATATAATTATTGTTGTAGATGACAGATCGAGTTTTGTTTGGGAATGATTAGTTTTATTACTGGTTATGAGGTAATGATTACTGATGGGGAATGTGTAACTTGTAATTAGTGTTAGTGTGTATGTTTATTGTTGTAGATGATGGTTGTGATTATTGTTATAGATGATGGTTCTAGTTTTATTTGGAAATTATTAATTTTAGTAATGGTTATGAGATAATGAATACTGAGGGTGAATGTTTAAGTTGTAAGTTGGTATTAGCGCATATGAATATTGTTATAGAGGATGGATATGATTATTGTTATAGATGACAGATCGAGTTTTGGTTGGGAACTATTAATTTGATTACTGGTTATGAGGTAATGATAACTGATGGAGAATGTTTAAGTTGTAATTAGTATTAGTGTATATGTTTATTATTGTCTAAGATGGATATAATTATTGTTGTAGATGACAGATCGAGTTTTGTTTGGGAATTATTAGTTTTATTACTGGTTATGAGGTAATGATTACTGATGGGGAATGTGTAAGTTGTAATTAGTGTTAGTGTGTATGTTTATTATTGTAGATGATGGATGTGATTATTGTTATAGATGATGGTTTGAGTTTTGTTTGGAAATTAATCATTTTAGTAATGGTTATGAGATAATGAGTACTGAGTGTGAATGTTTAAGTTGTAAGTTGTTATTAGCGCATGTGAATATTGTTATAGAGGATGGATATGATTATTGTTATAGATGACAGATGGAGTTTTGTTTGGGAATTATTAATTTTATTAGTGGTTATGAGGTAATGTTTACTGATGGGGAA
>CAXKTH010000182.1:0-52298 GCA_964056705.1 Troilus luridus | reverse complement strand
CTATTGGTGGCCCTGAAAAGGGCCGTTGAAATCAGCCTAGGAACGATTAACTCGTTACTTAGAGCTAGTGTACTTGGTAACGGCCTTTGTACCTTCGCTGACAGCGTGCTTGGCCAATTCGCCGGGAAGTAGGAGCCTCACCGCGGTCTGGATTTCCCTGCTCGTGATGGTCGACCTCTTGTTGTAGTGGGAGAGGCGTGAAGCTTCGGCAGCGATACGTTCGAAGATATCGTTGACGAAACTGTTCATAATGCTCATCGCCTTTGATGAGACTCCAGTATCCGGGTGGACCTGCTTCAGCACCTTGTAGATGTAGATAGCATAGCTCTCCTTCCTCCTCCGCTTCTTCTTCTTGTCGGATTTGGAGATATTCTTCTGAGCCTTCCCGGCCTTCTTCATGGCTTTACCGCTCGCCTTTGGTGGCATGTTGACTGTATGTCAGCTGAAACCGAAGTGTTGGAAATCTCTCTGGTGGGTCATTATATATGCGATTCGTTGTCAGCCAAGCGGCCCAATCGTGGCGAAGCAAGCAGCGCCGTCTCGCGGTTGTATTGGTAACTTGACCAAAGTGCGCGAATACCCTTCCAGAGTGCGTGGCTTTCAGAATTTCATTTCCCCCGATCAGAAAAAAAAAAAAAAAAATAATGAAGGAAATGTATGTGTATTTATATATATGTATTTTAACGTTTTTTTAAATTGTTACACTAAAAGGGGGTGACTTTCCTAATTGATCACACCGGTCCGTGCATTCTGTAGTTTTCGAACGTTTCTAATAACTTCATATATAGTTCAATAGATCAATTATATATTTTCTTTTTCAACGTATCGAGGATAAATTCTTTGGGCAATGCAAATGTTATAAGACCGTATAGCTGTATCTGTTTAAAGCAAATGTTTCCTCTATTCATACAGTCAAGAAATATGATGATAATTGTTTATTCATACCCAACGAGTGGTCACATTCTGATAGAAAGGCTTACGTCTAGTTTGGTGGCCCTGAAAAGGGCCGTTGAAAGTGCGGCAGGGTGCGGACGGACCTCTTAGGCTCGTTCTCCGCGGATACGGCGAGCAAGCTGGATATCCTTGGGCATGATGGTCACCCTCTTGGCGTGGATTGCGCACAAGTTGGTATCCTCGAAGAGACCTACGAGATAGGCTTCGCTGGCCTCCTGGAGGGCCATGACGGCGGAGCTCTGGAATCTCAGGTCGGTCTTGAAGTCCTGAGCGATCTCCCTCACCAACCTCTGGAACGGGAGTTTCCTAATAAGCAACTCGGTACTTTTCTGGTATCTCCTGATTTCTCTGAGTGCTACTGTTCCGGGCCTATACCTGTGAGGTTTCTTTACACCACCGGTGGCCGGAGCACTCTTCCTGGCGGCTTTGGTAGCCAGCTGCTTCCTCGGAGCCTTGCCTCCTGTCGATTTCCTAGCGGTCTGCTTGGTACGAGCCATCTTACAGAAATAATTTCCGATTTGCGTACCCCCGTCCATATATAGGTGGAACTGGAAGGGTGGGGGGTTCCACCCGCCAATCATCATTGGCGACTTTGTTGTCTGTTTTTGTTTTACCCTGTGCTAAGTTTTTATCAGATAGATACCTAGTTTTTTGGACGTCCGTAAATTATGAGACATACCATTCCCCCCCCCCCCTCCCCTCCGTTCCGTTCATACATGTTAATAGTAAATTAATAATCGCCACGTCAAATAATTGATAGGGGGATCTCTTAAAACTCCCTCCATACCGTTTGTCGGCGATATTACATTTAATTCGGGTCCTTTACATCTGCAAGAGTTTTCTCATCCCTTTATACTAAGCCAAATTCCGTTAATTGGCCTACATTAACTTAACTTAAATCGTGAATATTAACACATCTATCTCGTTTAATAAACTTCAATAAATACCATTATCGACCAAGTGATTGGATATATTGAAGTTGTTCGTCCGTGGGTGTAGTAGACAAATAAATATAAATAGATTTGCAAAAACAACTATCTATACATCGATGATCGAGCAATGACTCTATCAACATTGCGACAATTATTTTATTTTTAAAGTAATCTTTAACACAGTGAGTAGTGATTTACTTAATTAAGAAAGTCTGCCTAATAATTCTTGGTGGCCCTGAAAAGGGCCGTTGAAACTTTCCCCCGGTCGCCAGGTACACACGACGTCGAACTTAACCGCCGAAACCGTACAGAGTACGGCCCTGCCTCTTGAGAGCGTAGACGACATCCATGGCGGTGACGGTCTTCCTCTTGGCGTGTTCGGTGTAGGTGACTGCATCACGGATAACGTTTTCCAAGAACACCTTCAACACACCTCTGGTCTCCTCGTAAATGAGACCCGAAATACGCTTCACACCTCCTCGCCTGGCCAATCTCCTGATGGCGGGTTTGGTGATACCTTGGATGTTATCTCGGAGTACTTTTCTATGCCTCTTGGCTCCTCCTTTCCCCAGACCCTTTCCACCCTTGCCACGTCCAGTCATCTTTGCAGGTCAGAGAACGATATTCGACTGCTTGCGAGCCATTTATTGCTCCTTGTTTATATAGGTAGCTCTTTCCTTCCGATTGGTCCAAACACGAGCGGTTGGTATGCCCTCTGGTGGACCGTTTACGCGACTCATTCAATTTGATAGGTTTGGTGTGTGTGCGAGCGAGCGTGTGTGTCTGTCTTGTTTTTATTAGGGGGAATAAAAATATAGAGCTCCTTTTTTTTTTTTTTTTTTTTTTTGTTTTGTTTTGTTCGTTTGTATAAACCCTAATTTCGTTTATCTATCCATTCTGAAATTAAAAAGCAATACATTTCACTATGTTTGATAACGACTTTTAGTGTTAATTTGCTCGGTTCTATTAACCGCTTTCGTTACTACTGTGCAAGTGACGAATGCATTGCTCTTTTGCCTTAAATCATTATTATGATGCTTGCCTGCCTACGGAACAATTATTGTTATCATTGTATATTATATGTACTCGATCCCGTAACTTTACCCAACCGGATAGTCAAACCTATCATGTGAATTATTAATTCTATCGTTTCCTCTGACTTAACATTCTTAGTTTGTATTAAGTATTGCGGTTG
Organism: Troilus luridus; assembly: GCA_964056705.1. Taxonomy (NCBI): domain Eukaryota; kingdom Metazoa; phylum Arthropoda; class Insecta; order Hemiptera; family Pentatomidae; genus Troilus; species Troilus luridus. The sequence goes on along the minus strand of CAXKTH010000182.1, from coordinate 49,217 downwards.
AAAGTACTTCATCCAATTTGTGGCCCTGAAAAGGGCCGTTGAAAAGAGAAGGTCGAGGAGCTCGCCGTCTTTTAGGCTTAAGAGCTCTTCTCTGTCTTCTTCGGCAGTAGAACGGCCTGGATGTTGGGAAGTACTCCGCCTTGAGCGATGGTGACTCCCGACAGCAGCTTGTTCAACTCCTCGTCGTTCCTAATGGCGAGCTGGAGGTGACGCGGAATGATCCTGGTTTTCTTGTTATCACGAGCAGCGTTGCCGGCCAACTCGAGAACTTCTGCAGCCAGGTACTCCATGACTGCTGCGAGGTATACCGGAGCTCCTGCTCCCACTCTCTCGGCGTAGTTGCCTTTCCTGAGAAGACGATGGATACGACCCACGGGGAACTGGAGCCCTGCCCTAGATGATCGGGTCTTTGCCTTTCCCTTGGCTTTACCACCTTTACCACGTCCGGACATTCTTCTGCTCTATGTGTTCTCTGTCGTTGACGAGAAATATATGTTCCGCGTTTCCATCACCGCTTCGTATATACCCATTTGCAGCTTTGCGCGGACCAATCACTTTTCGCCGCTGCTCCCCACCCCATAATGTGTATTTACCTCAGACTGCTACCTACCGGACAATTCCCTTACTCCATTCATCGGAATCACTTTATGTCAGAAGATTTTTAATATTATTTATTGTAAGTAATGAGGCAAATAAGGAATTGGTAAGGGAATATAAATTACACTATTTACAGAAACTCTGGAATGTTTTGCTTAGGGCTTAATCCGCAGAAAAGGGAAAACTGTCGCCAAGTTAGTACGGATTTCCCTAGTAAATACAACGTGTAGAATGGAAAATTCTAGTCGTAAACGTTTGGTATATGGCTTGATCCGCCAAAAGGTCGCCTAGGCAGTCGGGGATTTCCCTAGTAGGGCCATATTTTATTACACCTAGAATTGAGATGAATGGTCGCCGACACATTGTTTATGACCGCCATATTTTTGTTTGTATTGCCGCCATCCATCTTAGATCTTATACACTCACGAATTACGGAGAGCTAATGAGACAATCATGTAATATTGTAATCCATAAAATAAAATAAAATAAAAAGTGAGATTTACTCGTACATGTTTATACCCGTGGTGAAATTACGTTACAATGATTTCTATTGAGAACACTCAAAGGGCAATAGTTAGCAAGCTCCGTAGAAAGTATGTGTACGTATTTTTAGTGGCTCTGAAAAGAGCCGTTTAAAATCACCCCTCCTTGAGGAGGCAGCGGTTAGGGAAAACGACCTACTTCTTCTTCGGTGAAGCCTTCTTGGCCGCTGGCTTCTTGGCAGGTGCCTTTTTCGCTGGGGCCTTCTTCGCCTTTGGTGTCGTGGCGGGTTTCGCTTTGGCCACCTTGGGCTTAGGAGTCTTGGCGGCGGTTGGAGGCTTCTTGGTCTTCTTAGCCTTAGGTGCAGCTGCTGCCTTTTTCGTCACCGCAGGTTTAGCCTTTGGCGCCTTGGATTTGCTAGCGACGGACGGCTTAGCTGGTGCCTTCTTTGTAGCCGCTACTTTCTTGCCTTCACCTCCTACTCCGGCGAGTTTAAAAGAGCCCGAAGCGCCTTTACCTTTGGTCTGGACGAGCGAACCGGAAGCAACGGCGGATACGAGGTACTTTTTGATGAAGTGCGACTTTTTCTCCGCGTCGATCTTGTACGTCGAGCTGATATATTTCTTGATAGCCTGGGTAGATGAACCACCTCTCTCTTTGAGGGACTTGATCGCAGCTGTCACCATCTGAGAAACGGGTGGATGAGAAGGCGCAGTCTTGGGTTTCTTGGCGCCGGCAGTGGCAGCGGCCTTACCCTTCTTCGCCTTGGGCGTCGCCGGGGTTGTTGGAGCAGCGGCTTCTGTTGCAGTTTCAGTCATTTTCACTATAGGTTCGCTAGTGTACCTTTGAAGCGGTTTGTTTCGTTTCGCTTTTGTAAAGCAGGACGGACCGTAACGGAGACACCGTACTTCTTATTCCCAGAATTATTTCTCCCTTGGATTGTTTTGTGTTCAATTTGTATCTGTAAACTCCCCTCTGCTTTTCCGTAGACCCGTTTAACGACGTACGATTTTCGGTGCCCTCTCTCCTTACTTTCCTCCTCACACACGTGTGGCCAGGCGTTCTCAAAAAACTCGGCCCTAGTCTTAAACGACCGCTGAATCTCAGAGACCGACCGTCTTCTCTCCAACTCTTCTCAAAATAGTCATTTTTAAATTACTTCTGCCTCGTGCTCGAGATGTTTTAACAAAACCTCACTCTTTTGGAACCATTAACCTTTCAGAATTCACGGGCTTTGGATTGTTTCACAGCTTTCATTCCCTGCGGAAACGGATTCATTCTGGGGTTGTTAGCACTCATCCGATGCTGTCCTATGTCATCTTTACCGACTGGTTCTCTAAAATATTATTAAACTGCTGGATCATCTTTCCTTTGCAATAAGGGGGCTTTGATCGATCATCTCGTATTAAATAAAGGACCGGTTTCCTATGAGCTTTGCTAATGGCAACTCGTTAATAACATGTAGAAAAGGCATGGGCGCACTGTGTACTGTCTCCGCCAGTCCGGCAGCGGATCTTCGGTAATGGTTCGTCAAAATGTTGTATGTATGACCCTAATGAGACCCATAAAAGGAAAAATAAATAACATCAAAATTTAAAAGGAAAAAAAAAAACAAAAACAAAACTAAGCCTGTTTCCTGCTTTGATCTTTCAACTGTTTGTTTGTGAATCGTTCTACATAAACTTCTTTCTTTCTTTCTTTTTTTTTTGTCCTATTTTATAATCTGGCCGTTATCCCGTCGCATATATATATATATATATATATATATATATATATATATATGTATGTATGTATGTATGTATGTATGTATGTATGTATGTATGTATGTATGTATGTATGTATGTATGTATGTATGTATGTATGTATGTATGTATGTATGTATGTATGTATGTATGTATGTATGTATGTATGTATGTATGTATGTATGTATGTATGTATGTATGTATGTATGTATGTATGTATGTATGAATGTATGTATGTATGTATGTATGTATGTATGTATGTATGTATGTATGTATGTATGTATGTATGTATGTATGTATGTATACACACATACAAAATTCTTAATAATGTCGTTTCTCTTTATTTTAACTAATGCAGAACTCTCTTTAGGTACCATATCCATAGCCCATCTAACTGCATCATCATTTCTTTGTTTATCAATTTTATTTAAACTATTACTCCTTTGTACTCTTTCTATATTATTCAAATTTTCATCTTGGATTAGCTTAAAAGTTCGTATAGCATCTAATCCTAGTAAAATTTTATATTTAAATGTATGACTGTCTATAACATGAAATTCCATAACTTGTTGAATCTTTCCTATTTTTAATCTCAACTTTGCCCTTCCGGCCCCTAAAATATTACCAGATAAAGAATTCAATACATCAGAATTTTTTTTTTTTATCAATGTAATTTACGGGTGTATTATTTGTGATGTTTGGTCTTGGTACAAAAGACATTGGTTTTTTGGCTTGTACTAATGTAAAGCCTTCGTCGTCAGTATTGTTAATCAGTTGACGTTTAAGTCTTTGTGACTTAATTTGCGGTCTCTGTACGATGTTTTGTGAAGTGGAAGGTGTAATTTCCATGTGGATGTACGAGTCCGTCATTGTAAACTTCGTGTTATACAAAAGATAAATAAACTATTTCATTAATTAAATTGATTAATAAAACAATATATAGTAACGCAGTAATAAAAGTAATAAAAAACTTACATTTTGATGATGTCCGTAAAAACCGGAAGTAAACAAATTGAAGCCACGTGGAAAAGGACGCTAAGATGTGTTCACAATGGCGGCCAATCACAAACTGTATGTGTGGATAATAATACCAGGTAATATGTAGTAATATTCCTGAAACCCTTTTCTTTCTTAATAGAACCGGTACTGTTCTTTATAATACTATTATTAAATAAACTTACATGATGCTGTTCATTTTGAAATTAATAAGGAAAAGCATTCTGCATTCGATATATATTTTTCTATTTATAAAGAATAATCACAGTTGAAACATCCCAATTTCTGAAAAATTTTATTAAGCATAAGAAAATATACGTTAAAAAAAAAAAAAAAAAAAAAATATATATATATATATATATATATATATATATATATATATATACATACATATATATTTGATATAATGCGAAAATATCAAAGCATTCGCCGTATGGTGATATACGATTTTTCATTCCCATCAAAGTCGGTATTTCATCGAGCTATTTCCCATTTGTATGTAATAAATATTAATAATAGTTCAAAAGCTACACTAAATACAAATATTAGATCGTTTCATTTTAATCGCCCAACGTTTCGGCCCTCGTTTCATGCCTCTATCGTGGGCGAAACAGAGATGAGGATAGTTTAAGAAAGTAACATTGCTGGACTTCATATACGGTTAGAAGGACTAATAAAGGAACATAAATTACACTATGGACGTTTATGGCTTAATCTGAAGTAAAGGGAAAAGGGTCCCCCAGGTATTAGGGATTTCCCCAGGAGGGCCATACTTTATCATAACTGGAATGGATATCAAAGGTCGCCGTCCATTTAAGTCTTAACTTTTAACTTACAATTTATTTTTCACCTTTTTGATGGAACCGTTGCGCCTAAACTACTCTTATTTAATATTTTACAAATCCGTTTAGGGGATCGCAGACGGGAGCTGCACCTCACCACGGCTCATAGTATACTTTACAGGCTAATTCAGTTTATAGGAGTTAATAGCATTATTGAGTCTCTTTTTAATTTTTGCTAACATTAAGTGTGATAACTACTCACTATTGAATATTTACAACAAGAAAAAAAAAAAAATCCGATCGATACATGGTACGGCCTACATTTCACATTAGAATAGAACAAAAAGCGTGTTATATCTTTAAAGGGTCGCCTGGGAATTAGGGATTTCCCGAGCATAGTTTATGATGCGTACCTGGAATGGACATCAAAGGACGCCGCCTCTTTCTTGTCGACCGCCATATTTTTGTTTATAGAGATTATTCTGTTTATTTCCGCCATCTTAGATCTTATAGACTCAATCAATTAATATCTCCTTTCGTATTAAGATTTGTTGCATTAAACAATATTAACGAGCGCTAATTAAAGGAACAACTCAAAGTGGATGTTGGAAAATTAACAATCCACTGGGAGCAAGGGGTTATTTGTATTAGTAGGAGTGTCCACATATACGTAAATGTAATGGTGTAGGTTCATGGTCTGAGACAAGTATGGCGAGATGGTGGTAAATAGGGATATTTGGAACGTAGATGGATGATATGTATATATATATATATATATATATATATATATGTTGTGAGCTTACACCTCGCTTCCGACAAGTGGATTGGATATGATAAGATATAGACAGACTCTTCCTGAAATTTTAAATATGGGTTGTGTATGTATATAAATAGTATTATTGTCCGAGTATTTTTTCTAACATTGCGCGCGTTAACTAACCGAGGCTTACTAATCAATCAATAGGAAACACTTACACTAACAAAAAATACGTGATACGGCGTACATTTCACATTAAAATAGAAAGCGTGCTAGAAATACTATTGGTGGCCCTGAAAAGGGCCGTTGAAATCAGCCTAGGAACGATTAACTCGTTACTTAGAGCTAGTGTACTTGGTAACGGCCTTTGTACCTTCGCTGACAGCGTGCTTGGCCAATTCGCCGGGAAGTAGGAGCCTCACCGCGGTCTGGATTTCCCTGCTCGTGATGGTCGACCTCTTGTTGTAGTGGGAGAGGCGTGAAGCTTCGGCAGCGATACGTTCGAAGATATCGTTGACGAAACTGTTCATAATGCTCATCGCCTTTGATGAGACTCCAGTATCCGGGTGGACCTGCTTCAGCACCTTGTAGATGTAGATAGCATAGCTCTCCTTCCTCCTCCGCTTCTTCTTCTTGTCGGATTTGGAGATATTCTTCTGAGCCTTCCCGGCCTTCTTCATGGCTTTACCGCTCGCCTTTGGTGGCATGTTGACTGTATGTCAGCTGAAACCGAAGTGTTGGAAATCTCTCTGGTGGGTCATTATATATGCGATTCGTTGTCAGCCAAGCGGCCCAATCGTGGCGAAGCAAGCAGCGCCGTCTCGCGGTTGTATTGGTAACTTGACCAAAGTGCGCGAATACCCTTCCAGAGTGCGTGGCTTTCAGAATTTCATTTCCCCCGATCAGAAAAAAAAAAAAAAAAATAATGAAGGAAATGTATGTGTATTTATATATATGTATTTTAACGTTTTTTTAAATTGTTACACTAAAAGGGGGTGACTTTCCTAATTGATCACACCGGTCCGTGCATTCTGTAGTTTTCGAACGTTTCTAATAACTTCATATATAGTTCAATAGATCAATTATATATTTTCTTTTTCAACGTATCGAGGATAAATTCTTTGGGCAATGCAAATGTTATAAGACCGTATAGCTGTATCTGTTTAAAGCAAATGTTTCCTCTATTCATACAGTCAAGAAATATGATGATAATTGTTTATTCATACCCAACGAGTGGTCACATTCTGATAGAAAGGCTTACGTCTAGTTTGGTGGCCCTGAAAAGGGCCGTTGAAAGTGCGGCAGGGTGCGGACGGACCTCTTAGGCTCGTTCTCCGCGGATACGGCGAGCAAGCTGGATATCCTTGGGCATGATGGTCACCCTCTTGGCGTGGATTGCGCACAAGTTGGTATCCTCGAAGAGACCTACGAGATAGGCTTCGCTGGCCTCCTGGAGGGCCATGACGGCGGAGCTCTGGAATCTCAGGTCGGTCTTGAAGTCCTGAGCGATCTCCCTCACCAACCTCTGGAACGGGAGTTTCCTAATAAGCAACTCGGTACTTTTCTGGTATCTCCTGATTTCTCTGAGTGCTACTGTTCCGGGCCTATACCTGTGAGGTTTCTTTACACCACCGGTGGCCGGAGCACTCTTCCTGGCGGCTTTGGTAGCCAGCTGCTTCCTCGGAGCCTTGCCTCCTGTCGATTTCCTAGCGGTCTGCTTGGTACGAGCCATCTTACAGAAATAATTTCCGATTTGCGTACCCCCGTCCATATATAGGTGGAACTGGAAGGGTGGGGGGTTCCACCCGCCAATCATCATTGGCGACTTTGTTGTCTGTTTTTGTTTTACCCTGTGCTAAGTTTTTATCAGATAGATACCTAGTTTTTTGGACGTCCGTAAATTATGAGACATACCATTCCCCCCCCCCCCTCCCCTCCGTTCCGTTCATACATGTTAATAGTAAATTAATAATCGCCACGTCAAATAATTGATAGGGGGATCTCTTAAAACTCCCTCCATACCGTTTGTCGGCGATATTACATTTAATTCGGGTCCTTTACATCTGCAAGAGTTTTCTCATCCCTTTATACTAAGCCAAATTCCGTTAATTGGCCTACATTAACTTAACTTAAATCGTGAATATTAACACATCTATCTCGTTTAATAAACTTCAATAAATACCATTATCGACCAAGTGATTGGATATATTGAAGTTGTTCGTCCGTGGGTGTAGTAGACAAATAAATATAAATAGATTTGCAAAAACAACTATCTATACATCGATGATCGAGCAATGACTCTATCAACATTGCGACAATTATTTTATTTTTAAAGTAATCTTTAACACAGTGAGTAGTGATTTACTTAATTAAGAAAGTCTGCCAATTCTTGGTGGCCCTGAAAAGGGCCGTTGAAACTTTCCCCCGGTCGCCAGGTACACACGACGTCGAACTTAACCGCCGAAACCGTACAGAGTACGGCCCTGCCTCTTGAGAGCGTAGACGACATCCATGGCGGTGACGGTCTTCCTCTTGGCGTGTTCGGTGTAGGTGACTGCATCACGGATAACGTTTTCCAAGAACACCTTCAACACACCTCTGGTCTCCTCGTAAATGAGACCCGAAATACGCTTCACACCTCCTCGCCTGGCCAATCTCCTGATGGCGGGTTTGGTGATACCTTGGATGTTATCTCGGAGTACTTTTCTATGCCTCTTGGCTCCTCCTTTCCCCAGACCCTTTCCACCCTTGCCACGTCCAGTCATCTTTGCAGGTCAGAGAACGATATTCGACTGCTTGCGAGCCATTTATTGCTCCTTGTTTATATAGGTAGCTCTTTCCTTCCGATTGGTCCAAACACGAGCGGTTGGTATGCCCTCTGGTGGACCGTTTACGCGACTCATTCAATTTGATAGGTTTGGTGTGTGTGCGAGCGAGCGTGTGTGTCTGTCTTGTTTTTATTAGGGGGAATAAAAATATAGAGCTCCTTTTTTTTTTTTTTTTTTTTTTTGTTTTGTTTTGTTCGTTTGTATAAACCCTAATTTCGTTTATCTATCCATTCTGAAATTAAAAAGCAATACATTTCACTATGTTTGATAACGACTTTTAGTGTTAATTTGCTCGGTTCTATTAACCGCTTTCGTTACTACTGTGCAAGTGACGAATGCATTGCTCTTTTGCCTTAAATCATTATTATGATGCTTGCCTGCCTACGGAACAATTATTGTTATCATTGTATATTATATGTACTCGATCCCGTAACTTTACCCAACCGGATAGTCAAACCTATCATGTGAATTATTAATTCTATCGTTTCCTCTGACTTAACATTCTTAGTTTGTATTAAGTATTGCGGTTGAAAGTACTTCATCCAATTTGTGGCCCTGAAAAGGGCCGTTGAAAAGAGAAGGTCGAGGAGCTCGCCGTCTTTTAGGCTTAAGAGCTCTTCTCTGTCTTCTTCGGCAGTAGAACGGCCTGGATGTTGGGAAGTACTCCGCAGCGATGGTGACTCCCGACAGCAGCTTGTTCAACTCCTCGTCGTTCCTAATGGCGAGCTGGAGGTGACGCGGAATGATCCTGGTTTTCTTGTTATCACGAGCAGCGTTGCCGGCCAACTCGAGAACTTCTGCAGCCAGGTACTCCATGACTGCTGCGAGGTATACCGGAGCTCCTGCTCCCACTCTCTCGGCGTAGTTGCCTTTCCTGAGAAGACGATGGATACGACCCACGGGGAACTGGAGCCCTGCCCTAGATGATCGGGTCTTTGCCTTTCCCTTGGCTTTACCACCTTTACCACGTCCGGACATTCTTCTGCTCTATGTGTTCTCTGTCGTTGACGAGAAATATATGTTCCGCGTTTCCATCACCGCTTCGTATATACCCATTTGCAGCTTTGCGCGGACCAATCACTTTTCGCCGCTGCTCCCCACCCCATAATGTGTATTTACCTCAGACTGCTACCTACCGGACAATTCCCTTACTCCATTCATCGGAATCACTTTATGTCAGAAGATTTTTAATATTATTTATTGTAAGTAATGAGGCAAATAAGGAATTGGTAAGGGAATATAAATTACACTATTTACAGAAACTCTGGAATGTTTTGCTTAGGGCTTAATCCGCAGAAAAGGGAAAACTGTCGCCAAGTTAGTACGGATTTCCCTAGTAAATACAACGTGTAGAATGGAAAATTCTAGTCGTAAACGTTTGGTATATGGCTTGATCCGCCAAAAGGTCGCCTAGGCAGTCGGGGATTTCCCTAGTAGGGCCATATTTTATTACACCTAGAATTGAGATGAATGGTCGCCGACACATTGTTTATGACCGCCATATTTTTGTTTGTATTGCCGCCATCCATCTTAGATCTTATACACTCACGAATTACGGAGAGCTAATGAGACAATCATGTAATATTGTAATCCATAAAATAAAATAAAATAAAAAGTGAGATTTACTCGTACATGTTTATACCCGTGGTGAAATTACGTTACAATGATTTCTATTGAGAACACTCAAAGGGCAATAGTTAGCAAGCTCCGTAGAAAGTATGTGTACGTATTTTTAGTGGCTCTGAAAAGAGCCGTTTAAAATCACCCCTCCTTGAGGAGGCAGCGGTTAGGGAAAACGACCTACTTCTTCTTCGGTGAAGCCTTCTTGGCCGCTGGCTTCTTGGCAGGTGCCTTTTTCGCTGGGGCCTTCTTCGCCTTTGGTGTCGTGGCGGGTTTCGCTTTGGCCACCTTGGGCTTAGGAGTCTTGGCGGCGGTTGGAGGCTTCTTGGTCTTCTTAGCCTTAGGTGCAGCTGCTGCCTTTTTCGTCACCGCAGGTTTAGCCTTTGGCGCCTTGGATTTGCTAGCGACGGACGGCTTAGCTGGTGCCTTCTTTGTAGCCGCTACTTTCTTGCCTTCACCTCCTACTCCGGCGAGTTTAAAAGAGCCCGAAGCGCCTTTACCTTTGGTCTGGACGAGCGAACCGGAAGCAACGGCGGATACGAGGTACTTTTTGATGAAGTGCGACTTTTTCTCCGCGTCGATCTTGTACGTCGAGCTGATATATTTCTTGATAGCCTGGGTAGATGAACCACCTCTCTCTTTGAGGGACTTGATCGCAGCTGTCACCATCTGAGAAACGGGTGGATGAGAAGGCGCAGTCTTGGGTTTCTTGGCGCCGGCAGTGGCAGCGGCCTTACCCTTCTTCGCCTTGGGCGTCGCCGGGGTTGTTGGAGCAGCGGCTTCTGTTGCAGTTTCAGTCATTTTCACTATAGGTTCGCTAGTGTACCTTTGAAGCGGTTTGTTTCGTTTCGCTTTTGTAAAGCAGGACGGACCGTAACGGAGACACCGTACTTCTTATTCCCAGAATTATTTCTCCCTTGGATTGTTTTGTGTTCAATTTGTATCTGTAAACTCCCCTCTGCTTTTCCGTAGACCCGTTTAACGACGTACGATTTTCGGTGCCCTCTCTCCTTACTTTCCTCCTCACACACGTGTGGCCAGGCGTTCTCAAAAAACTCGGCCCTAGTCTTAAACGACCGCTGAATCTCAGAGACCGACCGTCTTCTCTCCAACTCTTCTCAAAATAGTCATTTTTAAATTACTTCTGCCTCGTGCTCGAGATGTTTTAACAAAACCTCACTCTTTTGGAACCATTAACCTTTCAGAATTCACGGGCTTTGGATTGTTTCACAGCTTTCATTCCCTGCGGAAACGGATTCATTCTGGGGTTGTTAGCACTCATCCGATGCTGTCCTATGTCATCTTTACCGACTGGTTCTCTAAAATATTATTAAACTGCTGGATCATCTTTCCTTTGCAATAAGGGGGCTTTGATCGATCATCTCGTATTAAATAAAGGACCGGTTTCCTATGAGCTTTGCTAATGGCAACTCGTTAATAACATGTAGAAAAGGCATGGGCGCACTGTGTACTGTCTCCGCCAGTCCGGCAGCGGATCTTCGGTAATGGTTCGTCAAAATGTTGTATGTATGACCCTAATGAGACCCATAAAAGGAAAAATAAATAACATCAAAATTTAAAAGGAAAAAAAAAAACAAAAACAAAACTAAGCCTGTTTCCTGCTTTGATCTTTCAACTGTTTGTTTGTGAATCGTTCTACATAAACTTCTTTCTTTCTTTCTTTTTTTTTTGTCCTATTTTATAATCTGGCCGTTATCCCGTCGCATATATATATATATATATATATATATATATATATATATATGTATGTATGTATGTATGTATGTATGTATGTATGTATGTATGTATGTATGTATGTATGTATGTATGTATGTATGTATGTATGTATGTATGTATGTATGTATGTATGTATGTATGTATGTATGTATGTATGTATGTATGTATGTATGTATGTATGTATGTATGTATGTATGTATGTATGTATGTATGAATGTATGTATGTATGTATGTATGTATGTATGTATGTATGTATGTATGTATGTATGTATGTATGTATGTATGTATACACACATACAAAATTCTTAATAATGTCGTTTCTCTTTATTTTAACTAATGCAGAACTCTCTTTAGGTACCATATCCATAGCCCATCTAACTGCATCATCATTTCTTTGTTTATCAATTTTATTTAAACTATTACTCCTTTGTACTCTTTCTATATTATTCAAATTTTCATCTTGGATTAGCTTAAAAGTTCGTATAGCATCTAATCCTAGTAAAATTTTATATTTAAATGTATGACTGTCTATAACATGAAATTCCATAACTTGTTGAATCTTTCCTATTTTTAATCTCAACTTTGCCCTTCCGGCCCCTAAAATATTACCAGATAAAGAATTCAATACATCAGAATTTTTTTTTTTTATCAATGTAATTTACGGGTGTATTATTTGTGATGTTTGGTCTTGGTACAAAAGACATTGGTTTTTTGGCTTGTACTAATGTAAAGCCTTCGTCGTCAGTATTGTTAATCAGTTGACGTTTAAGTCTTTGTGACTTAATTTGCGGTCTCTGTACGATGTTTTGTGAAGTGGAAGGTGTAATTTCCATGTGGATGTACGAGTCCGTCATTGTAAACTTCGTGTTATACAAAAGATAAATAAACTATTTCATTAATTAAATTGATTAATAAAACAATATATAGTAACGCAGTAATAAAAGTAATAAAAAACTTACATTTTGATGATGTCCGTAAAAACCGGAAGTAAACAAATTGAAGCCACGTGGAAAAGGACGCTAAGATGTGTTCACAATGGCGGCCAATCACAAACTGTATGTGTGATTAACGAAATAATACCAGGTAATATGTAGTAATATTCCTGAAACCCTTTTCTTTCTTAATAGAACCGGTACTGTTCTTTATAATACTATTATTAAATAAACTTACATGATGCTGTTCATTTTGAAATTAATAAGGAAAAGCATTCTGCATTCGATATATATTTTTCTATTTATAAAGAATAATCACAGTTGAAACATCCCAATTTCTGAAAAATTTTATTAAGCATAAGAAAATATACGTTAAAAAAAAAAAAAAAAAAAAAATATATATATATATATATATATATATATATATATATATATATATACATACATATATATTTGATATAATGCGAAAATATCAAAGCATTCGCCGTATGGTGATATACGATTTTTCATTCCCATCAAAGTCGGTATTTCATCGAGCTATTTCCCATTTGTATGTAATAAATATTAATAATAGTTCAAAAGCTACACTAAATACAAATATTAGATCGTTTCATTTTAATCGCCCAACGTTTCGGCCCTCGTTTCATGCCTCTATCGTGGGCGAAACAGAGATGAGGATAGTTTAAGAAAGTAACATTGCTGGACTTCATATACGGTTAGAAGGACTAATAAAGGAACATAAATTACACTATGGACGTTTATGGCTTAATCTGAAGTAAAGGGAAAAGGGTCCCCCAGGTATTAGGGATTTCCCCAGGAGGGCCATACTTTATCATAACTGGAATGGATATCAAAGGTCGCCGTCCATTTAAGTCTTAACTTTTAACTTACAATTTATTTTTCACCTTTTTGATGGAACCGTTGCGCCTAAACTACTCTTATTTAATATTTTACAAATCCGTTTAGGGGATCGCAGACGGGAGCTGCACCTCACCACGGCTCATAGTATACTTTACAGGCTAATTCAGTTTATAGGAGTTAATAGCATTATTGAGTCTCTTTTTAATTTTTGCTAACATTAAGTGTGATAACTACTCACTATTGAATATTTACAACAAGAAAAAAAAAAAAATCCGATCGATACATGGTACGGCCTACATTTCACATTAGAATAGAACAAAAAGCGTGTTATATCTTTAAAGGGTCGCCTGGGAATTAGGGATTTCCCGAGCATAGTTTATGATGCGTACCTGGAATGGACATCAAAGGACGCCGCCTCTTTCTTGTCGACCGCCATATTTTTGTTTATAGAGATTATTCTGTTTATTTCCGCCATCTTAGATCTTATAGACTCAATCAATTAATATCTCCTTTCGTATTAAGATTTGTTGCATTAAACAATATTAACGAGCGCTAATTAAAGGAACAACTCAAAGTGGATGTTGGAAAATTAACAATCCACTGGGAGCAAGGGGTTATTTGTATTAGTAGGAGTGTCCACATATACGTAAATGTAATGGTGTAGGTTCATGGTCTGAGACAAGTATGGCGAGATGGTGGTAAATAGGGATATTTGGAACGTAGATGGATGATATGTATATATATATATATATATATATATATATATGTTGTGAGCTTACACCTCGCTTCCGACAAGTGGATTGGATATGATAAGATATAGACAGACTCTTCCTGAAATTTTAAATATGGGTTGTGTATGTATATAAATAGTATTATTGTCCGAGTATTTTTTCTAACATTGCGCGCGTTAACTAACCGAGGCTTACTAATCAATCAATAGGAAACACTTACACTAACAAAAAATACGTGATACGGCGTACATTTCACATTAAAATAGAAAGCGTGCTAGAAATACTATTGGTGGCCCTGAAAAGGGCCGTTGAAATCAGCCTAGGAACGATTAACTCGTTACTTAGAGCTAGTGTACTTGGTAACGGCCTTTGTACCTTCGCTGACAGCGTGCTTGGCCAATTCGCCGGGAAGTAGGAGCCTCACCGCGGTCTGGATTTCCCTGCTCGTGATGGTCGACCTCTTGTTGTAGTGGGAGAGGCGTGAAGCTTCGGCAGCGATACGTTCGAAGATATCGTTGACGAAACTGTTCATAATGCTCATCGCCTTTGATGAGACTCCAGTATCCGGGTGGACCTGCTTCAGCACCTTGTAGATGTAGATAGCATAGCTCTCCTTCCTCCTCCGCTTCTTCTTCTTGTCGGATTTGGAGATATTCTTCTGAGCCTTCCCGGCCTTCTTCATGGCTTTACCGCTCGCCTTTGGTGGCATGTTGACTGTATGTCAGCTGAAACCGAAGTGTTGGAAATCTCTCTGGTGGGTCATTATATATGCGATTCGTTGTCAGCCAAGCGGCCCAATCGTGGCGAAGCAAGCAGCGCCGTCTCGCGGTTGTATTGGTAACTTGACCAAAGTGCGCGAATACCCTTCCAGAGTGCGTGGCTTTCAGAATTTCATTTCCCCCGATCAGAAAAAAAAAAAAAAAAATAATGAAGGAAATGTATGTGTATTTATATATATGTATTTTAACGTTTTTTTAAATTGTTACACTAAAAGGGGGTGACTTTCCTAATTGATCACACCGGTCCGTGCATTCTGTAGTTTTCGAACGTTTCTAATAACTTCATATATAGTTCAATAGATCAATTATATATTTTCTTTTTCAACGTATCGAGGATAAATTCTTTGGGCAATGCAAATGTTATAAGACCGTATAGCTGTATCTGTTTAAAGCAAATGTTTCCTCTATTCATACAGTCAAGAAATATGATGATAATTGTTTATTCATACCCAACGAGTGGTCACATTCTGATAGAAAGGCTTACGTCTAGTTTGGTGGCCCTGAAAAGGGCCGTTGAAAGTGCGGCAGGGTGCGGACGGACCTCTTAGGCTCGTTCTCCGCGGATACGGCGAGCAAGCTGGATATCCTTGGGCATGATGGTCACCCTCTTGGCGTGGATTGCGCACAAGTTGGTATCCTCGAAGAGACCTACGAGATAGGCTTCGCTGGCCTCCTGGAGGGCCATGACGGCGGAGCTCTGGAATCTCAGGTCGGTCTTGAAGTCCTGAGCGATCTCCCTCACCAACCTCTGGAACGGGAGTTTCCTAATAAGCAACTCGGTACTTTTCTGGTATCTCCTGATTTCTCTGAGTGCTACTGTTCCGGGCCTATACCTGTGAGGTTTCTTTACACCACCGGTGGCCGGAGCACTCTTCCTGGCGGCTTTGGTAGCCAGCTGCTTCCTCGGAGCCTTGCCTCCTGTCGATTTCCTAGCGGTCTGCTTGGTACGAGCCATCTTACAGAAATAATTTCCGATTTGCGTACCCCCGTCCATATATAGGTGGAACTGGAAGGGTGGGGGGTTCCACCCGCCAATCATCATTGGCGACTTTGTTGTCTGTTTTTGTTTTACCCTGTGCTAAGTTTTTATCAGATAGATACCTAGTTTTTTGGACGTCCGTAAATTATGAGACATACCATTCCCCCCCCCCCCTCCCCTCCGTTCCGTTCATACATGTTAATAGTAAATTAATAATCGCCACGTCAAATAATTGATAGGGGGATCTCTTAAAACTCCCTCCATACCGTTTGTCGGCGATATTACATTTAATTCGGGTCCTTTACATCTGCAAGAGTTTTCTCATCCCTTTATACTAAGCCAAATTCCGTTAATTGGCCTACATTAACTTAACTTAAATCGTGAATATTAACACATCTATCTCGTTTAATAAACTTCAATAAATACCATTATCGACCAAGTGATTGGATATATTGAAGTTGTTCGTCCGTGGGTGTAGTAGACAAATAAATATAAATAGATTTGCAAAAACAACTATCTATACATCGATGATCGAGCAATGACTCTATCAACATTGCGACAATTATTTTATTTTTAAAGTAATCTTTAACACAGTGAGTAGTGATTTACTTAATTAAGAAAGTCTGCCTAATAATTCTTGGTGGCCCTGAAAAGGGCCGTTGAAACTTTCCCCCGGTCGCCAGGTACACACGACGTCGAACTTAACCGCCGAAACCGTACAGAGTACGGCCCTGCCTCTTGAGAGCGTAGACGACATCCATGGCGGTGACGGTCTTCCTCTTGGCGTGTTCGGTGTAGGTGACTGCATCACGGATAACGTTTTCCAAGAACACCTTCAACACACCTCTGGTCTCCTCGTAAATGAGACCCGAAATACGCTTCACACCTCCTCGCCTGGCCAATCTCCTGATGGCGGGTTTGGTGATACCTTGGATGTTATCTCGGAGTACTTTTCTATGCCTCTTGGCTCCTCCTTTCCCCAGACCCTTTCCACCCTTGCCACGTCCAGTCATCTTTGCAGGTCAGAGAACGATATTCGACTGCTTGCGAGCCTTTTTTTTTTTTTTTTTTTTTTTTTTTTTTTTTTTTTTTTTTTCAGATCCCTCAGGAAACATGAAACAAAAAGGAAGGTGATTAGTAAATATACAATGGTAGATTTATGGGTTAGTATTATCCTTATTCTACTTGGTTAGTATTAGAAGGAGAAATAAGTAATAAAGAATTGAACTTATCCATATTTCAGGTAACAATATTAACGAAGGTGAGGGGCCTTCTCTGATTAATTGCCTTACAAACTAACTTATTCTAAACTTAAAGCTAGAAATAGGTATAAAAAAGGGGGGGGGAGGGAGGAAGGAAGGAGAGGAAAGGAGAGGAAAGGGGGTGGGTTATTTATGATATGATGTTAACGGGGTTTAAAGGCCCCTTCCTGCCCTGCCACCTTGCAGGAAGGCGGGATGGGGTTATGGCTCGGAAGAGTGGGTTGTGGGATGCAGGAAGGTTATCAAAGAATTTGAGGTGGCACCTAGTGATGTGCGTCTGTACAGTGTTCAGCTGTAGTTCGTTGTGTATGTGTTTCATGTTACGTCTTTCTAATGTAGTTCCTCTGGTGATCTTCTGAAGAATGCTGTTTTGATATGTCTGAAGAGACTTCAGGGCTGACGGATATAGGTAATGGAGGAGAGGAGCTCCGTGTAGTAATGTGGGTCTGAGGACTGCCTTGTATAGGAGGATCTTGAGTCTGAGTGACAGCCCTGGTGAGTAGAGTAGGTGTCTGAGTTGATTGGCTGTGGCTCGTGCTATGTGTATTCTGTGCTGTGTGTGCGCAGTGAATGAGAGGTGTGATTCAAGTTTCATGCCTAGGTATGTGAGCTGTGTTTTGTTCTGTATTGTTTGCCCGTTTAGTGTCGGTTGTGTTTTTAGTGTTTTCATGTATGAGAAGGTGATGGCGTCAGTTTTATTGGTGTTTATGTGTATGTTTATGTCCTGTAGTTGTTCAGTGATCAGTTGGGCTGCTTTCTGGGCCTTGCGCATGGCGTGATCTGCGTTCATGCTAGCTGTGTAGATCGCTATATCATCAGCATAAGCGGCGATTTGCACGTTGTCGATTTTCTGCCCCACTATATGGGCAGTATAGATGTTGAATAATATTGGCGCAAGGACCGAGCCCTGTGGGACCCCACAAGTGACTGGGCGTTTTGTAGAAAGTTCAGATTTGACACGAACAGAGAAAGTCCGGCCACTGAGGTATGAGCCTATTATATCGACCAATTGGTCCGGGAATTGGTGAAGCCTGAGTTTTTCTATCATGGTAGAGTGGGATACAGAGTCGAAAGCTTGTGTGCAGTCGAGGGATATCATTGCTGTGGCGAGGTTTTTATTTAGATTGTGAGCTGTATCGTGTTGTAATTTCGCCACGTGGTGATAACAGCTAACTCCGCGAGAGAACCCCGTCTGCTCGGGGGGTATTATGTCATGTGTTTCGCAGTGTTTACGGATGTGTATAATGATTAATTTCTCATATATTTTTGAGATGTGGTTGAGGAGACTGATGGGCCGGTATTCTTCCGGAGCAGCTCCTCGTTTTTTGGGTTTTAGGAGTGGAACGACGATAGCATGTTTCCACTCCGTGGGGAAGTATTTGAGGCGTGAGCATGCGTTGAAAATATTTAAGAGAAACATGAGGGGTTTTCTGGGTAGTTGTTTGTAGAGGACATACGGGGTGTTGTCCTTACCTGAAGATTTGTTTCCCTTGGTTTTTCTCAGAATTGCAGTCAGTTCTTTATATGTTGAAAAAATAGTGTTCTCTGAGCTAAAACTCGGAGGTGTGTGTTGGTAAATGATGTTTGTACGTGCTGAGTCACGTTCAACGTAGTAGTCAGCTAGTATAGTAGCCTGATCTGCAGGGGTGAGAAGCTCATCGCCACGATGGATTTTGACCGATTTGGACTTAGTGTTGTGGCTTCTGACTAATTTCCAGAAGTTATGAGGGTCGTTGTGTGTCCGGCGTAATTGGTCGTGCCATAGGGAGGTTTTCCACTGCGCCATTAGGGATGTGATTTGTCTGGTCATATTGTTTATTATGGGTCTGTAGGTAGGATCTTTTGTCCTGTACCAGCAGTTTTTGATGTTGTTGCGTTGTTTTATGAGAGCAAGTATATGTTGTGGTGGTTTACGTAAGTGTATGGGCGTGGGGTTAAATGTGGGTATGGAGGCTGAGGCTGCGTCTTGTATGATAGTGGATAGTGTGTTTATGGCGTTATCGATGTGTTGGGTGGTTGGGAGTGAGGTGATGTTAGGTGTGTTTGTGTGGACTAGTTTCTTGTAGTGTTTCCAGTCCGCTAGTTTGAATTTGTATTTGTAGTCTGTTGGTGGTTTTATTGTTGCATTCTTGCCTAGTTCATAGAGTACTGGAATGTGGTCATTGTCACTGAAGTCAATTGTGATGCAGTTTGTAAATCGATGTGCCTGTTGTGTGAGTAACAGGTCAAGTGTGGAGGTGTATGCTGGGTTTGAGTGATGTCTGTAAGTGTATGCGTTGGGGTGTATGATTGTGTATTTTGTTTTAGTTAGGTGGTTACCTAGTGCGTTAGGTTTCGTACAGTTCCAAGTGTGGTGTTTGGCGTTTAGGTCTCCTACGATAATGTGTTGTCTGTCAGTTTCGTTTTCCCGAAGTAGAGTTTTGATAGTGTCTAGTTTGGCATTCGGTCTTCTGTAAATGCATGTGATTTTGTAGTTGTGCTTGAGCCTGACAAGTACTGTGATTGCTGTGTGTTTGTCATCGTTTAGTGTGTTGTTGTTTAGTAGTCTGGAGGGGACGTCGTTACGCACTAAAAGTGCTACGCCTCCGTGTATAGTTTGTGTGTCAAGTCTGTATGTGTGATATCCTGTAAAGTGTATATGTGTTTGTCTGTTGAGTTTTGTGTCCGTGAGTGCCATGACGGACGGCCTATAGTCGGCCAGAAGGGTTTCTAGCTCGAGCTTTCGCTTTACGAGCCCTGTTATGTTATAATTTATGATAGTGTGTCTATCCATGTTTGTTCATGAAAGAGTTTTGGAGCACTACATTAAGAGTGCCCATTAATGTCATGAACATCTCCTTCATGTCTTTAAACATTGTTATGAGCTCGAGAGCCCATGTGGGTTTTTCGTCCTGATTTGGATTTTGTTGGGGGGGGGTGACTCCATTTAGGGTGACACCGGCATATGAATGCGGGTCGGATAATGTGGCACTATTAGTAGCCTGATTTGTTTGGTTTTTGTTATCTTGATTGATAACAATTTTGTTCTGAACTTTATTTTTAATTAGTTCGATTCTTTTTACGCAGTTGCGATATGAGGCCACGTGAGGGCCACCACAATTTGCGAACTTGGGGGGCATTGTTTTGGGGCATTTTTCAGTTTCGTGGTTTTCACCACATCGAACGCATTTAACTATGCGCCCGCAGTAGTTTTTAGTGTGGCCAAATTCCTGGCATGCATGGCATTGCCTGGGGCCACTGGTGTTTCTCATTTTTTCTACGCTGTACCCCATGTAATCTATGGGGCCCAGTTCAGAAATTTTTTCTAGGGTAACATCGTGGTCAGTAGTGACTATGATGTTGCTGAGTGGCGTTTTTTGTCCATTTTCGTCTGTTTTTGTCATCCTCCATATGTTTTTAAACCCAGGTAGGTGGGCAAGGAGGTGATTTTTGATTGAATCAATAGGGTGATCCAAGTCAAACCCTTTAAGGATGTATCTTCTCAGGGGTTTAGTACCTCTGGGGGCAAAAGAATGATAACTTATAGTTTGTGCCTTATCTAGCAGCCCTATAACTTTTTTATAATCGTCGTTGTTGTTGAGAAAGATTTTGTTTTCTGTTTGGTTAGATTTTATATAAAATGATGCAATACCTGCATCGACTAGGTGGCTTTTTAGGCTCACCGCTGACATCGCCGGTCTAATAACAATAGGGGCCGGTTTGTTTATTTTGGTGTTTTGGTTATTGTTGTCATTGTTTTCAGTGATTTCTGTGATTTCTGTGTGCGTTAATGGTGTGAAAGTGTTACTGATTGTAACAGGTGTTGTGTTTATAATGGAAGGTCTAGGTCTAGGTACGAAAGACATCGATTTTTTGGCTTGTACTAGTGTAAAGCCTTCGTCGTCTGTGTTGTTAGTCAAATGACGTTTAAGTCTATGTGATTTAATTTGTGGTCTTTGTGTGGTGATTTGTGAGGTAGAGGTAGTAGAGGTAGAGGGCGTAGTGTCCATATGAAAGTCCGGGTTCGTCATATTAAATCAAAGATAAACTATTTACTTAACTAAATTAATTAATAATCAATAAATAGTAACAGTAATAAAGTAATAAAAAACTTACATTTTGAAGAAGTTCGTAAGAACCGGAAGTAAACAAAAGCCACGTGGAGAAGGACGCTATAGTAGACGCTGAGGTGTTTTCACAATGGCGGCCAATCACAAACTGTGATGTGATGCTTGCGAGCCATTTATTGCTCAAAAAAAAAAAAAAAAAAAAAAAAAAAAAAAAAAAAAAAAAAAAAAAAAAAAGGAGCTCTATATTTTTATTCCCCCTAATAAAAACAAGACAGACACACACGCTCGCTCGCACACACACCAAACCTATCAAATTGAATGAGTCGCGTAAACGGTCCACCAGAGGGCATACCAACCGCTCGTGTTTGGACCAATCGGAAGGAAAGAGCTACCTATATAAACAAGGAGCAATAAATGGCTTGCGAGCCATTTATTGCTCCTTGTTTATATAGGTAGCTCTTTCCTTCCGATTGGTCCAAACACGAGCGGTTGGTATGCCCTCTGGTGGACCGTTTACGCGACTCATTCAATTTGATAGGTTTGGTGTGTGTGCGAGCGAGCGTGTGTGTCTGTCTTGTTTTTATTAGGGGGAATAAAAATATAGAGCTCCTTTTTTTTTTTTTTTTTTTTTTTGTTTTGTTTTGTTCGTTTGTATAAACCCTAATTTCGTTTATCTATCCATTCTGAAATTAAAAAGCAATACATTTCACTATGTTTGATAACGACTTTTAGTGTTAATTTGCTCGGTTCTATTAACCGCTTTCGTTACTACTGTGCAAGTGACGAATGCATTGCTCTTTTGCCTTAAATCATTATTATGATGCTTGCCTGCCTACGGAACAATTATTGTTATCATTGTATATTATATGTACTCGATCCCGTAACTTTACCCAACCGGATAGTCAAACCTATCATGTGAATTATTAATTCTATCGTTTCCTCTGACTTAACATTCTTAGTTTGTATTAAGTATTGCGGTTGAAAGTACTTCATCCAATTTGTGGCCCTGAAAAGGGCCGTTGAAAAGAGAAGGTCGAGGAGCTCGCCGTCTTTTAGGCTTAAGAGCTCTTCTCTGTCTTCTTCGGCAGTAGAACGGCCTGGATGTTGGGAAGTACTCCGCCTTGAGCGATGGTGACTCCCGACAGCAGCTTGTTCAACTCCTCGTCGTTCCTAATGGCGAGCTGGAGGTGACGCGGAATGATCCTGGTTTTCTTGTTATCACGAGCAGCGTTGCCGGCCAACTCGAGAACTTCTGCAGCCAGGTACTCCATGACTGCTGCGAGGTATACCGGAGCTCCTGCTCCCACTCTCTCGGCGTAGTTGCCTTTCCTGAGAAGACGATGGATACGACCCACGGGGAACTGGAGCCCTGCCCTAGATGATCGGGTCTTTGCCTTTCCCTTGGCTTTACCACCTTTACCACGTCCGGACATTCTTCTGCTCTATGTGTTCTCTGTCGTTGACGAGAAATATATGTTCCGCGTTTCCATCACCGCTTCGTATATACCCATTTGCAGCTTTGCGCGGACCAATCACTTTTCGCCGCTGCTCCCCACCCCATAATGTGTATTTACCTCAGACTGCTACCTACCGGACAATTCCCTTACTCCATTCATCGGAATCACTTTATGTCAGAAGATTTTTAATATTATTTATTGTAAGTAATGAGGCAAATAAGGAATTGGTAAGGGAATATAAATTACACTATTTACAGAAACTCTGGAATGTTTTGCTTAGGGCTTAATCCGCAGAAAAGGGAAAACTGTCGCCAAGTTAGTACGGATTTCCCTAGTAAATACAACGTGTAGAATGGAAAATTCTAGTCGTAAACGTTTGGTATATGGCTTGATCCGCCAAAAGGTCGCCTAGGCAGTCGGGGATTTCCCTAGTAGGGCCATATTTTATTACACCTAGAATTGAGATGAATGGTCGCCGACACATTGTTTATGACCGCCATATTTTTGTTTGTATTGCCGCCATCCATCTTAGATCTTATACACTCACGAATTACGGAGAGCTAATGAGACAATCATGTAATATTGTAATCCATAAAATAAAATAAAATAAAAAGTGAGATTTACTCGTACATGTTTATACCCGTGGTGAAATTACGTTACAATGATTTCTATTGAGAACACTCAAAGGGCAATAGTTAGCAAGCTCCGTAGAAAGTATGTGTACGTATTTTTAGTGGCTCTGAAAAGAGCCGTTTAAAATCACCCCTCCTTGAGGAGGCAGCGGTTAGGGAAAACGACCTACTTCTTCTTCGGTGAAGCCTTCTTGGCCGCTGGCTTCTTGGCAGGTGCCTTTTTCGCTGGGGCCTTCTTCGCCTTTGGTGTCGTGGCGGGTTTCGCTTTGGCCACCTTGGGCTTAGGAGTCTTGGCGGCGGTTGGAGGCTTCTTGGTCTTCTTAGCCTTAGGTGCAGCTGCTGCCTTTTTCGTCACCGCAGGTTTAGCCTTTGGCGCCTTGGATTTGCTAGCGACGGACGGCTTAGCTGGTGCCTTCTTTGTAGCCGCTACTTTCTTGCCTTCACCTCCTACTCCGGCGAGTTTAAAAGAGCCCGAAGCGCCTTTACCTTTGGTCTGGACGAGCGAACCGGAAGCAACGGCGGATACGAGGTACTTTTTGATGAAGTGCGACTTTTTCTCCGCGTCGATCTTGTACGTCGAGCTGATATATTTCTTGATAGCCTGGGTAGATGAACCACCTCTCTCTTTGAGGGACTTGATCGCAGCTGTCACCATCTGAGAAACGGGTGGATGAGAAGGCGCAGTCTTGGGTTTCTTGGCGCCGGCAGTGGCAGCGGCCTTACCCTTCTTCGCCTTGGGCGTCGCCGGGGTTGTTGGAGCAGCGGCTTCTGTTGCAGTTTCAGTCATTTTCACTATAGGTTCGCTAGTGTACCTTTGAAGCGGTTTGTTTCGTTTCGCTTTTGTAAAGCAGGACGGACCGTAACGGAGACACCGTACTTCTTATTCCCAGAATTATTTCTCCCTTGGATTGTTTTGTGTTCAATTTGTATCTGTAAACTCCCCTCTGCTTTTCCGTAGACCCGTTTAACGACGTACGATTTTCGGTGCCCTCTCTCCTTACTTTCCTCCTCACACACGTGTGGCCAGGCGTTCTCAAAAAACTCGGCCCTAGTCTTAAACGACCGCTGAATCTCAGAGACCGACCGTCTTCTCTCCAACTCTTCTCAAAATAGTCATTTTTAAATTACTTCTGCCTCGTGCTCGAGATGTTTTAACAAAACCTCACTCTTTTGGAACCATTAACCTTTCAGAATTCACGGGCTTTGGATTGTTTCACAGCTTTCATTCCCTGCGGAAACGGATTCATTCTGGGGTTGTTAGCACTCATCCGATGCTGTCCTATGTCATCTTTACCGACTGGTTCTCTAAAATATTATTAAACTGCTGGATCATCTTTCCTTTGCAATAAGGGGGCTTTGATCGATCATCTCGTATTAAATAAAGGACCGGTTTCCTATGAGCTTTGCTAATGGCAACTCGTTAATAACATGTAGAAAAGGCATGGGCGCACTGTGTACTGTCTCCGCCAGTCCGGCAGCGGATCTTCGGTAATGGTTCGTCAAAATGTTGTATGTATGACCCTAATGAGACCCATAAAAGGAAAAATAAATAACATCAAAATTTAAAAGGAAAAAAAAAAACAAAAACAAAACTAAGCCTGTTTCCTGCTTTGATCTTTCAACTGTTTGTTTGTGAATCGTTCTACATAAACTTCTTTCTTTCTTTCTTTTTTTTTTGTCCTATTTTATAATCTGGCCGTTATCCCGTCGCATATATATATATATATATATATATATATATATATATATATGTATGTATGTATGTATGTATGTATGTATGTATGTATGTATGTATGTATGTATGTATGTATGTATGTATGTATGTATGTATGTATGTATGTATGTATGTATGTATGTATGTATGTATGTATGTATGTATGTATGTATGTATGTATGTATGTATGTATGTATGTATGTATGTATGTATGTATGTATGAATGTATGTATGTATGTATGTATGTATGTATGTATGTATGTATGTATGTATGTATGTATGTATGTATGTATGTATGTATACACACATACAAAATTCTTAATAATGTCGTTTCTCTTTATTTTAACTAATGCAGAACTCTCTTTAGGTACCATATCCATAGCCCATCTAACTGCATCATCATTTCTTTGTTTATCAATTTTATTTAAACTATTACTCCTTTGTACTCTTTCTATATTATTCAAATTTTCATCTTGGATTAGCTTAAAAGTTCGTATAGCATCTAATCCTAGTAAAATTTTATATTTAAATGTATGACTGTCTATAACATGAAATTCCATAACTTGTTGAATCTTTCCTATTTTTAATCTCAACTTTGCCCTTCCGGCCCCTAAAATATTACCAGATAAAGAATTCAATACATCAGAATTTTTTTTTTTTATCAATGTAATTTACGGGTGTATTATTTGTGATGTTTGGTCTTGGTACAAAAGACATTGGTTTTTTGGCTTGTACTAATGTAAAGCCTTCGTCGTCAGTATTGTTAATCAGTTGACGTTTAAGTCTTTGTGACTTAATTTGCGGTCTCTGTACGATGTTTTGTGAAGTGGAAGGTGTAATTTCCATGTGGATGTACGAGTCCGTCATTGTAAACTTCGTGTTATACAAAAGATAAATAAACTATTTCATTAATTAAATTGATTAATAAAACAATATATAGTAACGCAGTAATAAAAGTAATAAAAAACTTACATTTTGATGATGTCCGTAAAAACCGGAAGTAAACAAATTGAAGCCACGTGGAAAAGGACGCTAAGATGTGTTCACAATGGCGGCCAATCACAAACTGTATGTGTGGATTAACGAAATAATACCAGGTAATATGTAGTAATATTCCTGAAACCCTTTTCTTTCTTAATAGAACCGGTACTGTTCTTTATAATACTATTATTAAATAAACTTACATGATGCTGTTCATTTTGAAATTAATAAGGAAAAGCATTCTGCATTCGATATATATTTTTCTATTTATAAAGAATAATCACAGTTGAAACATCCCAATTTCTGAAAAATTTTATTAAGCATAAGAAAATATACGTTAAAAAAAAAAAAAAAAAAAAAATATATATATATATATATATATATATATATATATATATATATACATACATATATATTTGATATAATGCGAAAATATCAAAGCATTCGCCGTATGGTGATATACGATTTTTCATTCCCATCAAAGTCGGTATTTCATCGAGCTATTTCCCATTTGTATGTAATAAATATTAATAATAGTTCAAAAGCTACACTAAATACAAATATTAGATCGTTTCATTTTAATCGCCCAACGTTTCGGCCCTCGTTTCATGCCTCTATCGTGGGCGAAACAGAGATGAGGATAGTTTAAGAAAGTAACATTGCTGGACTTCATATACGGTTAGAAGGACTAATAAAGGAACATAAATTACACTATGGACGTTTATGGCTTAATCTGAAGTAAAGGGAAAAGGGTCCCCCAGGTATTAGGGATTTCCCCAGGAGGGCCATACTTTATCATAACTGGAATGGATATCAAAGGTCGCCGTCCATTTAAGTCTTAACTTTTAACTTACAATTTATTTTTCACCTTTTTGATGGAACCGTTGCGCCTAAACTACTCTTATTTAATATTTTACAAATCCGTTTAGGGGATCGCAGACGGGAGCTGCACCTCACCACGGCTCATAGTATACTTTACAGGCTAATTCAGTTTATAGGAGTTAATAGCATTATTGAGTCTCTTTTTAATTTTTGCTAACATTAAGTGTGATAACTACTCACTATTGAATATTTACAACAAGAAAAAAAAAAAAATCCGATCGATACATGGTACGGCCTACATTTCACATTAGAATAGAACAAAAAGCGTGTTATATCTTTAAAGGGTCGCCTGGGAATTAGGGATTTCCCGAGCATAGTTTATGATGCGTACCTGGAATGGACATCAAAGGACGCCGCCTCTTTCTTGTCGACCGCCATATTTTTGTTTATAGAGATTATTCTGTTTATTTCCGCCATCTTAGATCTTATAGACTCAATCAATTAATATCTCCTTTCGTATTAAGATTTGTTGCATTAAACAATATTAACGAGCGCTAATTAAAGGAACAACTCAAAGTGGATGTTGGAAAATTAACAATCCACTGGGAGCAAGGGGTTATTTGTATTAGTAGGAGTGTCCACATATACGTAAATGTAATGGTGTAGGTTCATGGTCTGAGACAAGTATGGCGAGATGGTGGTAAATAGGGATATTTGGAACGTAGATGGATGATATGTATATATATATATATATATATATATATATATATGTTGTGAGCTTACACCTCGCTTCCGACAAGTGGATTGGATATGATAAGATATAGACAGACTCTTCCTGAAATTTTAAATATGGGTTGTGTATGTATATAAATAGTATTATTGTCCGAGTATTTTTTCTAACATTGCGCGCGTTAACTAACCGAGGCTTACTAATCAATCAATAGGAAACACTTACACTAACAAAAAATACGTGATACGGCGTACATTTCACATTAAAATAGAAAGCGTGCTAGAAATACTATTGGTGGCCCTGAAAAGGGCCGTTGAAATCAGCCTAGGAACGATTAACTCGTTACTTAGAGCTAGTGTACTTGGTAACGGCCTTTGTACCTTCGCTGACAGCGTGCTTGGCCAATTCGCCGGGAAGTAGGAGCCTCACCGCGGTCTGGATTTCCCTGCTCGTGATGGTCGACCTCTTGTTGTAGTGGGAGAGGCGTGAAGCTTCGGCAGCGATACGTTCGAAGATATCGTTGACGAAACTGTTCATAATGCTCATCGCCTTTGATGAGACTCCAGTATCCGGGTGGACCTGCTTCAGCACCTTGTAGATGTAGATAGCATAGCTCTCCTTCCTCCTCCGCTTCTTCTTCTTGTCGGATTTGGAGATATTCTTCTGAGCCTTCCCGGCCTTCTTCATGGCTTTACCGCTCGCCTTTGGTGGCATGTTGACTGTATGTCAGCTGAAACCGAAGTGTTGGAAATCTCTCTGGTGGGTCATTATATATGCGATTCGTTGTCAGCCAAGCGGCCCAATCGTGGCGAAGCAAGCAGCGCCGTCTCGCGGTTGTATTGGTAACTTGACCAAAGTGCGCGAATACCCTTCCAGAGTGCGTGGCTTTCAGAATTTCATTTCCCCCGATCAGAAAAAAAAAAAAAAAAATAATGAAGGAAATGTATGTGTATTTATATATATGTATTTTAACGTTTTTTTAAATTGTTACACTAAAAGGGGGTGACTTTCCTAATTGATCACACCGGTCCGTGCATTCTGTAGTTTTCGAACGTTTCTAATAACTTCATATATAGTTCAATAGATCAATTATATATTTTCTTTTTCAACGTATCGAGGATAAATTCTTTGGGCAATGCAAATGTTATAAGACCGTATAGCTGTATCTGTTTAAAGCAAATGTTTCCTCTATTCATACAGTCAAGAAATATGATGATAATTGTTTATTCATACCCAACGAGTGGTCACATTCTGATAGAAAGGCTTACGTCTAGTTTGGTGGCCCTGAAAAGGGCCGTTGAAAGTGCGGCAGGGTGCGGACGGACCTCTTAGGCTCGTTCTCCGCGGATACGGCGAGCAAGCTGGATATCCTTGGGCATGATGGTCACCCTCTTGGCGTGGATTGCGCACAAGTTGGTATCCTCGAAGAGACCTACGAGATAGGCTTCGCTGGCCTCCTGGAGGGCCATGACGGCGGAGCTCTGGAATCTCAGGTCGGTCTTGAAGTCCTGAGCGATCTCCCTCACCAACCTCTGGAACGGGAGTTTCCTAATAAGCAACTCGGTACTTTTCTGGTATCTCCTGATTTCTCTGAGTGCTACTGTTCCGGGCCTATACCTGTGAGGTTTCTTTACACCACCGGTGGCCGGAGCACTCTTCCTGGCGGCTTTGGTAGCCAGCTGCTTCCTCGGAGCCTTGCCTCCTGTCGATTTCCTAGCGGTCTGCTTGGTACGAGCCATCTTACAGAAATAATTTCCGATTTGCGTACCCCCGTCCATATATAGGTGGAACTGGAAGGGTGGGGGGTTCCACCCGCCAATCATCATTGGCGACTTTGTTGTCTGTTTTTGTTTTACCCTGTGCTAAGTTTTTATCAGATAGATACCTAGTTTTTTGGACGTCCGTAAATTATGAGACATACCATTCCCCCCCCCCCCTCCCCTCCGTTCCGTTCATACATGTTAATAGTAAATTAATAATCGCCACGTCAAATAATTGATAGGGGGATCTCTTAAAACTCCCTCCATACCGTTTGTCGGCGATATTACATTTAATTCGGGTCCTTTACATCTGCAAGAGTTTTCTCATCCCTTTATACTAAGCCAAATTCCGTTAATTGGCCTACATTAACTTAACTTAAATCGTGAATATTAACACATCTATCTCGTTTAATAAACTTCAATAAATACCATTATCGACCAAGTGATTGGATATATTGAAGTTGTTCGTCCGTGGGTGTAGTAGACAAATAAATATAAATAGATTTGCAAAAACAACTATCTATACATCGATGATCGAGCAATGACTCTATCAACATTGCGACAATTATTTTATTTTTAAAGTAATCTTTAACACAGTGAGTAGTGATTTACTTAATTAAGAAAGTCTGCCTAATAATTCTTGGTGGCCCTGAAAAGGGCCGTTGAAACTTTCCCCCGGTCGCCAGGTACACACGACGTCGAACTTAACCGCCGAAACCGTACAGAGTACGGCCCTGCCTCTTGAGAGCGTAGACGACATCCATGGCGGTGACGGTCTTCCTCTTGGCGTGTTCGGTGTAGGTGACTGCATCACGGATAACGTTTTCCAAGAACACCTTCAACACACCTCTGGTCTCCTCGTAAATGAGACCCGAAATACGCTTCACACCTCCTCGCCTGGCCAATCTCCTGATGGCGGGTTTGGTGATACCTTGGATGTTATCTCGGAGTACTTTTCTATGCCTCTTGGCTCCTCCTTTCCCCAGACCCTTTCCACCCTTGCCACGTCCAGTCATCTTTGCAGGTCAGAGAACGATATTCGACTGCTTGCGAGCCATTTATTGCTCCTTGTTTATATAGGTAGCTCTTTCCTTCCGATTGGTCCAAACACGAGCGGTTGGTATGCCCTCTGGTGGACCGTTTACGCGACTCATTCAATTTGATAGGTTTGGTGTGTGTGCGAGCGAGCGTGTGTGTCTGTCTTGTTTTTATTAGGGGGAATAAAAATATAGAGCTCCTTTTTTTTTTTTTTTTTTTTTTTGTTTTGTTTTGTTCGTTTGTATAAACCCTAATTTCGTTTATCTATCCATTCTGAAATTAAAAAGCAATACATTTCACTATGTTTGATAACGACTTTTAGTGTTAATTTGCTCGGTTCTATTAACCGCTTTCGTTACTACTGTGCAAGTGACGAATGCATTGCTCTTTTGCCTTAAATCATTATTATGATGCTTGCCTGCCTACGGAACAATTATTGTTATCATTGTATATTATATGTACTCGATCCCGTAACTTTACCCAACCGGATAGTCAAACCTATCATGTGAATTATTAATTCTATCGTTTCCTCTGACTTAACATTCTTAGTTTGTATTAAGTATT
This sequence comes from Troilus luridus, assembly GCA_964056705.1. Taxonomy (NCBI): domain Eukaryota; kingdom Metazoa; phylum Arthropoda; class Insecta; order Hemiptera; family Pentatomidae; genus Troilus; species Troilus luridus. The sequence continues at coordinate 18,387 of CAXKTH010000182.1, read as the reverse complement.
GCGGTTGAAAGTACTTCATCCAATTTGTGGCCCTGAAAAGGGCCGTTGAAAAGAGAAGGTCGAGGAGCTCGCCGTCTTTTAGGCTTAAGAGCTCTTCTCTGTCTTCTTCGGCAGTAGAACGGCCTGGATGTTGGGAAGTACTCCGCCTTGAGCGATGGTGACTCCCGACAGCAGCTTGTTCAACTCCTCGTCGTTCCTAATGGCGAGCTGGAGGTGACGCGGAATGATCCTGGTTTTCTTGTTATCACGAGCAGCGTTGCCGGCCAACTCGAGAACTTCTGCAGCCAGGTACTCCATGACTGCTGCGAGGTATACCGGAGCTCCTGCTCCCACTCTCTCGGCGTAGTTGCCTTTCCTGAGAAGACGATGGATACGACCCACGGGGAACTGGAGCCCTGCCCTAGATGATCGGGTCTTTGCCTTTCCCTTGGCTTTACCACCTTTACCACGTCCGGACATTCTTCTGCTCTATGTGTTCTCTGTCGTTGACGAGAAATATATGTTCCGCGTTTCCATCACCGCTTCGTATATACCCATTTGCAGCTTTGCGCGGACCAATCACTTTTCGCCGCTGCTCCCCACCCCATAATGTGTATTTACCTCAGACTGCTACCTACCGGACAATTCCCTTACTCCATTCATCGGAATCACTTTATGTCAGAAGATTTTTAATATTATTTATTGTAAGTAATGAGGCAAATAAGGAATTGGTAAGGGAATATAAATTACACTATTTACAGAAACTCTGGAATGTTTTGCTTAGGGCTTAATCCGCAGAAAAGGGAAAACTGTCGCCAAGTTAGTACGGATTTCCCTAGTAAATACAACGTGTAGAATGGAAAATTCTAGTCGTAAACGTTTGGTATATGGCTTGATCCGCCAAAAGGTCGCCTAGGCAGTCGGGGATTTCCCTAGTAGGGCCATATTTTATTACACCTAGAATTGAGATGAATGGTCGCCGACACATTGTTTATGACCGCCATATTTTTGTTTGTATTGCCGCCATCCATCTTAGATCTTATACACTCACGAATTACGGAGAGCTAATGAGACAATCATGTAATATTGTAATCCATAAAATAAAATAAAATAAAAAGTGAGATTTACTCGTACATGTTTATACCCGTGGTGAAATTACGTTACAATGATTTCTATTGAGAACACTCAAAGGGCAATAGTTAGCAAGCTCCGTAGAAAGTATGTGTACGTATTTTTAGTGGCTCTGAAAAGAGCCGTTTAAAATCACCCCTCCTTGAGGAGGCAGCGGTTAGGGAAAACGACCTACTTCTTCTTCGGTGAAGCCTTCTTGGCCGCTGGCTTCTTGGCAGGTGCCTTTTTCGCTGGGGCCTTCTTCGCCTTTGGTGTCGTGGCGGGTTTCGCTTTGGCCACCTTGGGCTTAGGAGTCTTGGCGGCGGTTGGAGGCTTCTTGGTCTTCTTAGCCTTAGGTGCAGCTGCTGCCTTTTTCGTCACCGCAGGTTTAGCCTTTGGCGCCTTGGATTTGCTAGCGACGGACGGCTTAGCTGGTGCCTTCTTTGTAGCCGCTACTTTCTTGCCTTCACCTCCTACTCCGGCGAGTTTAAAAGAGCCCGAAGCGCCTTTACCTTTGGTCTGGACGAGCGAACCGGAAGCAACGGCGGATACGAGGTACTTTTTGATGAAGTGCGACTTTTTCTCCGCGTCGATCTTGTACGTCGAGCTGATATATTTCTTGATAGCCTGGGTAGATGAACCACCTCTCTCTTTGAGGGACTTGATCGCAGCTGTCACCATCTGAGAAACGGGTGGATGAGAAGGCGCAGTCTTGGGTTTCTTGGCGCCGGCAGTGGCAGCGGCCTTACCCTTCTTCGCCTTGGGCGTCGCCGGGGTTGTTGGAGCAGCGGCTTCTGTTGCAGTTTCAGTCATTTTCACTATAGGTTCGCTAGTGTACCTTTGAAGCGGTTTGTTTCGTTTCGCTTTTGTAAAGCAGGACGGACCGTAACGGAGACACCGTACTTCTTATTCCCAGAATTATTTCTCCCTTGGATTGTTTTGTGTTCAATTTGTATCTGTAAACTCCCCTCTGCTTTTCCGTAGACCCGTTTAACGACGTACGATTTTCGGTGCCCTCTCTCCTTACTTTCCTCCTCACACACGTGTGGCCAGGCGTTCTCAAAAAACTCGGCCCTAGTCTTAAACGACCGCTGAATCTCAGAGACCGACCGTCTTCTCTCCAACTCTTCTCAAAATAGTCATTTTTAAATTACTTCTGCCTCGTGCTCGAGATGTTTTAACAAAACCTCACTCTTTTGGAACCATTAACCTTTCAGAATTCACGGGCTTTGGATTGTTTCACAGCTTTCATTCCCTGCGGAAACGGATTCATTCTGGGGTTGTTAGCACTCATCCGATGCTGTCCTATGTCATCTTTACCGACTGGTTCTCTAAAATATTATTAAACTGCTGGATCATCTTTCCTTTGCAATAAGGGGGCTTTGATCGATCATCTCGTATTAAATAAAGGACCGGTTTCCTATGAGCTTTGCTAATGGCAACTCGTTAATAACATGTAGAAAAGGCATGGGCGCACTGTGTACTGTCTCCGCCAGTCCGGCAGCGGATCTTCGGTAATGGTTCGTCAAAATGTTGTATGTATGACCCTAATGAGACCCATAAAAGGAAAAATAAATAACATCAAAATTTAAAAGGAAAAAAAAAAACAAAAACAAAACTAAGCCTGTTTCCTGCTTTGATCTTTCAACTGTTTGTTTGTGAATCGTTCTACATAAACTTCTTTCTTTCTTTCTTTTTTTTTTGTCCTATTTTATAATCTGGCCGTTATCCCGTCGCATATATATATATATATATATATATATATATATATATATATGTATGTATGTATGTATGTATGTATGTATGTATGTATGTATGTATGTATGTATGTATGTATGTATGTATGTATGTATGTATGTATGTATGTATGTATGTATGTATGTATGTATGTATGTATGTATGTATGTATGTATGTATGTATGTATGTATGTATGTATGTATGTATGTATGTATGTATGTATGAATGTATGTATGTATGTATGTATGTATGTATGTATGTATGTATGTATGTATGTATGTATGTATGTATGTATGTATGTATACACACATACAAAATTCTTAATAATGTCGTTTCTCTTTATTTTAACTAATGCAGAACTCTCTTTAGGTACCATATCCATAGCCCATCTAACTGCATCATCATTTCTTTGTTTATCAATTTTATTTAAACTATTACTCCTTTGTACTCTTTCTATATTATTCAAATTTTCATCTTGGATTAGCTTAAAAGTTCGTATAGCATCTAATCCTAGTAAAATTTTATATTTAAATGTATGACTGTCTATAACATGAAATTCCATAACTTGTTGAATCTTTCCTATTTTTAATCTCAACTTTGCCCTTCCGGCCCCTAAAATATTACCAGATAAAGAATTCAATACATCAGAATTTTTTTTTTTTATCAATGTAATTTACGGGTGTATTATTTGTGATGTTTGGTCTTGGTACAAAAGACATTGGTTTTTTGGCTTGTACTAATGTAAAGCCTTCGTCGTCAGTATTGTTAATCAGTTGACGTTTAAGTCTTTGTGACTTAATTTGCGGTCTCTGTACGATGTTTTGTGAAGTGGAAGGTGTAATTTCCATGTGGATGTACGAGTCCGTCATTGTAAACTTCGTGTTATACAAAAGATAAATAAACTATTTCATTAATTAAATTGATTAATAAAACAATATATAGTAACGCAGTAATAAAAGTAATAAAAAACTTACATTTTGATGATGTCCGTAAAAACCGGAAGTAAACAAATTGAAGCCACGTGGAAAAGGACGCTAAGATGTGTTCACAATGGCGGCCAATCACAAACTGTATGTGTGGATTAACGAAATAATACCAGGTAATATGTAGTAATATTCCTGAAACCCTTTTCTTTCTTAATAGAACCGGTACTGTTCTTTATAATACTATTATTAAATAAACTTACATGATGCTGTTCATTTTGAAATTAATAAGGAAAAGCATTCTGCATTCGATATATATTTTTCTATTTATAAAGAATAATCACAGTTGAAACATCCCAATTTCTGAAAAATTTTATTAAGCATAAGAAAATATACGTTAAAAAAAAAAAAAAAAAAAAAATATATATATATATATATATATATATATATATATATATATATACATACATATATATTTGATATAATGCGAAAATATCAAAGCATTCGCCGTATGGTGATATACGATTTTTCATTCCCATCAAAGTCGGTATTTCATCGAGCTATTTCCCATTTGTATGTAATAAATATTAATAATAGTTCAAAAGCTACACTAAATACAAATATTAGATCGTTTCATTTTAATCGCCCAACGTTTCGGCCCTCGTTTCATGCCTCTATCGTGGGCGAAACAGAGATGAGGATAGTTTAAGAAAGTAACATTGCTGGACTTCATATACGGTTAGAAGGACTAATAAAGGAACATAAATTACACTATGGACGTTTATGGCTTAATCTGAAGTAAAGGGAAAAGGGTCCCCCAGGTATTAGGGATTTCCCCAGGAGGGCCATACTTTATCATAACTGGAATGGATATCAAAGGTCGCCGTCCATTTAAGTCTTAACTTTTAACTTACAATTTATTTTTCACCTTTTTGATGGAACCGTTGCGCCTAAACTACTCTTATTTAATATTTTACAAATCCGTTTAGGGGATCGCAGACGGGAGCTGCACCTCACCACGGCTCATAGTATACTTTACAGGCTAATTCAGTTTATAGGAGTTAATAGCATTATTGAGTCTCTTTTTAATTTTTGCTAACATTAAGTGTGATAACTACTCACTATTGAATATTTACAACAAGAAAAAAAAAAAAATCCGATCGATACATGGTACGGCCTACATTTCACATTAGAATAGAACAAAAAGCGTGTTATATCTTTAAAGGGTCGCCTGGGAATTAGGGATTTCCCGAGCATAGTTTATGATGCGTACCTGGAATGGACATCAAAGGACGCCGCCTCTTTCTTGTCGACCGCCATATTTTTGTTTATAGAGATTATTCTGTTTATTTCCGCCATCTTAGATCTTATAGACTCAATCAATTAATATCTCCTTTCGTATTAAGATTTGTTGCATTAAACAATATTAACGAGCGCTAATTAAAGGAACAACTCAAAGTGGATGTTGGAAAATTAACAATCCACTGGGAGCAAGGGGTTATTTGTATTAGTAGGAGTGTCCACATATACGTAAATGTAATGGTGTAGGTTCATGGTCTGAGACAAGTATGGCGAGATGGTGGTAAATAGGGATATTTGGAACGTAGATGGATGATATGTATATATATATATATATATATATATATATATGTTGTGAGCTTACACCTCGCTTCCGACAAGTGGATTGGATATGATAAGATATAGACAGACTCTTCCTGAAATTTTAAATATGGGTTGTGTATGTATATAAATAGTATTATTGTCCGAGTATTTTTTCTAACATTGCGCGCGTTAACTAACCGAGGCTTACTAATCAATCAATAGGAAACACTTACACTAACAAAAAATACGTGATACGGCGTACATTTCACATTAAAATAGAAAGCGTGCTAGAAATACTATTGGTGGCCCTGAAAAGGGCCGTTGAAATCAGCCTAGGAACGATTAACTCGTTACTTAGAGCTAGTGTACTTGGTAACGGCCTTTGTACCTTCGCTGACAGCGTGCTTGGCCAATTCGCCGGGAAGTAGGAGCCTCACCGCGGTCTGGATTTCCCTGCTCGTGATGGTCGACCTCTTGTTGTAGTGGGAGAGGCGTGAAGCTTCGGCAGCGATACGTTCGAAGATATCGTTGACGAAACTGTTCATAATGCTCATCGCCTTTGATGAGACTCCAGTATCCGGGTGGACCTGCTTCAGCACCTTGTAGATGTAGATAGCATAGCTCTCCTTCCTCCTCCGCTTCTTCTTCTTGTCGGATTTGGAGATATTCTTCTGAGCCTTCCCGGCCTTCTTCATGGCTTTACCGCTCGCCTTTGGTGGCATGTTGACTGTATGTCAGCTGAAACCGAAGTGTTGGAAATCTCTCTGGTGGGTCATTATATATGCGATTCGTTGTCAGCCAAGCGGCCCAATCGTGGCGAAGCAAGCAGCGCCGTCTCGCGGTTGTATTGGTAACTTGACCAAAGTGCGCGAATACCCTTCCAGAGTGCGTGGCTTTCAGAATTTCATTTCCCCCGATCAGAAAAAAAAAAAAAAAAATAATGAAGGAAATGTATGTGTATTTATATATATGTATTTTAACGTTTTTTTAAATTGTTACACTAAAAGGGGGTGACTTTCCTAATTGATCACACCGGTCCGTGCATTCTGTAGTTTTCGAACGTTTCTAATAACTTCATATATAGTTCAATAGATCAATTATATATTTTCTTTTTCAACGTATCGAGGATAAATTCTTTGGGCAATGCAAATGTTATAAGACCGTATAGCTGTATCTGTTTAAAGCAAATGTTTCCTCTATTCATACAGTCAAGAAATATGATGATAATTGTTTATTCATACCCAACGAGTGGTCACATTCTGATAGAAAGGCTTACGTCTAGTTTGGTGGCCCTGAAAAGGGCCGTTGAAAGTGCGGCAGGGTGCGGACGGACCTCTTAGGCTCGTTCTCCGCGGATACGGCGAGCAAGCTGGATATCCTTGGGCATGATGGTCACCCTCTTGGCGTGGATTGCGCACAAGTTGGTATCCTCGAAGAGACCTACGAGATAGGCTTCGCTGGCCTCCTGGAGGGCCATGACGGCGGAGCTCTGGAATCTCAGGTCGGTCTTGAAGTCCTGAGCGATCTCCCTCACCAACCTCTGGAACGGGAGTTTCCTAATAAGCAACTCGGTACTTTTCTGGTATCTCCTGATTTCTCTGAGTGCTACTGTTCCGGGCCTATACCTGTGAGGTTTCTTTACACCACCGGTGGCCGGAGCACTCTTCCTGGCGGCTTTGGTAGCCAGCTGCTTCCTCGGAGCCTTGCCTCCTGTCGATTTCCTAGCGGTCTGCTTGGTACGAGCCATCTTACAGAAATAATTTCCGATTTTTTTTTTTTTGTTTCAAATCTCTTTATTAACAATATTTACAATTTTTGCAGTATATACAATATAATAACAATATAATAATATATACATATTTCCGATTTGCGTACCCCCGTCCATATATAGGTGGAACTGGAAGGGTGGGGGGTTCCACCCGCCAATCATCATTGGCGACTTTGTTGTCTGTTTTTGTTTTACCCTGTGCTAAGTTTTTATCAGATAGATACCTAGTTTTTTGGACGTCCGTAAATTATGAGACATACCATTCCCCCCCCCCCCTCCCCTCCGTTCCGTTCATACATGTTAATAGTAAATTAATAATCGCCACGTCAAATAATTGATAGGGGGATCTCTTAAAACTCCCTCCATACCGTTTGTCGGCGATATTACATTTAATTCGGGTCCTTTACATCTGCAAGAGTTTTCTCATCCCTTTATACTAAGCCAAATTCCGTTAATTGGCCTACATTAACTTAACTTAAATCGTGAATATTAACACATCTATCTCGTTTAATAAACTTCAATAAATACCATTATCGACCAAGTGATTGGATATATTGAAGTTGTTCGTCCGTGGGTGTAGTAGACAAATAAATATAAATAGATTTGCAAAAACAACTATCTATACATCGATGATCGAGCAATGACTCTATCAACATTGCGACAATTATTTTATTTTTAAAGTAATCTTTAACACAGTGAGTAGTGATTTACTTAATTAAGAAAGTCTGCCTAATAATTCTTGGTGGCCCTGAAAAGGGCCGTTGAAACTTTCCCCCGGTCGCCAGGTACACACGACGTCGAACTTAACCGCCGAAACCGTACAGAGTACGGCCCTGCCTCTTGAGAGCGTAGACGACATCCATGGCGGTGACGGTCTTCCTCTTGGCGTGTTCGGTGTAGGTGACTGCATCACGGATAACGTTTTCCAAGAACACCTTCAACACACCTCTGGTCTCCTCGTAAATGAGACCCGAAATACGCTTCACACCTCCTCGCCTGGCCAATCTCCTGATGGCGGGTTTGGTGATACCTTGGATGTTATCTCGGAGTACTTTTCTATGCCTCTTGGCTCCTCCTTTCCCCAGACCCTTTCCACCCTTGCCACGTCCAGTCATCTTTGCAGGTCAGAGAACGATATTCGACTGCTTGCGAGCCATTTATTGCTCCTTGTTTATATAGGTAGCTCTTTCCTTCCGATTGGTCCAAACACGAGCGGTTGGTATGCCCTCTGGTGGACCGTTTACGCGACTCATTCAATTTGATAGGTTTGGTGTGTGTGCGAGCGAGCGTGTGTGTCTGTCTTGTTTTTATTAGGGGGAATAAAAATATAGAGCTCCTTTTTTTTTTTTTTTTTTTTTTTTTGTTTTGTTTTGTTCGTTTGTATAAACCCTAATTTCGTTTATCTATCCATTCTGAAATTAAAAAGCAATACATTTCACTATGTTTGATAACGACTTTTAGTGTTAATTTGCTCGGTTCTATTAACCGCTTTCGTTACTACTGTGCAAGTGACGAATGCATTGCTCTTTTGCCTTAAATCATTATTATGATGCTTGCCTGCCTACGGAACAATTATTGTTATCATTGTATATTATATGTACTCGATCCCGTAACTTTACCCAACCGGATAGTCAAACCTATCATGTGAATTATTAATTCTATCGTTTCCTCTGACTTAACATTCTTAGTTTGTATTAAGTATTGCGGTTGAAAGTACTTCATCCAATTTGTGGCCCTGAAAAGGGCCGTTGAAAAGAGAAGGTCGAGGAGCTCGCCGTCTTTTAGGCTTAAGAGCTCTTCTCTGTCTTCTTCGGCAGTAGAACGGCCTGGATGTTGGGAAGTACTCCGCCTTGAGCGATGGTGACTCCCGACAGCAGCTTGTTCAACTCCTCGTCGTTCCTAATGGCGAGCTGGAGGTGACGCGGAATGATCCTGGTTTTCTTGTTATCACGAGCAGCGTTGCCGGCCAACTCGAGAACTTCTGCAGCCAGGTACTCCATGACTGCTGCGAGGTATACCGGAGCTCCTGCTCCCACTCTCTCGGCGTAGTTGCCTTTCCTGAGAAGACGATGGATACGACCCACGGGGAACTGGAGCCCTGCCCTAGATGATCGGGTCTTTGCCTTTCCCTTGGCTTTACCACCTTTACCACGTCCGGACATTCTTCTGCTCTATGTGTTCTCTGTCGTTGACGAGAAATATATGTTCCGCGTTTCCATCACCGCTTCGTATATACCCATTTGCAGCTTTGCGCGGACCAATCACTTTTCGCCGCTGCTCCCCACCCCATAATGTGTATTTACCTCAGACTGCTACCTACCGGACAATTCCCTTACTCCATTCATCGGAATCACTTTATGTCAGAAGATTTTTAATATTATTTATTGTAAGTAATGAGGCAAATAAGGAATTGGTAAGGGAATATAAATTACACTATTTACAGAAACTCTGGAATGTTTTGCTTAGGGCTTAATCCGCAGAAAAGGGAAAACTGTCGCCAAGTTAGTACGGATTTCCCTAGTAAATACAACGTGTAGAATGGAAAATTCTAGTCGTAAACGTTTGGTATATGGCTTGATCCGCCAAAAGGTCGCCTAGGCAGTCGGGGATTTCCCTAGTAGGGCCATATTTTATTACACCTAGAATTGAGATGAATGGTCGCCGACACATTGTTTATGACCGCCATATTTTTGTTTGTATTGCCGCCATCCATCTTAGATCTTATACACTCACGAATTACGGAGAGCTAATGAGACAATCATGTAATATTGTAATCCATAAAATAAAATAAAATAAAAAGTGAGATTTACTCGTACATGTTTATACCCGTGGTGAAATTACGTTACAATGATTTCTATTGAGAACACTCAAAGGGCAATAGTTAGCAAGCTCCGTAGAAAGTATGTGTACGTATTTTTAGTGGCTCTGAAAAGAGCCGTTTAAAATCACCCCTCCTTGAGGAGGCAGCGGTTAGGGAAAACGACCTACTTCTTCTTCGGTGAAGCCTTCTTGGCCGCTGGCTTCTTGGCAGGTGCCTTTTTCGCTGGGGCCTTCTTCGCCTTTGGTGTCGTGGCGGGTTTCGCTTTGGCCACCTTGGGCTTAGGAGTCTTGGCGGCGGTTGGAGGCTTCTTGGTCTTCTTAGCCTTAGGTGCAGCTGCTGCCTTTTTCGTCACCGCAGGTTTAGCCTTTGGCGCCTTGGATTTGCTAGCGACGGACGGCTTAGCTGGTGCCTTCTTTGTAGCCGCTACTTTCTTGCCTTCACCTCCTACTCCGGCGAGTTTAAAAGAGCCCGAAGCGCCTTTACCTTTGGTCTGGACGAGCGAACCGGAAGCAACGGCGGATACGAGGTACTTTTTGATGAAGTGCGACTTTTTCTCCGCGTCGATCTTGTACGTCGAGCTGATATATTTCTTGATAGCCTGGGTAGATGAACCACCTCTCTCTTTGAGGGACTTGATCGCAGCTGTCACCATCTGAGAAACGGGTGGATGAGAAGGCGCAGTCTTGGGTTTCTTGGCGCCGGCAGTGGCAGCGGCCTTACCCTTCTTCGCCTTGGGCGTCGCCGGGGTTGTTGGAGCAGCGGCTTCTGTTGCAGTTTCAGTCATTTTCACTATAGGTTCGCTAGTGTACCTTTGAAGCGGTTTGTTTCGTTTCGCTTTTGTAAAGCAGGACGGACCGTAACGGAGACACCGTACTTCTTATTCCCAGAATTATTTCTCCCTTGGATTGTTTTGTGTTCAATTTGTATCTGTAAACTCCCCTCTGCTTTTCCGTAGACCCGTTTAACGACGTACGATTTTCGGTGCCCTCTCTCCTTACTTTCCTCCTCACACACGTGTGGCCAGGCGTTCTCAAAAAACTCGGCCCTAGTCTTAAACGACCGCTGAATCTCAGAGACCGACCGTCTTCTCTCCAACTCTTCTCAAAATAGTCATTTTTAAATTACTTCTGCCTCGTGCTCGAGATGTTTTAACAAAACCTCACTCTTTTGGAACCATTAACCTTTCAGAATTCACGGGCTTTGGATTGTTTCACAGCTTTCATTCCCTGCGGAAACGGATTCATTCTGGGGTTGTTAGCACTCATCCGATGCTGTCCTATGTCATCTTTACCGACTGGTTCTCTAAAATATTATTAAACTGCTGGATCATCTTTCCTTTGCAATAAGGGGGCTTTGATCGATCATCTCGTATTAAATAAAGGACCGGTTTCCTATGAGCTTTGCTAATGGCAACTCGTTAATAACATGTAGAAAAGGCATGGGCGCACTGTGTACTGTCTCCGCCAGTCCGGCAGCGGATCTTCGGTAATGGTTCGTCAAAATGTTGTATGTATGACCCTAATGAGACCCATAAAAGGAAAAATAAATAACATCAAAATTTAAAAGGAAAAAAAAAAACAAAAACAAAACTAAGCCTGTTTCCTGCTTTGATCTTTCAACTGTTTGTTTGTGAATCGTTCTACATAAACTTCTTTCTTTCTTTCTTTTTTTTTTGTCCTATTTTATAATCTGGCCGTTATCCCGTCGCATATATATATATATATATATATATATATATATATGTATGTATGTATGTATGTATGTATGTATGTATGTATGTATGTATGTATGTATGTATGTATGTATGTATGTATGTATGTATGTATGTATGTATGTATGTATGTATGTATGTATGTATGTATGTATGTATGTATGTATGTATGTATGTATGTATGTATGTATGTATGTATGTATGTATGTATGTATGTATGTATGTATGTATGTATGTATGTATGTATGTATGTATGTATGTATGTATGTATGTATGTATGTATGTATGTATACACACATACAAAATTCTTAATAATGTCGTTTCTCTTTATTTTAACTAATGCAGAACTCTCTTTAGGTACCATATCCATAGCCCATCTAACTGCATCATCATTTCTTTGTTTATCAATTTTATTTAAACTATTACTCCTTTGTACTCTTTCTATATTATTCAAATTTTCATCTTGGATTAGCTTAAAAGTTCGTATAGCATCTAATCCTAGTAAAATTTTATATTTAAATGTATGACTGTCTATAACATGAAATTCCATAACTTGTTGAATCTTTCCTATTTTTAATCTCAACTTTGCCCTTCCGGCCCCTAAAATATTACCAGATAAAGAATTCAATACATCAGAATTTTTTTTTTTTATCAATGTAATTTACGGGTGTATTATTTGTGATGTTTGGTCTTGGTACAAAAGACATTGGTTTTTTGGCTTGTACTAATGTAAAGCCTTCGTCGTCAGTATTGTTAATCAGTTGACGTTTAAGTCTTTGTGACTTAATTTGCGGTCTCTGTACGATGTTTTGTGAAGTGGAAGGTGTAATTTCCATGTGGATGTACGAGTCCGTCATTGTAAACTTCGTGTTATACAAAAGATAAATAAACTATTTCATTAATTAAATTGATTAATAAAACAATATATAGTAACGCAGTAATAAAAGTAATAAAAAACTTACATTTTGATGATGTCCGTAAAAACCGGAAGTAAACAAATTGAAGCCACGTGGAAAAGGACGCTAAGATGTGTTCACAATGGCGGCCAATCACAAACTGTATGTGTGGATTAACGAAATAATACCAGGTAATATGTAGTAATATTCCTGAAACCCTTTTCTTTCTTAATAGAACCGGTACTGTTCTTTATAATACTATTATTAAATAAACTTACATGATGCTGTTCATTTTGAAATTAATAAGGAAAAGCATTCTGCATTCGATATATATTTTTCTATTTATAAAGAATAATCACAGTTGAAACATCCCAATTTCTGAAAAATTTTATTAAGCATAAGAAAATATACGTTAAAAAAAAAAAAAAAAAAAAAATATATATATATATATATATATATATATATATATATATATATACATACATATATATTTGATATAATGCGAAAATATCAAAGCATTCGCCGTATGGTGATATACGATTTTTCATTCCCATCAAAGTCGGTATTTCATCGAGCTATTTCCCATTTGTATGTAATAAATATTAATAATAGTTCAAAAGCTACACTAAATACAAATATTAGATCGTTTCATTTTAATCGCCCAACGTTTCGGCCCTCGTTTCATGCCTCTATCGTGGGCGAAACAGAGATGAGGATAGTTTAAGAAAGTAACATTGCTGGACTTCATATACGGTTAGAAGGACTAATAAAGGAACATAAATTACACTATGGACGTTTATGGCTTAATCTGAAGTAAAGGGAAAAGGGTCCCCCAGGTATTAGGGATTTCCCCAGGAGGGCCATACTTTATCATAACTGGAATGGATATCAAAGGTCGCCGTCCATTTAAGTCTTAACTTTTAACTTACAATTTATTTTTCACCTTTTTGATGGAACCGTTGCGCCTAAACTACTCTTATTTAATATTTTACAAATCCGTTTAGGGGATCGCAGACGGGAGCTGCACCTCACCACGGCTCATAGTATACTTTACAGGCTAATTCAGTTTATAGGAGTTAATAGCATTATTGAGTCTCTTTTTAATTTTTGCTAACATTAAGTGTGATAACTACTCACTATTGAATATTTACAACAAGAAAAAAAAAAAAATCCGATCGATACATGGTACGGCCTACATTTCACATTAGAATAGAACAAAAAGCGTGTTATATCTTTAAAGGGTCGCCTGGGAATTAGGGATTTCCCGAGCATAGTTTATGATGCGTACCTGGAATGGACATCAAAGGACGCCGCCTCTTTCTTGTCGACCGCCATATTTTTGTTTATAGAGATTATTCTGTTTATTTCCGCCATCTTAGATCTTATAGACTCAATCAATTAATATCTCCTTTCGTATTAAGATTTGTTGCATTAAACAATATTAACGAGCGCTAATTAAAGGAACAACTCAAAGTGGATGTTGGAAAATTAACAATCCACTGGGAGCAAGGGGTTATTTGTATTAGTAGGAGTGTCCACATATACGTAAATGTAATGGTGTAGGTTCATGGTCTGAGACAAGTATGGCGAGATGGTGGTAAATAGGGATATTTGGAACGTAGATGGATGATATGTATATATATATATATATATATATATATATATGTTGTGAGCTTACACCTCGCTTCCGACAAGTGGATTGGATATGATAAGATATAGACAGACTCTTCCTGAAATTTTAAATATGGGTTGTGTATGTATATAAATAGTATTATTGTCCGAGTATTTTTTCTAACATTGCGCGCGTTAACTAACCGAGGCTTACTAATCAATCAATAGGAAACACTTACACTAACAAAAAATACGTGATACGGCGTACATTTCACATTAAAATAGAAAGCGTGCTAGAAATACTATTGGTGGCCCTGAAAAGGGCCGTTGAAATCAGCCTAGGAACGATTAACTCGTTACTTAGAGCTAGTGTACTTGGTAACGGCCTTTGTACCTTCGCTGACAGCGTGCTTGGCCAATTCGCCGGGAAGTAGGAGCCTCACCGCGGTCTGGATTTCCCTGCTCGTGATGGTCGACCTCTTGTTGTAGTGGGAGAGGCGTGAAGCTTCGGCAGCGATACGTTCGAAGATATCGTTGACGAAACTGTTCATAATGCTCATCGCCTTTGATGAGACTCCAGTATCCGGGTGGACCTGCTTCAGCACCTTGTAGATGTAGATAGCATAGCTCTCCTTCCTCCTCCGCTTCTTCTTCTTGTCGGATTTGGAGATATTCTTCTGAGCCTTCCCGGCCTTCTTCATGGCTTTACCGCTCGCCTTTGGTGGCATGTTGACTGTATGTCAGCTGAAACCGAAGTGTTGGAAATCTCTCTGGTGGGTCATTATATATGCGATTCGTTGTCAGCCAAGCGGCCCAATCGTGGCGAAGCAAGCAGCGCCGTCTCGCGGTTGTATTGGTAACTTGACCAAAGTGCGCGAATACCCTTCCAGAGTGCGTGGCTTTCAGAATTTCATTTCCCCCGATCAGAAAAAAAAAAAAAAAAATAATGAAGGAAATGTATGTGTATTTATATATATGTATTTTAACGTTTTTTTAAATTGTTACACTAAAAGGGGGTGACTTTCCTAATTGATCACACCGGTCCGTGCATTCTGTAGTTTTCGAACGTTTCTAATAACTTCATATATAGTTCAATAGATCAATTATATATTTTCTTTTTCAACGTATCGAGGATAAATTCTTTGGGCAATGCAAATGTTATAAGACCGTATAGCTGTATCTGTTTAAAGCAAATGTTTCCTCTATTCATACAGTCAAGAAATATGATGATAATTGTTTATTCATACCCAACGAGTGGTCACATTCTGATAGAAAGGCTTACGTCTAGTTTGGTGGCCCTGAAAAGGGCCGTTGAAAGTGCGGCAGGGTGCGGACGGACCTCTTAGGCTCGTTCTCCGCGGATACGGCGAGCAAGCTGGATATCCTTGGGCATGATGGTCACCCTCTTGGCGTGGATTGCGCACAAGTTGGTATCCTCGAAGAGACCTACGAGATAGGCTTCGCTGGCCTCCTGGAGGGCCATGACGGCGGAGCTCTGGAATCTCAGGTCGGTCTTGAAGTCCTGAGCGATCTCCCTCACCAACCTCTGGAACGGGAGTTTCCTAATAAGCAACTCGGTACTTTTCTGGTATCTCCTGATTTCTCTGAGTGCTACTGTTCCGGGCCTATACCTGTGAGGTTTCTTTACACCACCGGTGGCCGGAGCACTCTTCCTGGCGGCTTTGGTAGCCAGCTGCTTCCTCGGAGCCTTGCCTCCTGTCGATTTCCTAGCGGTCTGCTTGGTACGAGCCATCTTACAGAAATAATTTCCGATTTGCGTACCCCCGTCCATATATAGGTGGAACTGGAAGGGTGGGGGGTTCCACCCGCCAATCATCATTGGCGACTTTGTTGTCTGTTTTTGTTTTACCCTGTGCTAAGTTTTTATCAGATAGATACCTAGTTTTTTGGACGTCCGTAAATTATGAGACATACCATTCCCCCCCCCCCCTCCCCTCCGTTCCGTTCATACATGTTAATAGTAAATTAATAATCGCCACGTCAAATAATTGATAGGGGGATCTCTTAAAACTCCCTCCATACCGTTTGTCGGCGATATTACATTTAATTCGGGTCCTTTACATCTGCAAGAGTTTTCTCATCCCTTTATACTAAGCCAAATTCCGTTAATTGGCCTACATTAACTTAACTTAAATCGTGAATATTAACACATCTATCTCGTTTAATAAACTTCAATAAATACCATTATCGACCAAGTGATTGGATATATTGAAGTTGTTCGTCCGTGGGTGTAGTAGACAAATAAATATAAATAGATTTGCAAAAACAACTATCTATACATCGATGATCGAGCAATGACTCTATCAACATTGCGACAATTATTTTATTTTTAAAGTAATCTTTAACACAGTGAGTAGTGATTTACTTAATTAAGAAAGTCTGCCTAATAATTCTTGGTGGCCCTGAAAAGGGCCGTTGAAACTTTCCCCCGGTCGCCAGGTACACACGACGTCGAACTTAACCGCCGAAACCGTACAGAGTACGGCCCTGCCTCTTGAGAGCGTAGACGACATCCATGGCGGTGACGGTCTTCCTCTTGGCGTGTTCGGTGTAGGTGACTGCATCACGGATAACGTTTTCCAAGAACACCTTCAACACACCTCTGGTCTCCTCGTAAATGAGACCCGAAATACGCTTCACACCTCCTCGCCTGGCCAATCTCCTGATGGCGGGTTTGGTGATACCTTGGATGTTATCTCGGAGTACTTTTCTATGCCTCTTGGCTCCTCCTTTCCCCAGACCCTTTCCACCCTTGCCACGTCCAGTCATCTTTGCAGGTCAGAGAACGATATTCGACTGCTTGCGAGCCATTTATTGCTCCTTGTTTATATAGGTAGCTCTTTCCTTCCGATTGGTCCAAACACGAGCGGTTGGTATGCCCTCTGGTGGACCGTTTACGCGACTCATTCAATTTGATAGGTTTGGTGTGTGTGCGAGCGAGCGTGTGTGTCTGTCTTGTTTTTATTAGGGGGAATAAAAATATAGAGCTCCTTTTTTTTTTTTTTTTTTTTTTTGTTTTGTTTTGTTCGTTTGTATAAACCCTAATTTCGTTTATCTATCCATTCTGAAATTAAAAAGCAATACATTTCACTATGTTTGATAACGACTTTTAGTGTTAATTTGCTCGGTTCTATTAACCGCTTTCGTTACTACTGTGCAAGTGACGAATGCATTGCTCTTTTGCCTTAAATCATTATTATGATGCTTGCCTGCCTACGGAACAATTATTGTTATCATTGTATATTATATGTACTCGATCCCGTAACTTTACCCAACCGGATAGTCAAACCTATCATGTGAATTATTAATTCTATCGTTTCCTCTGACTTAACATTCTTAGTTTGTATTAAGTATTGCGGTTGAAAGTACTTCATCCAATTTGTGGCCCTGAAAAGGGCCGTTGAAAAGAGAAGGTCGAGGAGCTCGCCGTCTTTTAGGCTTAAGAGCTCTTCTCTGTCTTCTTCGGCAGTAGAACGGCCTGGATGTTGGGAAGTACTCCGCCTTGAGCGATGGTGACTCCCGACAGCAGCTTGTTCAACTCCTCGTCGTTCCTAATGGCGAGCTGGAGGTGACGCGGAATGATCCTGGTTTTCTTGTTATCACGAGCAGCGTTGCCGGCCAACTCGAGAACTTCTGCAGCCAGGTACTCCATGACTGCTGCGAGGTATACCGGAGCTCCTGCTCCCACTCTCTCGGCGTAGTTGCCTTTCCTGAGAAGACGATGGATACGACCCACGGGGAACTGGAGCCCTGCCCTAGATGATCGGGTCTTTGCCTTTCCCTTGGCTTTACCACCTTTACCACGTCCGGACATTCTTCTGCTCTATGTGTTCTCTGTCGTTGACGAGAAATATATGTTCCGCGTTTCCATCACCGCTTCGTATATACCCATTTGCAGCTTTGCGCGGACCAATCACTTTTCGCCGCTGCTCCCCACCCCATAATGTGTATTTACCTCAGACTGCTACCTACCGGACAATTCCCTTACTCCATTCATCGGAATCACTTTATGTCAGAAGATTTTTAATATTATTTATTGTAAGTAATGAGGCAAATAAGGAATTGGTAAGGGAATATAAATTACACTATTTACAGAAACTCTGGAATGTTTTGCTTAGGGCTTAATCCGCAGAAAAGGGAAAACTGTCGCCAAGTTAGTACGGATTTCCCTAGTAAATACAACGTGTAGAATGGAAAATTCTAGTCG
>CAXKTH010000181.1:0-23300 GCA_964056705.1 Troilus luridus | reverse complement strand
TCACCTGTACAAGTGCAAGCCTTTGATGGTTTTATTGGAGGCAAGACACGACGTATCACGGACATATCACCCTTTTAAACTTTAACCCAGTTCATAGCAGTAAAAACAAATTGGTACGTATAGGAATATCAAATATTAGATTACTTCATTAAAATTTAACATTTTCTAACCATTCTTCAATGAGCCTCAAGGGTTATCTACTCCTTTCAGTATTTCTCCATAAAATTATCTTTTTACATCAGTCATAAAGCTGTAAACCCTTCTCATTATCAAAATTTTAGTTGTCTCTTAGAAAATCCAATCACATTTCTATAGAAAACATTAATGTAAGCTAATGATAACTTTTATAAGGTGAGAAGTTAATATACGAGTATATTATGTAAAATAGTTAATAAATAGGTAGGCTATGTAGGTGTAAGTAATGTAACCTAAACCTACTAATATATAAATATATATAGACATATATATATATCTCAATATATGTATATATATATATATTTTTTTTTTTTATCTATTTTTTATTTTATTTCATTTACCCATAACTTTTTCCACACCATTGTAATCTCAGAAACATGGCTAAAACCCCATATCCCGACCTCCACTGTTTCCTTACCTGAGTATTCCTTCCTCCGCCACGACCGAGTTGACCGGACTGGTGGAGGTGTAGGTCTTTACGTCCACAACTCCCTAAAATCACGCATCCTGGAGTCTTAATCTCCGGCGACTTTAATGCCAATCTCCTGGTCCAATCCAATGATAAACTGTACCTTGAAAACCTTTTTTACTCTCTACACCTCTCCATTGTTCTATTCTCTCCCACCCATCATACTCTCCTATCTGACACCTGGTTAGATTTGTTCATCATTGACTCATCGCAGAGACTCCTTTCTTCCTCACAATTACCTGCCCCATTCTTGTCCTCTCATGATTTAATCCAAATTTCATACAATATCCAAACTCCAGTAATCCTATCGAAAACATTAACGTTCCGCAACCTAGATGGACTCACCACTGAATCTATATCTCCTTCCCTCGAAATCCTGAATTGGAACCAAATCTACTCCTGTACCACCGTCGATTCAATGGTCGACATACTCGCCGCCAATCTCAAAAGCATCCTGGATACCCATGCCCCACTCAAAACTTTAACCTTCCGCCACTACCCTGCTCCTTGGATGTGCCAAACAATTAAAGACCTGCAAAGGAAACGTGATCCTGCCCGTAGACGCTTTAGACGCACGAGGCTTACTGATGACTACCAAGAGTTCAGGGTTCTTCGCAATTTGACACAGTCTACAATCAGACAAGCAAAATCCAAATATTTCCACGAAGCCCTTTCCACTGCTCCCGATCCTAAATCTAAATGGCAACTCCTCCGAAAGCTCTCCCTCTGCAATCTAACATCCACTAGAGCCTTTCCTGCTTCTCCCAATGAAATGAACTCGTATTTTTTGTCCGCCTCAATTAACACATCAAAATCTTCCTCCTCCGTCTTTTCACTAACGCCATCCTTCAACCCCGACTATTTTTCATTACAGACATTTCACCTACCGACATTATTTCCTCCGTTCTTAAATCCCGCTCCAGTTCTACTGGCTTCGACGAGATACCCGTCAAACTACTCAAACTATGCCTCATCGATATCCTACCTGTCCTACTTTTCATATATAATTTTTCACTACAAAACGCAGTATTCCCGACTTCTCGGAAATAAGCTCTAGTCCATCCTATAAATAAAACCTCAACCCCACTATCTCCCAAAGACTACCGGCCAATCTCCATACTTTCCAACCTTTCCAAACCTCTCGAAAGAATAGTCCAGTCTCAAATTTCAAATTTTCTCGAACAGTCCCAACTCCTTGATCCGCTTCAATCAGGCTTTCGTCCTGGTTTTTCCATTCAATCTGCCCTTACCAAAATTACTACTGACATACATAAAGCCATGGACAACAAACAACTATCCGTGCTAATCCTACTAGACTTTTCAAAAGCTTTCGATTCCTTGGACCATTCTACCCTTTTTTCCAAACTAAAGTCATTGTCCTTTTCCAACAGCTCTATTCTATGGTTCCAATCCTTCCTCTCTGACAGGTCCCAAGCAGTTTCTATGCCCAACCAACCACTACAATCGATACAACCCCCCTCACTCTATCCTCAGGTGTGGCACAGGCCTCAAGCATCTCTCCTCTCCTTTTCAACTGTTACATCAACGATCTTCCTGAATCTGTTCACTACTGTTCCTACCATCTATATGCCGACGATTTCCAAATCTATTTATCCTTTCCTCCTTCTGAGCTTTCATCTGCGTTCGCCAGTATTCAGGAAGACCTAGATAGGATCAGTGCCTGGGCAAAGCTGAACAAACTGGAATTGAACGCAATGAAAACCCAGGCCATTGTTCTAGGTTCCAACTTCCTCCTTACAACTATTCCTACCCTCCCAGCATTAATCCTAAATGACCACCCTATCAGTTTTAACCCCTCCGTTAAAAACCTAGGGCTTACCATTGACCAAAACCTTTCCTGGAAACCCCATGTCACCCAAATATCCCGACGATCAATTAGTTCCCTGAAATTATTTCATCGATCTCGGCATCTCCTTACACATTCAACCCGGAAGCTTCTCGTATCATCCCTCATCTTCCCCCACTTTGACTACTGTAGTGTGGTATACGGGGGCCTTTCGAAAATGCTGGAGGCCCGCTTAAAAAGAATAATGAACTGCGCTTTAAGATTTGTCCTTGGTACTCCGAGGCGATCCCGTGTGTCACGTCACTATGATGAGTTAAAGTGGCTCTTCCCTCCCATTCGTAGACATTATTTCCTCCGTATTTTTCTATACCAATCCATTAACTCGCAACACCCTTCATATATCTATAGTCTCCTCCAATTCAAATCCTCTGTCCACCACCACAAAACAAGATCCCGCCTTTCCGATCCCTACATTCCATCCCACAGAACCAAGGCATTCAAACGTTCCTTCATCGCCCGCTCCACCACTGTGTGGAACTCAATCCCTCCTTTCATCCGCCATTCTTCTTCACTGGCTTCATTTAAATCACTGCTTTTCCTTCATCTCTTGGCATCCCAAAAAGACGCTCTCTAGGCTGGTCAATCTTCCGCTTGAATAAATTAGTATTGAATACTCGATCTTGTTACCTACGTGTTTTGTTTATTTTTCCAACAACAAAGAAGATACAGACTTTGTAAATACTTTATCGCATGCTATGCCATTCACTTATTTTATTTAGCAGTTTCGTTGTTAACTGTTGTATTAATATCATTTTGGTAATATCAATACCTTTATTTATTTGCGACAAATAGTTAAAATCCTGTCAAGTTTCGTACTTTTTATTTATTCATATATATTTTTTTTCTAGTTCTGATTTTATTATGTTTTGTCAATCTTGATTACTTAATGATTTGTATTATTATGTAGCCTTCTGGCCAGATGAATATTATATTTATTTCATTTGTTCATTATTGTTATTCTAAAGGGACTTGGTCCCAGAATAAAGTTTCTTTTCTATTCTATTCTATATATATATATATATAGAATAGAATAGAATAGAATATATATATACATTGAAATAGTAATAGGTAACTGTAACTAATAATTATAGAAATTAAAACATAACAATCAAATACTAAACTATCATAGTAGCTTAATATTTAGTAGTAACATATTTTTAAATTAATTAAATAAGCAGAAACTTACATTGTCTGTAGCTTCAGATGAACTGTTTCGTCCTTTGAATTCAGTATACCTTGCTTTAACTTCGTCTTCTTCTGTTTTCTTTTTTCCAAATATCCCTTTCATTCGCTCTCCAAGTGTTTTCTTTTTTGGACGCTCTACTTTAAGTTGTTCCCCAGGCTTGCTATCATGGCGAATCATCCTTGACAGGCGGTCAGATGCTGCTGGAGCCTCAGAAGTTTTTTTCACGCCTTCATTAAAATCCCCCCCAAAACCAAAAAAAGTAAAATAAATAACTAATATAATATTCGTTTAACATAATGCAGTAATTAATTAAAGTTAGAAAAACATATAAAAACAAACAAAAAAACCTGCACCACTACAACCCGTGAACGGGTCTGGGGTTCCGTACATGGCAGAGACTGTACTATTTCTTGGACAACGGTTGTGTAAGGACTTGTCCAAGGTCAAGCGCCAGATTTCCCCCCCTTATTTTGGGTACCCTATTTTTATAATATT
This sequence comes from Troilus luridus, assembly GCA_964056705.1. NCBI lineage: Eukaryota > Metazoa > Arthropoda > Insecta > Hemiptera > Pentatomidae > Troilus > Troilus luridus. The sequence continues at coordinate 19,088 of CAXKTH010000181.1, read as the reverse complement.
TTATAGAGCCTGGGTGAGCCCCAGGAGGGTCCTAAATCCTATATGATCCATCTCCGCAAACAGACTAAATAAAAGACTTGCCTGCAGCGGGATTTGAACCAGAATGGTAACTCAGTGCTCTACCACTGAGCCACTCAGCTCCTGGAAAAACATATATTCTGACTTATTCGTGGATAAAATAAACATTTAAAATGAATATTTTTTTTATTTTTAAATTATTTTATTGAATTGTACAACTGTAATATATACATCTAGTACAAGGGCTGTATGAATAAATAAATACATGAAAGGACGTGTAGAGGCACTACCCATTGGCAGCACTCTAATTATATTTCTATTATAGGAGGTCTCGAGGCCATCTTCTCTTCAGACGCCTAGGAGGAAAAATGAATATTTAAAAAGGGAAAAATAAATTTAAAAAGAAAGAGGCTCCATATTCAGGATGATTCTTACCTTCACCACCTGTTATTCACAGACGATCAAGTCATTATAGCACAGGACCAAAGAAGATACAGAATACAAGTGTATAAATCTCCTGGAAGAATATAATAGGTGGGGGACGACGATGAGGTTCAAATAAACAGATTACTTGGATACTAAGGGGGGCGGGCTATTGGATGTGAAGTGTCCAAAAATTACCAATTTCAAGTATCTAAGACCTGTTACATCAGTTCAAAGATGGAACGTCCCAAGGGAATGTTGCACGAAGAACCAGAGAAAAAATAAAAGCTATTAGCATGGTCAATGCTACTGTTCTGTGGAGTAATACCTTCTTAAAAACCACGAAAAAAATTTCCACGGTATTGTAATGGCTATATTGTTAGTTGGCTGTGAAACATGGAAATTGGGAAAGGGGAGCAAAGAAAAAAAACAAACAAAAAAAACTATTCGTCGAGGGGGGACCGGAATATCTATGCGTGATAGAATATCCCATACTGTAATTTCGAGAGATAATGGGTACTCATAGTACCATTCTCGCAGGAATCACTATCAAGCGATTAGAAACGTTTGGACACCTATAGACAGTTGAAAATAGAAGAATACGAAAAATGACCATGCACTGGTGTCCTAAAGGAAAAAGATGAGGCCGGCCAAGAATCTTGTAGGTTTACCAAGCTAAGGAAGATATGACAGGGTATTGTCTCAATGAAGAAGTTGCTTTTGACAGGAATACCTAGAAGATATATTGTCGTAAAATTTGTACCAAATTTTTATTATAAGAATAGGATAAAAAATGTAAGCAAATGGGGGTAAGGACAGGTAACAGCCATCTACATATAGGCCAGCGGCCAGGTACCAAAAAAAGGCTTTAGATTGCAATAAATTGAAGGGAGCTGAATTTGTGATATGTTGTAAGGGCATGTCTGAGTAGTGTAAATCCAATTTCGCAACCGAAAAAACGGATGGTAAAACTTTTGTTGGCCAAAAACACTCGAAATTTTCAGAGTTATTTCAGTTTTTGGCCTGTATCTCATAATCGGTGCATTTATGAATAAAAAACCCATAGGTAACCATTTTAAATTAGATTAAATTTGCTACAATTTGAATACAACCGCAGTTCTATAGGTCTAATAGATTCTGAGTTACGCCCCTTTGAAAATTAGTCTTTTTTTCCAAAAAGTAGAAATTTTAAGTTTTGACCGACTTTCTTGAGGAACACCTCTCCCTCAAACATATTTTCCACTCTGTAAACGCCTATTTTGAGATTTTTAGTTCTTCTGAACAAAATTTAACATATTTCATTTCCTTAGACCATGAATAAAACACGGCAAAACGAAAACATACACAAACTTCAAAAGGTTACTGAATTGTTATATCCTCTCCCCTTATCAGTGATAGTGCCCATATAATAGAAAAGTACCATATACGAGTATATGGTACTATCACTTAAATAATAGTTTATGTAGATTTTCATTGAAGTATTTTCTTTCAGACAATTTACAAGATAATTGAAAAATCTTAAATTATGCGCTAACAACTAATTTGGCGAAGTATATAATTTAATTATGCGATTTCCTGTTTATGTTGCAATCGACATGTTTGCCTCAGTGAGTCCGACAGTTTGTATGTATTCCTCAATTATCAGTTACTTTTAATTACTGTGTTTTTTGTTTGGCTCATTCATTCAGCTTTATTATTTATTACTCTTTAACTAAAATAAAAATCATGTACAGAATGAGTCATAGTGTGAGGTTGAGATAAATAACTGTATCATGAATGAAAAAATGTAGGATAGCCAAGAAAACAATGAACAATACACTACAGTGTGTTGGAATCAATAATAAAATAACCAACCATTTCTTGTAGTTCTTGATGGAAGAGTAGAGAACTTTGAAGAGCTTTTGACACCATTGCCAGCCATCCCAAGTTTCTCAGAATAAATAGGGCTCCCCTCGTCTTCTCCTACTTGAGGCAGTCTTTCCTTTCTACCTTAAATAGACAAGATTTAATGCTTGAGAAATAACTCGGTATTTTTCTTTTAATGATAAAAATGGAAACTGGCTTTCAAAAGATTTGCTAACCTGATTAATGGAATATGTAAATATAGAGCTAAATGGAGGGAGGGTATTTCAAATAATTTAGGCGAAAATACAGAAGCTATAAAATTGAATAGAACTGAGTTGATGATTTGCTGTAAATAAAGGTTTTGAAATAAATTTGGACAAAAGAGGCATGGGATACTGGCCAGAAATTGCCGAATTTACTTAGAAGGAGAAAATATTCAATAAAGTTGAACATTGCGCCAATGAGTATACTAGGACCTTTTTGCCCATCCAACCAATGTCGAGGTGGCAGTATGGGTTTTCAATTGGGAGTTCTGTCTCTCTCTAACACAGCGGTTCCCAACCTTGTTCAAACGAAACCTTTCATCCCCCCTCCCCTTGCACAAAATTTGTATAGGTATATGAGAAAAAAAAAGTATTACATTAAAAACAAAACATTTAGTTTTACTATCACAACATAACAGCATTATAACTCCCAATTTAAGATGGAAGAAAAAAAGTAATAGAAAAAGGAAATAACCAAAACTAAGTGAGAATTATTTTTATTTTTGACTCGTCTCGCGCCACCCCCCCTCCCCCCCTCACTTGTTTTCACGCCCCCCAGGGAACCATTGCTCTAACACACGCCGCGAAATTACCACTATATATCAACTTTCTCCAATAATTTCGGGAAAAATTCAGTAATTTGCAGAATGAAAAGCTCTGTCAATCTAAATTGAGTCTGAAACCAACAAAATCCTACATCGTAAAACATTTTTTTGTCATTATTTTACTTCAAACTGTTAATGGAAATTCTTGTTTCTCTCGTCATTGCCTTCATGAAAGTATATTTCTGTAACAAAAAGATTTTATTTTGGCTAACGTTTCCGCCTTCTTCGTGGGCGTAATAAAATTATAAAATGTCTACAAACGATTGTATAAATATTACTAATGATATAAAAAAGTAATACCATATAAAAACATATATATATATATATATATATATATATATATATATATATGTATGTAATGTATATAAACATCTATGTATATATATATATATATATATATATATATATATATATATATATATATATATAAGTTATGATTAGACTGAATTATTGCTAAATATAGGAAAATTTGGGAATTAATATCCATAACCAAACTGTTTTATCCATGACAACACTGTTTGCTATAAACTGTTTTTAATAATCTCTAACCAAAATAATATATTCAAAACCTGTTATTAAAATCCAATACAAAAACTTAATAAGTGTATAAATAGTTCAGATGATAAGTAAATACAATTATCTCTTTGTACCAAGTCAAGTTTTTCGAACGGGTTTCGGCACCAGTTATGATTAGACTGAATTATTGCTAAATATAGGAAAATTTGGGAATTAATATCACACACTGTTTGCTATAAACTGTTTTTAATAATCTCTAACCAAAATAATATATTCAACACCTGTTATTAAAATCGAATACAAAAACTTGACTTGGTACAAAGAGCTAATAGTATTTACTTATCATCTAAACTATTTATTCACTTAACTATATATATATATATATATATATATATATATATATATATATATATATATATATATATATATATATATATATATATATATATATAGAAATATTTATAACATCATCACTAGGCGCTATAGGACCTTTCCAATTTTCCTCCATTCTGATCGATCTTCCACGGCGATGAGCCTAAGGCTACACCTACATTGGATCCGATTCGGTGCGACGTGATTCTATCACATACGATGCTTGGGCGTATGCATTATACATATTTTACTATACATTATAGTAAAATATAAATGCATTAAAAGTAATTAATAAATAATCTTAATTTTATAAATTTAAAGAACCAAATGTTATAACTCTAGATATATTTCAGTCATTTGGTTTGCTAGCGACGTCTAATCGTATCACACCGAATACGGGCCTTAGGCTACACCTACATTGGATCCGGTGTGACACGATGAGACGTCGCTATCAAACCAAATGACTGAAATATATCGAGAGTTATAACATTTAGTTCTTTAAATTTATAAAATTAAGATTATTTATTAGTTATTTTTAATACATTTATATTTTACTATAATGTATAGTAAAATATGTACAATGTATACACCCAAGCATCGTATGTGATAGAATCACGTCGCACCGAATTGGACCCAATGTAGGTGTAGCCTTAGGCATGCTTCCACATCGTCCAGCCATCGCAGTTATACTTATATTTATAATTGTATATCTGTTTAAATATATAATTATAACTTTAATTGTAAACATAGCATAGCAATAATGGGGAGAGAGAGGGACACCTTGTGAGCTAACTCCTGTAAAAAAAATTGTTATGATCGGTATAGGGATAACTAAAGAGAACAATTTTATGAGTGGTTTATTTTGGATATAATTGTAATGCTTCTAATTTATACTGTAACCAAAATATATGTTGCTGCATTTTACTGGCATTAGGTATATCTTGCCAAGTACACTAAGGGAAATGTGAATTAGATACTTTCAAATTCGTTAAATACCTATTTTATTGTAAATGTTAATAAGAAATCGTATAGATATTTATTCTAGGTAATTGGATATTTTGTATTCAATTTTTATTATTAAATTCCTTTGGTTGAAAGTTGAAGGATCCGTTTCTGTCTGTATACAATTAATGGATTAAAAATATTATTTATATTATTCTCATAATCACTGATTTCAATTATGGCACAGAATAACAAAGTATGTTTACATCGGACTAATCAATCTGGTGGGGTTCACTGACTTGAGAGCGGCGGGCTGGTAAAAACTTCCTAGCAAGCTACTTTTAAAAAATAGGTGTTATTGTTTATTTTCCATTTGAAAAAAAATAGGAATGAAATAAAGTTCTTATAATTTATTTTTCCTTTTACAATTATAGATAACTTCTGCTGTCTTTGTACGGCAATATTTTTAAAAGTAATGTCACAGTGACGAGAGAAGCAAGAATTCCAGTAAAAATTTTAAGTTACGAAATGACAAACATTTTTTTACTGTGCTTGGTTTTCTTATTGTAGGATAATAGAGCATTTAATTATGCAAACTACCGATTTATTTCCATATAAACAATATTTGACAGCAGGGCACGAAATATACTGCCTTCTCGACGTGGAACACGCGACAGAAGAAGACATCAAGGCCAACTCCTATTGGCACTCCCAGTCCGGAGTCAGGCTAAAGCTCGAGAGGCGACGATCTCAGAAACGTCAACCGCTTCTCCGATATCAACTTGCCTCTCCCAATAATTTTGCCAACTTCGGGTTCAAGTGGTTTCTTTCCTTGATTAATGAAAATATAACTGGATTAAAATGGGCAAAAGTTTTTTAAAAAATATGAAACTAAAACCTTTTATTTTTGGATTGAATTTATTTTTGCTGATTTCCCACTCCTAATTAGGCAAAAATAGATTCCCGACTCAAAGTTTAACTGGTTCAAATCTGTTTTTTATTCCATTTTCCAAGTACTTTATAATTCCATATCCACGTACAGTTATATATGATATATGTATAACTGTTCATACATTTATGTAAATTAAATTATGATAAGTATTTATAGTTTTTTTTTTATTGATGGAACATTTATAATACTTACTTATTCGTTTAATATGCACAGCTTTATTGAAAGATACTTTTGGCCTGAGAGTGACGGGGCTGTAGTCAGTCCGCAAGGAATGGGACCTTTGGACACCTGGCATATCTTAGCATTTCTGTAACAATGGTAGAAATGAGACTGTCATCATACCGGGAATAATGGTGTTATTTTATAAAGTTCTTCATTAACTATCATTGATTGTTAAAAAATAATATCACGCACTTAAAAATTATCTTTCTTTAAGGTCAGTTTAGATGGTCCAAGACAGCGCAGGTGACAAAGGGCTATCTCAAATCACTCATTAAATGTGGAAGGGCTGGAGTGAGTGGCCCATGGCTCCTTTCAGTCCTCCCATTGTTAGCAAAGTTCTCTAAAATCTATTAGCCGGAAATGCTACTTTTAACTTTCATTTGCCCATAAATCAAAGCGTATGTATTCCACGACATGGCTACATGTGCAATTATAAGAAAGTAAGAATATTCAATTTCCTAAATAATAAAAAAATCCGACCCCGACGAGGAATACTTATTGAACTCCATCAGGATATTTCTTTTATATTACATAACTGAGATGTTTCCATGGAAATTGATGGAATAAAAGTTGTAAATCAAAATCATTAGGGTCGTATTGATGAAAATGTAAACGTGTAATATGTGGATAATAGCAAGTAACCCTCCGGAATATCATACGATTAAAAAATAATCTCGATCGAAACATTTTCCCTTACTATATATTTCACATATAGTGAAAGTAAAAATAATGTTTTAAAAAATGAAATTAACAATGAGAAACATGGATTTGGGGTTAGTTCTCACCAGCAACTTCACTAGCTCAAGTAATGATTGCACCAGCAAGGCTACCTCTCCATTAACGTCTTTACGCCAATCTTCAATGTTAACCAACATATGAAATAAATGAAGCCGATCGCTCACCTCTTCATCATAAATCGAAATATTTATATGGAAACTTATCTCCTCCACTACGCTACTAATACAGAAAGCTAATACAGAAAGCTAAAACAACTAATTGAAAAAAAAAATTGTCAATATTGCTTTATTATCAAGAATCTTTTTTAAATGTATCATCGACGGTTCCAAATCAGGATACTCTTTTATTTCATATTATAACATATAACAAAACAATTATGAAATATTCAAATGATATTGCACACGTTTAAAATTAAAATTATGTGTATGTAAAATCATCCGCTTAAATGCTGGAATAATATAATTCTAACATAAAAATACTAAGTACAAAATAGCCTTTCAATGATTTGCCTTTCTTATTAGAATAGATCACATGAGATATTACCGCCTTTAATTTGGGCATAATGAAAAATTAATTACATGGAAGCTTGATAAGACAATGAGTGTAACAGATCCTTTTGCATAATTATTATATAAACTTTGCAAAAAATGTAACAAAATGCTTATCTCGTAACCGACTTCTGTCCACAAAGTCTGCCATTTTAATATCTGTATGCACTGCATACAAGTAGAAAAAAATCATTTTTCAGACAGCTGTTCTAAATATCTAACGTAAAATAGTTCCTATGACTCAATGCTGTATCTATATATATATATATATATATATATATATATATATATATACGTATATTCTAATTTTCGGAACAAGTCTTGATATCATTTTACCATTCCGAAATGTCGGGTTTGTCAAAAGCAGCACCGAACAACAACAAAAAGAGGGCTCTTCAAACAAAAATTAATCGACAACCTTAAAAAGTATGGCTGGTATATAAATTAAAATTGGGAACAAGTTCAGTTATCACTAGTTCCATTTTTTGTATTAAATTGAAATGATTTTTTTAATTATTCGAGTTTTTTTTCTTGGATTGAATTGAATAAAACATGTTTATTCATGCATTCGGTGAAAAACAGAAAAAAAACTAGTATAATGTTTAGAATCATATGTATTTTTATTAATTTAAGTTACAGTTTCGAAACATCTGATTATCTTGTTTATTGAATTTCTGGTTTTATAAATATCTAATTTTATAGTTAACAGACTTACACTAACACTCGGCGCCTGGACCTTGATAATGGGTGAAATGGCAATGGTCGGGCGGTGGTGAGGAACCTGGATTGCTAAGCTAATCAACCTCAAGCACAGCCAATAAATTAAATATAATCTACTAGAATGCTTTGCCTTCGCTGCTATCATTCATTAGGTTGTTTTTTTCAATCAGATAAGGTACTCAGAGTGGCTTCTAATTGCTTAGAAAAAGGAAAATTTCATGATTAATTGAAAAAAAAAGTTGACCTCTTGTCAACAGGGGAGGATAAGATACTACTATTGACGGGAATGGCTGAGTGAGCCCCTGTTAGATAACTAAAAAAATAACATGAAGTGAAAATCCAAGTCATTCTCACTTGTTTTTAAGGGACTGTAACATTTTCAAAATCCTTTGGTAGATAGGAATCGAAAATAAGTATAGATATGTTACCATTTTCAGATTTTTGGAAAGCGATGACCAAAATCAGGTAGCCGATTTGAGGTGACAGTGTATCCGTTATCTATTCTTTGGGGGTAGTCATCTTATGGACTTGACATTGAAGTTAGCAACAACTGCAGAGGGCAATTGGATTATAACCTCAGGATTTTGTCATGATTTTCACAAATTATATGGTATAAATTTACCTAACCTCAGAAACCAAATTGATTCTATTGCTGGCATATTTAAGGAAACTTATGTGAAAAAATATAGTAATAAATAGACATTTCATATATGATTGAAAATCAGAATTAAATTCTAAAACTTTGTTGTAATGTATAGAGTTTATGTAAATTAAAAATTTTCAAAATTTATTGTTAACAATCAATATAATAGCATGGAAATATAAGCTTCAATAAATATTTGGATGAACTTACGTTTACTGAAACACAAGTTTTTAAACTTTATAATTAAAGTTTTTAATTTAAAGACGATTTTGCCGTGCAATTTATTTAAAAAAATAAATAAAGAAATTGAGACGTACTAATATACATGATGGATGGTGGCACTGGTCCTGAAGAGAGACAATAACAAACTGTGACACAGTGAAGAGGCAGCTCACCTGTAAGTCCTTGGGCGAGGGCCAAATAAGGCTCGTCCGGTTGAAGGTGACGTCACTGTCCCCTTTCTTAGCCACTCTACAAGGACCTGCCTCCCTTCCCATTAACATTGTTATTGTGTTTATGACCTTATTTTCATTATATAATAAATTTATCTTATATACGTCAGTTGTTAGAAGATAAATGGAATAGTATCTTTCCAATCTTCTACGTTATCATTTACTTCCAGGAGAGAACTGGGGAGAAAACGAGTTAGATACTCAGAGAATCTCCAACTACAGATCATAAAAGATTCCTTATAGCCCAGTAAGAATGTTAAAAAGATATTGAGAGAGTGCTCATTTCAAGGTGTGAATGCAAATATTTAAAAGGTATCAAAATCTACGACATCGTGCCTGAACTGAAATTCCAAAGCCAAAACTGCAATAATCTTAGACAAACTGGCTTGAGCTTTCAGGATTTTTTGTTTGGGTTTTCACCTGAATAATGAATAATTTTATTCATAATTACTCATTCTATAGAAAAATGGCACGATAAATTTAATGGTATTAAGGTCTACGTCTAAATGTGAAGGCGAAAACGTAATAGTATGTTCAAGAGATATAGAAAAACACTGAGATTTTTAATCAGATTTGTCAAACACTGTAGCTTAAAAATCAGTTCTCTAAGAGATAAACTTTAAAATAAGAACCGTAGAAAATCAAATTCTGCGTCCATTAAACTTTCTTTTATTTATTTTTATTATATATTTATTGATATTTACAACTGTATTACAATAATACATCAAGTAAATAGGCTAAGTGATACATAATGACAAGTAGAGAAACTACCCACTGGTAGAACTCAAATCACAAGTTCAACTAAGTAGGTCACGGGGCCATCTTCTTTTCAGACGCCTCGGAGAATTATCGGGAATTGAAGAGAAAGCTAGGTTTGAAATTAGAGGGTTTGAGTGGAAATGAAGTTTGTTATGAAAGGATAGATAGCGGGTTCGGGCCAAATCAGCAACAAATGGGACATTAAGGTCAATATGGATGACTTTATTCTTAACAAAATAAGGAGCATTGAGGATTTTACGAAGGATTTTGGATTGTAGGGATTGGATAAGAGAGTAATTCGATGGCTTAGTGGAGCCCCAAAGCTCCGTACTCCGTAAGTCCAAATAGGTCGTATGATGGTCATGTAGATGAGTCTTTTATAATTAATTGGGAGCTTAGAACGTTTGTCTAGTGTTGAAGTAGCCTGAAACATCGAGCGGTTTCTTGTCTTTTCAGTCTCGTATGAGGATTCCACGTTAATCGTTTGTCAATATGCAATCCTAAGTATCGGACCTGCTCTAGAGGCACAAGTGGGCTATTATTAAAGGATACTGAAGGGCAGGAAGTCATTGGTTTACGACGTAAGGTAAAAGTGATTTGATTGGTTTTTGAGAATTTATTTTAATTCTCCAGTTTTGACACCATTCTTCAAGATCAGTGATATGGGATTGAAGGCTTTGGGATACAATAACTGGATTGGTGTTGACTGATAATAAACATGTATCATCAGGATACTTGCTAAGCATAGTATTAGGATGAGTTGGGATGTCAGCTGTATAAAGGATTGGGCGAAGGACATTACCTTGAGGAACACCAGCAGGTTGGGAAAAGAGGGATGAATAGACATTATTATGATTTACTTGGAAAGTTTTATTTGTGAGATAGGATTGAAGGATGGGAAAGTATGTAGGTGGTAGGAATTTACGGAGTTTGTAGAGCAATTCCGGATGCCAGACTCGGTCAAAAGCCTGTCCACGTCAAGAAAGTCGCCCGCACAATATGGTCCACGTACTAATGCAGAGGAGACTACATCCACCACACGATGACATTGCTGAATAGTGGACTGGGATGCTCGGAATTCAAACTGGTGATCTGTTATTATGTGATTTGCATGAAGGAAGGGGTACAATCGTTTGACGATGAGTTTTTCTAGGATTTTACCCATGCAAGCTGTTGGCGGTGGTATGGGCGGTGGAACATTTCCGCCCTTACGTTTATGGTAGAAGCTTTGAACTGCTGACGGACCATAAACCGCTGGTTTATTTAAGTGCCCTTAAGGAGTCCTCACCACGGGTATCGCGGTGGAAGGAACGGCTAGCAGCGTATACGTTTAAGGTGATCCATAAAATGGGTGTAGAAAATGCGGTGGCAGATTGGTTGTCGCGGGATCTGGTTGTTAACGCTATCGATGAAGAGGGAACCTCGGCAGAACCGTTCGATTTGCGCTATTTAAGGGACTGGGCTGAGGGAGGACCAGATATTCCATTGGTCAGGCAGCATTCTGAGGAAACGCCGAAATCGTTATTCGGTCGAAACAGGAATCTGGGACGGAAACCAGGGCTAGCGTTTATGAGGGTCTGTCGACATCGATAGTGCGTGTTCCGGTGACGGTAGACGATACGGAATTGGAACGGATCTTTTCAGAATTCGTTGTCCCCGGCCGTACGTGCCACATATTTTTGGGCAATAAAATCCTTATCGCGAAGCTTAAGCGGTTATGGAGACAAGAGAGGATAGGGGTCAGTTTTCCAGTGATACGGTGTCTGCGTCAGGTCGAAACTGTTCCCAATCCAAATACTCAGCAGCAAATTTTTGCCAGCGTGCGAAATACGATCGGCAACCACGGGTGGCGGAACAGGTAGTTACCCCCACAGCAGTAGAGCCCCTTCAAGTCGTGCAATTGGACATTTATTCGAATGAGGGATAGTCTTGGCTCACTGCGATAGATACGTTTAGCAAGATCGCGATGGCTTATCCCATAGAGGAGAAGACACCAGGGGCAGTATGGGAGGGAGTGATGCAATGGTGCGCAACTTACGGGGTTCCCGAGCAGATCGTATCTGATTGCGGGTGGGAGTTTGACAATACCCTGTTTAGGGAAGAGAGTACAGTACTGGGAATTACATGGCGGTTAAATACCCCCACCATGTAAAGGGCAGGGGCGTGGTAGAGTGTCTTCATAATACTCTTGGAGAGCACCTTCGGCTTCTCAAATTAGGGCGGGATTTAGATCCATACGACGCAATGCCAAGAGCGGTAATAGCCTATAACAATACGATCCATTCGGTGACGGGATTATCTCCAGTCGAGATTGTGTTTGGCCAAACAAGACGCGATCGTGGGGACTTACTGACGGTTACTACCGCGAATTTATTGGCGCAACTTTCCCGGAGACGCGCTGAACAGAAATCATCAAGGCGTAAGGTTCGCGATAAGTTGATTAAAGAAAAGACTTCTAGGGTACGCAAGGCTAATGAGAACGTGAGGGTGTGTTCGAAGGGTTCACTACCGTTGGGAACTATTGTATATCGGTGATTATGGACAGCGCGGAATAAAACGGCTGCACGATATGAGGGGCCCTTTAAAATCATTACGATTAGGGAACATAATTTATATACAATTCGGGACATCAAACACCCATCCAAGGTTCGTACTGTCCATTTAGAGGAGTTACGTGTACCTCATAGTGTCACATCTTGGGCCGGAGGCTGTGGTTCAGGAGCGTTAGTGTTGTTTTGTGATTTATTTTAGTTACTTTGATTAGTGTTTAAGAATACAATTAATTTGTAACATTGTGGTAGGACTTAAGCTATTTTGTATTTCATGGAAGTTTTGTTTTGGTTGTTCTCTTGCTTATTTTTCAGGTTATATTCTTTGTATTATGCAATTCTTAGTTAATGACCTGTGTTATATTTAATAAGATTGTGCTTGTAATTATTTTTATTTTTTATTTCTTACCTTTTAGGAGTTCCTCCGAGTGAAGGAACTGGAGGGGGGGGGGGGGAGTTATCCACTGTAAATAGACACTAAGACTTTGGGAGTATCAGTAGGAGTTTAGGATTAAGTTTTGTTATTCTTAGTTATAAACACATCTAAAAGACTATATATAGAGCTGTATAAGATAGATAAAGTTCAGTTGTTATCTATATGCGTGTCGTTACTCTGCCCCAAACCCCTTTCTTTTAGAGTTTTCATTCATTCTAATTGTAACTTATATATTCTCTTCACTGATCCTATATCCCTGTGCGCGGGCGACCCGGGTTCGAATCTCGGCTAAGACATAATCTCTTCTCTTCAAAATATAAAAAAAAAATATATATGTTTAAATCATAAAAAAGAACTATAAAAAAAAAAAAAAAAAAAAAAATATATATATATATATATATATAAGTTATGATTAGACTGAAATCTGATTTAATATACAATTAATTTTGGGAGATAGAATCACTACACATATTCAGAGAACAATAACTGACGCTTTATTGTTTATAACGCTTTATTATATGGTATCTCATTATAAAAATCATTTTTTTTTTATATAGTCTAAACATTAATTTACACCGATAAACCCCACCCCCATCCAGTTCCTTCCCCTGGAGGAACTAACAAAAAAAAAAGAAAAAAAAAGGATTCCCAGTCCTTACCTCATGACCACTCGAAACTGGAATAATGCTCGCACATCCGAATAAAATAAAATGGACACCGTTTTTAGGATAAAATTAGCGGTAATGAACATGTATTAATTAAAATAAAGGTAAAAAAAATTAATTGAACTAGATCGAAGTTAAATAAAAGGCTGCTTATTGGAGCGAGCCTGAAAGAAGAAGGTGAAATATGGAAGGTCACCTCGCCTTCAAGCTCTCAAGGTCTCTTCCTTGTAATTATTTGAAAATATGTTCCGCCATATGTTCACTCTTTTCCCAATCTATATCTCTTTAACCTATTTTAATATTATTTCTTAGAAAAAAAGGTTATGCAAATGTTGGAAATGTGACTGTCCAATAAATATTCATAGTAGTACTTAAGTTAACAGCTGACCTCTCTGACTGATTCAGAGATTTTTATGCATCCGTTTTATCATGAAAAATAACCCCACAACCTAGGGACTAACTGATTCGAACGTTATAGAGGGGTGTCCGCTGATGAGGAGGTTACATGCGTTTTAAAAAAAAACTAATAATAACTTTCATGAATGCATTAAAACTAGTATACTAACTTTAAATAACGAAGCTGACTAGTACAAATATTATTAGTACTTTATTTGTAAATATGTACATAGTTAAAAAAAAAGATTTTTACTATAACTTTCCGGCTAACTTCTATACAGAACAATGTTTCTTTATAAATTGAATGCCTGTTATAAATAGTTTTAATAATAGCGATCTTATTGTTATGAAAACCCCTGAGAGGCGAGTATCTTTATTCTTCATTGCCGAATAATCCAATTAAAACATATTCGTAACGTTTATTATTTACTATTAATCATTATTGTTCACCTTTAATCCCAAAATCATGTAAAACTTATCCTCCATTATGAAATAAAATAGTTATTTTATGTTTTATGATAAGAGGTCGTTAAAAGAAGGGCCACCATATTGGAGCCGATTCAGATTATAGAAATCCCTACACATACTTTCTTTTTCCTGGTCGTAATAATCTCACAATGAGATAAACGAAAAGCCAAGTTGAAATAGGACAAGATTATTCAAAACGCAAAGTTACTCCCCAATGAACGTTATCTAGTTATCGATAGAACCCCTCGCAAGAGAACTTGACATCTTTGAAGTTGATGGTTATTTTGTTCAAATATAGTTCAATGGTTTGGCACTTTTCTTGAGGTAGCCGCCTAGTTACTCCAATGTACCCGACACATAATTTATAGAAAACAGTTTTGTACGAAATAATCATCAACTTAAAACATGTTGTTTGTCACGTGCCTAGTAGCTGGATCAACTGCCTTGCCTTGCCAACATATCAATATTTCTTATCTCCTCTACTTCTGCCAGCTAAAGACGTTATTTATTTTAATTTTACGTTTACAATTGGGTTTTAATCCCCCATATCAATAGAGCTCCTTTTAACTCAGGAAAATAATAACTAATTTAAAATATACTAAGATAGAAAAAAATAATAATATAAATATTAAATACTTGAGGAAAAATAAAGCTAAATACCATACCATTGAAAAGTAAATACATATATAAATACTTATAAAAATAAATCATATAATATATATATATATATATATATATATATATATATATATATATATATATATATATATATATATATATATAAGTTGGATAATAACTGATTTTATTAATCTGAAATGATTACATATTAACGTTTTAAAAGATGTACAAGACATATTAATACTCTACTTACATAAGACAACTAAACAATACAAACCTGAAATGATTAATTAAATTACAGGTTGTAATCCAACTAATAACGTTACACCTATTGTTAGCTATTAGCACCAGGTGATCTATTATAAATATGAAGGTTCCCTAACCTCAACCAATGCTAACTAAATATCCAGTACTTGGATTTTACATCCCCCCCCTTGAAATCATTTTTCCAGAAGGGAAAAGTGACAATTTGCTGCTGTGAAAGTAATTTGATTTTTTTTTCTTTTTTCCACATTCAACTTCATACATTGAACTTGAAATCCTGCTGAGAATCCTAAATGGTCCAATTCTTACTTTATCCATTTTCTTTCTATTTAATTTGTTTCCATTCTCTATATACACTTTATCACCAACTTTGAATTCGTGAACTCTTCTTGTTTTGTCTACTCTTCTTTTATTTATTTCAAAATTTTTCATAGAATTTAGAAATGCTTCTTTTCTATCCCTCTCAAGATCATTTTCGTTTAGTGTATGTAACGGAGAAATTAATGAATTTTTTCCAAAAAGTAAGTATGTCGGTTCGAATTTAGTTGAAGAATGAATAGTTCTATTATATTCTAACACACAATCTTGAGCTATTCTTGGCCATGCACGCTTATCACCGCTATTAATTTTACACCTTATTCTATTTACCAGCGTTTGGTTAAGCCTCTCGTTTAGTCCATTAGACTGTGGACAATCTATTGAGGTGAATATTAAATGGATCTTCATCTTCTCTAGATAATTTTTAAGGATTTTAGAATTGAGGGCTGTATATTGGTCAGCTAGAATAATTTTGATTTTATTATTCTGAGCAATGGGATCAATAAGCTTGATGAAATCTCCAGTACATTGACCTATCGTCGTAGAAATCCAGGCATACCTGCTAAAATGATCTACCAGTATATGCATAAATTTCTTACACGATCGATTTCCCCCAAAACCACCAACGGAATCGATAGACAAGATTTCATAGGGTTCCTGTGCGGGACCTAGCTTTGACATTAAGCCAATGGGTCTACTAGTACGCACTTTATTTTCTAAGCAAATGGTACAATTTTTACAAAATTGGGTTATTGATGAGTCTAAATTCTTAAAATAGTATATTGGTCTTATTTTCTCTTTCATTTGCATGGCACCAATGTGGCCGTAATAATCATGTACGCGGCGTATAATTTCTAAGCCAAAATCAGTAGAAATAAAGATTCTAGTTCTGCCTCTTAATTTCTTAAATATTATGCTACCATTTTTTTCTATATTTTGAGCAGAGTTTAATTCTTGGAGGTTTTTATTTTGATCATTAATTATCTCTTTAAATTCTATTAAATTTACTACCCTGATAGCATCTTCATTTTCGAAATATTCTAAAACCGGTTGTCTAGACAGAAGATCAGCTAGAACATTTTCTTTTCCTCTTTTGTAGATAATTTTAAAATTAAACTGAGATAAATAATGTACCAAATCACCTAAAATCTCATCTGTTCTGGATTTGGTTCTCAAATTTTCCAATGGTTTATGATCACTACATACGGTGAATTCCCGACCAATTAAATAATATTGCCAATACTTTATAGCATCTTTAATAGCTTTACATTCAAGATAAATAATCTCCATTTTCTTCTCTTTTTCAGAAAGTTTTCTTGAAAAATATGCAACTGGATGTAATTTTCCGTCAGTTTGAGGTTGTTTTAAAGTTGCTCCAATACCCGTGTAACTAGCGTCTGTATCTATATAGACATCTTTATCTATATCATAAATTGCTAAAATCGGAGAAGAACACAAATAGGATTTTATTAAGTTAAAACTTTTCTCGCATTCATCAGTCCACTTGAATTCGATATTCTTTCTCAATAATTTATGCAAAGGTTCAAATTTCTCGGCACTATTTTCAATATATTTCAAATAAAAATTAATAGAACCTAAAATACTTCGTACTTCCGATTTGTTTGTCGGTCTCTTCAGGTTTTTTATAGCTATCAAATTCTCTTGAGCGGGGGATATTCTGTTTTCTCGAATTATGTGACCAAGATATTTTACCGAAGTTGACGCGAAATTACACTTTTCTAATTTTAGTTTGAAACCTTCCTCTTCAATCACCTGTAAAAGTCTCTCAATATGGTTAACATGGTCTTCCCATGACTTAGAAAATATCAATATGTCATCTATATAGTTAACACAAAATTCGTCTAATTTTCTTTTCCTTATAAAATTTGATAATATCCGTTGAAAGATAGCTGGTGCATTTTTAAGTCCAAAAGGGAGAACTTTGAACATAAATTTACCAAATTTAGTTATAAACGATGTCTTCTCTTTATCTTCTTTTTTTAAAGGAATACTCCAAAAAGCAGAGTTTATATCAACAACACTAAAGAATTTGCAGTTAGGTACCTTATCTATGACATCGTTTATCGTCGGAAACGGATAATTTTCTGGTATTATCAAATTGTTTAATTTTCGAAAATCAATACAGAGCCGAGTTCTGCGACCATCTTCTTTCTTAAAAGCGAGCGTTACAGGTGATGCAAATGGTGAATCTGACTCTTCAATAAGATCGGCTTCTAGTAATTTTTCTATTTGAGTCTTTATCTCCTGTTCATCTGGTATAGAACATTTATATGCTCGTGAAGTAACCCATTCTTGTTTCATTAACTTTATTTCAGCTTCTCTCGATTTCACTCTACCAACTTCAAATTTATCCTTAGCAAATACCTGTTTATACCTCTCTATTAATTTTGAAATTTGTATTTTTCTGTATTCCTCTTTTATATGATCTAAATTGGTTCTAAATTCATTCAATTTTTTTGTTTCATTAATATTTAGTTCAAAATTATTAAATCTATTATTTTCATTATTTTTCGAAAGTATATCATCTTTGACCAAAATTTTATTCAGTTCTACCTCGTTTCTATTTTCTACTTCTAAAATTCTATCTTTATTCAGTCTTTGTAATATATTTAAATTTTCATCTTGGATAAGGTTAAATTTACGAATGGCATCTAGGCCTAGGAGTAAATCATATGAAAACTGGTTATTTTTGATGATATATGCGTTAAGGTTATTTGTAATGTTACCAATCGTTAGTTTTATATTTGCCCGGCCAGAACTGAAATTAAACCCATTGATAGTTTTGAACACAGACTTTTCTTTCATAAGACTTGATTTTAATAAATCAATCACTCGTTGACTTACTAAAGTAACGTTTGAACCACTGTCATAAACAGCTCTGATGTTCAACTTTTTATCAATGAGAACATGAATTTTTATTAATGGGTTCAATTTCTCCGGGCCTTCTAGTTTAAATGTTTATCCCTTGTATTTTCCCCGCCTGAGTTCTCAGAAATTTCAGCATGTGTTTCATTTATATTGACTGATTTTTTTGATGCACCAACATTTTTATTCCTACATTCTTTTTCTGAATGAT
This sequence comes from Troilus luridus, assembly GCA_964056705.1. NCBI lineage: Eukaryota > Metazoa > Arthropoda > Insecta > Hemiptera > Pentatomidae > Troilus > Troilus luridus. The sequence goes on along the minus strand of CAXKTH010000181.1, from coordinate 259 downwards.
ACCGATTCACCCAACCTAAACTTTCACAAATGGAGCAGGGTTTCTTTAATATAGTATAGCTATTTTTGTGTAAATTATCGGTTTTCTCTCGGGGTTTTTCCAAGGGTACGCTAACTCGATGATTTGGCATGCTAATGTTTTTTTTTCTCGAAAATGAATCGTCTAACTTCCTTAGTTCTGAAAACAGTTTTTCCATATTTGTTATTTCTTCTCTATCCAACTTATCTTGCACTGCTAGTGGTAGTCCCATCACGATCAT
>CAXKTH010000180.1:2107500-2244000 GCA_964056705.1 Troilus luridus | reverse complement strand
AATTGCTTCCCTAGCAGCATTATCAGCCATTTCATTGCCCTAGACTTCTATATAGCATGAGCATGCTACTGCGATCTCCCCCCCACGAAGTATTGCATAGCATTTTTAAAAAGTTAATGGAACGCTGGCATGATGTTTTAAGATATTTTAGGTGTGTGTTCCAGCTGAGTCTAGAATCAAAATGTAAACCCAAATATTTAACGGAATCTTTATATGGAATTTCTTCGTTATTGATGTAAAGAGATGGAAGTTGAAGAGTTTTTCTAGGGGAAAAGAGTATGCATTCTGTTTTATTGGTAGATATGGTAAAGCCGTTTTTATTTAGCCAACTATTGACTACATTAAGAACTTCTTGTATGACTTGCTGTAGGTTTTCTATTGATTTATCTGAATAATGGATCCGAAGGTCGTCTGCATACAAATCACCTCTATATGTCCCTAGAGGGATTTCTATGTCGCTAGAGGGATTTCTATGTCCCTAGAGGGATTTCTAGGTCCCTAGAGGGATTTCTAGGTCCCTAGAGGGATAGATTTCTATGTCCCTAGAGGGATTTCTATGTCACTAGAGAGATTTCTAGGTCCCTAGAGGGATTTCAATATCCCTAGAGGGATTTCTAGGTCCCTAGAGGGATAGATTTCTAGGTCCCTAGAGGGATTTCTATGTCCCTAGAGGGATTTCTAGGTCCCTAGAGAGAGAGATTTCTATGTCCCTAGAGGGATTTCTAGGTCCCTAGAGGGATTTCTAGGTCCCTAGAGGGATAGATTTCTATGTCCCTAGAGGGATTTCTATGTCCCTAGAGAGATTTCTAGGTCCCTAGAGGGATTTCTAGGTCCCTAGATTGATTTCTAGGTCCCTAGAGAGAGAGATTTCTATGTCCCTAGAGGGATTTCTAGGTCCCTAGAGGGATTTCTAGGTCCCTAGAGGGATTTCTAGGTCCCTAGAGGGATTTCTATGTCCCTAGAGCGATAGATTTCTATGTCCCTAGAGGGATTTCTATGTCGCTAGAGGGATTTCTATGTCGCTAGAGGGATTTCTAGGTCCCTAGAGGGATAGATTTCTAGGTCCCTAGAGGGATTTCAATGTCCCTAGAGGGATTTCTAGGTCCCTAGAGGGATAGATTTCTAGGTCCCTAGAGGGATTTCAATGTCCCTAGAGGGATTTCTAGGTCCCTAGAGGGATTTCAATGTCCCTAGAGGGATTTCTAGGTCCCTAGAGGGATAGATTTCTAGGTCCCTAGAGGGATTTCTATGTCCCTAGAGGGATTTCTATGTCCCTAGAGGGATTTCTATGTCCCTAGAGGGATTTCTATGTCCCTAGAGGGATAGATTTCTATGTCCCTAGAGGGATTTCTATGTCCCTAGAGGGATTTCTATGTCCCTAGAGGGATTTCTAGGTCCCTAGAGAGAGAGATTTCTATGTCTCTAGAGGGATTTCTAGGTCCCTAGAGGGATTTCTAGGTCCCTAGAGGGATTTCTAGGTCCCTAGAGGGATTTCTAGGTCCCTAGAGGGATAGATTTCTATGTCCCTAGAGGGATTTCTATGTCCCTAGAGAGATTTCTATGTCCCTAGAGAGATTTCTAGGTCCCTAGAGGGATTTCAATGTCCCTAGAGGGATTTCTAGGTCCCTAGAGGGATAGATTTCAATGTCCCTAGAGGGATTTCTAGGTCCCTAGAGGGATTTCTATGTCCCTAGAGGGATAGATTTCTATGTCCCTAGAGGGATTTCTATGTCGCTAGAGGGATTTCTATGTCCCTAGAGGGATTTCTAGGTCCCTAGAGGGATTTCTAGGTCCCTAGAGGGATTTCTAGGTCCCTAGAGGGATTTCTAGGTCCCTAGAGGGATAGATTTCTATGTCCCTAGAGGGATTTCTATGTCACTAGAGAGATTTCTAGGTCCCTAGAGGGATTTCAATATCCCTAGAGGGATTTCTAGGTCCCTAGAGGGATAGATTTCTAGGTCCCTAGAGGGATTTCTATGTCCCTAGAGGGATTTCTAGGTCCCTAGAGAGAGAGATTTCTATGTCCCTAGAGGGATTTCTAGGTCCCTAGAGGGATTTCTAGGTCCCTAGAGGGATTTCTAGGTCCCTAGAGGGATAGATTTCTATGTCCCTAGAGGGATTTCTATGTCCCTAGAGAGATTTCTAGGTCCCTAGAGGGATTTCTAGGTCCCTAGATTGATTTCTAGGTCCCTAGAGAGAGAGATTTCTATGTCCCTAGAGGGATTTCTAGGTCCCTAGAGGGATTTCTAGGTCCCTAGAGGGATTTCTAGGTCCCTAGAGGGATTTCTAGGTCCCTAGAGGGATTTCTAGGTCCCTAGAGGGATTTCTAGGTCCCTAGAGGGATAGATTTCTATGTCCCTAGAGGGATTTCTATGTCCCTAGAGAGATTTCTATGTCCCTAGAGAGATTTCTAGGTCCCTAGAAGGATTTCAATGTCCCTAGAGGGATTTCTAGGTCCCTAGAGGGATAGATTTCAATGTCCCTAGAGGGATTTCTAGGTCCCTAGAGGGATTTCTATGTCCCTAGAGGGATAGATTTCTATGTCCCTAGAGGGATTTCTATGTCGCTAGAGGGATTTCTATGTCCCTAGAGGGATTTCTAGGTCCCTAGAGGGATTTCTAGGTCCCTAGAGGGATAGATTTCTATGTCCCTAGAGGGATTTCTATGTAACTAGAGAGATTTCTAGGTCCCTAGAGGGATTTCAATGTCCCTAGAGGGATTTCTAGGTCCCTAGAGGGATTTCTATGTCCCTAGAGGGATTTCTATGTCCCTAGAGGGATTTCTAGGTCCCTAGAGAGAGAGATTTCTATGTCCCTAGAGGGATTTCTAGGTCCCTAGAGGGATTTCTAGGTCCCTAGAGGGATAGATTTCTATGTCCCTAGAGGGATTTCTATGTCCCTAGAGAGATTTCTAGGTCCCTAGAGGGATTTCTAGGTCCCTAGATTGATTTCTAGGTCCCTAGAGAGAGAGATTTCTATGTCCCTAGAGGGATTTCTAGGTCCCTAGAGGGATTTCTAGGTCCCTAGAGGGATTTCTAGGTCCCTAGAGGGATTTCTAGGTCCCTAGAGGGATAGATTTCTATGTCCCTAGAGGGATTTCTATGTCCCTAGAGAGATTTCTATGTCCCTAGAGAGATTTCTAGGTCCCTAGAGGGATTTCAATGTCCCTAGAGGGATTTCTAGGTCCCTAGAGGGATAGATTTCAATGTCCCTAGAGGGATTTCTAGGTCCCTAGAGGGATTTCTATGTCCCTAGAGGGATAGATTTCTATGTCCCTAGAGGGATTTCTATGTCGCTAGAGGGATTTCTATGTCCCTAGAGGGATTTCTAGGTCCCTAGAGGGATTTCTAGGTCCCTAGAGGGATAGATTTCTATGTCCCTAGAGGGATTTCTATGTCACTAGAGAGATTTCTAGGTCCCTAGAGGGATTTCAATGTCCCTAGAGGGATTTCTAGGTCCCTAGAGGGATAGATTTCTAGGTCCCTAGAGGGATTTCTATGTCCCTAGAGGGATTTCAATGTCCCTAGAGGGATTTCTATGTCCCTAGAGGGATTTCTATGTCCCTAGAGGGATAGATTTCTATGTCCCTAGAGGGATTTCTATGTCCCTATAGGGATTTCTATGACCCTAGAGGGATTTCTATGTCCCTAGAGGGATTTCTATGTCGCTAGAGGGATTTCTATGTCGCTAGAGGGATTTCTAGGTCCCTAGAGGGATTTCTAGGTCCCTAGAGAGAAAGATTTCTATGTCCCTAGAGGGATTTCTAGGTCCCTAGAGAGAGAGATTTCTATGTCCCTAGAGGGATTTCTAGGTCCCTAGAGGGATTTCTAGGTCCCTAGAGGGATAGATTTCTATGTCCCTAGAGGGATTTCTAGGTCCCTAGAGGGATTTCTAGGTCCCTAGAGGGATAGATTTCAATGTCCCTAGAGGGATTTCTAGGTCCCTAGAGGGATTTCTAGGTCCCTAGAGGGATTTCTATGTCCCTAGAGGGATAGATTTCTATGTCCCTAGAGGGATTTCTATGTCCCTAGAGGGATTTCTATGTCCCTAGAGGGATTTCTAGGTCCCTAGAGGGATTTCTATGTCCCTAGAGGGATAGATTTATATGTCCCTAGAGGGATTTCTATGTCCATAGAGGGATTTCTATGTCCCTAGAGGGATTTCTAGGTCCCTAGAGGGATTTCTAGGTCCCTAGAGGGATAGATTTCTATGTCCCTAGAGGGATTTCTAGGTCCCTAGAGGGATTTCTATGTCCCTAGAGCGATAGATTTCTATGTCCCTAGAGGGATTTCTATGTCGCTAGAGGGATTTCTATGTCGCTAGAGGGATTTCTAGGTCCCTAGAGGGATAGATTTCTAGGTCCCTAGAGGGATTTCAATGTCCCTAGAGGGATTTCTAGGTCCCTAGAGGGATTTCAATGCCTCTAGAGGGATTTCTAGGTCCCTAGAGGGATTTCAATGTCCCTAGAGGGATTTCTAGGTCCCTAGAGGGATAGATTTCTAGGTCCCTAGAGGGATTTCTATGTCCCTAGAGGGATTTCTAGGTCCCTAGAGGGATAGATTTCTAGGTCCCTAGAGGGATTTCTATGTCCCTAGAGGGATTTCTATGTCCCTAGAGGGATTTCTATGTCCCTAGAGGGATTTCTATGTCCCTAGAGGGATAGATTTCTATGTCCCTAGAGGGATTTCTATGTCCCTAGAGGGATTTCTAGGTCCCTAGAGAGAGAGATTTCTATGTCCCTAGAGGGATTTCTAGGTCCCTAGAGGGATTTCTAGGTCCCTAGAGGGATTTCTAGGTCCCTAGAGGGATTTCTAGGTCCCTAGAGGGATTTCTAGGTCCCTAGAGGGATTTCTAGGTCCCTAGAGGGATTTCTAGGTCCCTAGAGGGATTTCTAGGTCCCTAGAGGGATAGATTTCTATGTCCCTAGAGGGATTTCTATGTCCCTAGAGAGATTTCTATGTCCCTAGAGAGATTTCTAGGTCCCTAGAGGGATTTCAATGTCCCTAGAGGGATTTCTAGGTCCCTAGAGGGATAGATTTCAATGTCCCTAGAGGGATTTCTAGGTCCCTAGAGGGATTTCTATGTCCCTAGAGGGATAGATTTCTATGTCCCTAGAGGGATTTCTATGTCGCTAGAGGGATTTCTATGTCCCTAGAGGGATTTCTAGGTCCCTAGAGGGATTTCTAGGTCCCTAGAGGGATAGATTTCTATGTCCCTAGAGGGATTTCTATGTCACTAGAGAGATTTCTAGGTCCCTAGAGGGATTTCAATGTCCCTAGAGGGATTTCTAGGTCCCTAGAGGGATAGATTTCTAGGTCCCTAGAGGGATTTCTATGTCCCTAAAGGGATTTCAATGTCCCTAGAGGGATTTCTATGTCCCTAGAGGGATTTCTATGTCCCTAGAGGGATAGATTTCTATGTCCCTAGAGGGATTTCTATGTCCCTATAGGGATTTCTATGTCCCTAGAGGGATTTCTATGTCCCTAGAGGGATTTCTATGTCGCTAGAGGGATTTCTATGTCGCTAGAGGGATTTCTAGGTCCCTAGAGGGATTTCTAGGTCCCTAGAGAGAGAGATTTCTATGTCCCTAGAGGGATTTCTAGGTCCCTAGAGAGAGAGATTTCTATGTCCCTAGAGGGATTTCTAGGTCCCTAGAGGGATTTCTAGGTCCCTAGACGGATAGATTTCTATGTCCCTAGAGGGATTTCAATGTCCCTAGAGGGATTTCTAGGTCCCTGGAGGGATAGATTTCAATGTCCCTAGAGGGATTTCTAGGTCCCTAGAGGGATTTCTATGTCCCTAGAGGGATAGATTTCTATGTCCCTAGAGAGATTTCTATGTCGCTAGAGGGATTTCTATGTCCCTAGAGGGATTTCTAGGTCCCTAGAGGGATTTCTAGGTCCCTAGAGGGATAGATTTCTATGTCCCTAGAGGGATTTCTATGTCACTAGAGAGATTTCTAGGTCCCTAGAGGGATTTCAATGTCCCTAGGGGGATTTCTAGGTCCCTAGAGGGATAGATTTCTAGGTCCCTAGAGGGATTTCTATGTCCCTAGAGGGATTTCAATGTCCCTAGAGGGATTTCTATGTCCCTAGAGGGATTTCTATGTCCCTAGAGGGATAGATTTCTATGTCCCTAGAGGGATTTCTATGTCCCTATAGGGATTTCTATGTCCCTAGAGGGATTTCTATGTCCCTAGAGGGATTTCTATGTCCCTAGAGGGATTTCTATGTCGCTAGAGGGATTTCTATGTCGCTAGAGGGATTTCTAGGTCCCTAGAGGGATTTCTAGGTCCCTAGAGAGAGAGATTTCTAAGTCCCTAGAGGGATTTCTATGTCCCTAGAGCGATAGATTTCTATGTCCCTAGAGGGATTTCTATGTCGCTAGAGGGATTTCTATGTCGCTAGAGGGATTTCTAGGTCCCTAGAGGGATAGATTTCTAGGTCCCTAGAGGGATTTCAATGTCCCTAGAGGGATTTCTAGGTCCCTAGAGGGATTTCAATGCCTCTAGAGGGATTTCTAGGTCCCTAGAGGGATTTCAATGTCCCTAGAGGGATTTCTAGGTCCCTAGAGGGATAGATTTCTAGGTCCCTAGAGGGATTTCTATGTCCCTAGAGGGATTTCTAGGTCCCTAGAGGGATAGATTTCTAGGTCCCTAGAGGGATTTCTATGTCCCTAGAGGGATTTCTATGTCCCTAGAGGGATTTCTATGTCCCTAGAGGGATTTCTATGTCCCTAGAGGGATAGATTTCTATGTCCCTAGAGGGATTTCTATGTCCCTAGAGGGATTTCTAGGTCCCTAGAGAGAGAGATTTCTATGTCCCTAGAGGGATTTCTAGGTCCCTAGAGGGATTTCTAGGTCCCTAGAGGGATTTCTAGGTCCCTAGAGGGATTTCTAGGTCCCTAGAGGGATTTCTAGGTCCCTAGAGGGATTTCTAGGTCCCTAGAGGGATTTCTAGGTCCCTAGAGGGATAGATTTCTATGTCCCTAGAGGGATTTCTATGTCCCTAGAGAGATTTCTATGTCCCTAGAGAGATTTCTAGGTCCCTAGAGGGATTTCAATGTCCCTAGAGGGATTTCTAGGTCCCTAGAGGGATAGATTTCAATGTCCCTAGAGGGATTTCTAGGTCCCTAGAGGGATTTCTATGTCCCTAGAGGGATAGATTTCTATGTCCCTAGAGGGATTTCTATGTCGCTAGAGGGATTTCTATGTCCCTAGAGGGATTTCTAGGTCCCTAGAGGGATTTCTAGGTCCCTAGAGGGATAGATTTCTATGTCCCTAGAGGGATTTCTATGTCACTAGAGAGATTTCTAGGTCCCTAGAGGGATTTCAATGTCCCTAGAGGGATTTCTAGGTCCCTAGAGGGATAGATTTCTAGGTCCCTAGAGGGATTTCTATGTCCCTAAAGGGATTTCAATGTCCCTAGAGGGATTTCTATGTCCCTAGAGGGATTTCTATGTCCCTAGAGGGATAGATTTCTATGTCCCTAGAGGGATTTCTATGTCCCTATAGGGATTTCTATGTCCCTAGAGGGATTTCTATGTCCCTAGAGGGATTTCTATGTCGCTAGAGGGATTTCTATGTCGCTAGAGGGATTTCTAGGTCCCTAGAGGGATTTCTAGGTCCCTAGAGAGAGAGATTTCTATGTCCCTAGAGGGATTTCTAGGTCCCTAGAGAGAGAGAGATTTCTATGTCCCTAGAGGGATTTCTAGGTCCCTAGAGGGATTTCTAGGTCCCTAGAGGGATAGATTTCTATGTCCCTAGAGGGATTTCAATGTCCCTAGAGGGATTTCTAGGTCCCTGGAGGGATAGATTTCAATGTCCCTAGAGGGATTTCTAGGTCCCTAGAGGGATTTCTATGTCCCTAGAGGGATAGATTTCTATGTCCCTAGAGAGATTTCTATGTCGCTAGAGGGATTTCTATGTCCCTAGAGGGATTTCTAGGTCCCTAGAGGGATTTCTAGGTCCCTAGAGGGATAGATTTCTATGTCCCTAGAGGGATTTCTATGTCACTAGAGAGATTTCTAGGTCCCTAGAGGGATTTCAATGTCCCTAGAGGGATTTCTAGGTCCCTAGAGGGATAGATTTCTAGGTCCCTAGAGGGATTTCTATGCCCCTAGAGGGATTTCAATGTCCCTAGAGGGATTTCTATGTCCCTAGAGGGATTTCTATGTCCCTAGAGGGATAGATTTCTATGTCCCTAGAGGGATTTCTATGTCCCTATAGGGATTTCTATGTCCCTAGAGGGATTTCTATGTCCCTAGAGGGATTTCTATGTCCCTAGAGGGATTTCTATGTCGCTAGAGGGATTTCTATGTCGCTAGAGGGATTTCTAGGTCCCTAGAGGGATTTCTAGGTCCCTAGAGAGAGAGATTTCTAAGTCCCTAGAGGGATTTCTATGTCCCTAGAGCGATAGATTTCTATGTCCCTAGAGGGATTTCTATGTCGCTAGAGGGATTTCTATGTCGCTAGAGGGATTTCTAGGTCCCTAGAGGGATAGATTTCTAGGTCCCTAGAGGGATTTCAATGTCCCTAGAGGGATTTCTAGGTCCCTAGAGGGATTTCAATGCCTCTAGAGGGATTTCTAGGTCCCTAGAGGGATTTCAATGTCCCTAGAGGGATTTCTAGGTCCCTAGAGGGATAGATTTCTAGGTCCCTAGAGGGATTTCTATGTCCCTAGAGGGATTTCTAGGTCCCTAGAGGGATAGATTTCTAGGTCCCTAGAGGGATTTCTATGTCCCTAGAGGGATTTCTATGTCCCTAGAGGGATTTCTATGTCCCTAGAGGGATTTCTATGTCCCTAGAGGGATAGATTTCTATGTCCCTAGAGGGATTTCTATGTCCCTAGAGGGATTTCTAGGTCCCTAGAGAGAGAGATTTCTATGTCCCTAGAGGGATTTCTAGGTCCCTAGAGGGATTTCTAGGTCCCTAGAGGGATTTCTAGGTCCCTAGAGGGATTTCTAGGTCCCTAGAGGGATTTCTAGGTCCCTAGAGGGATTTCTAGGTCCCTAGAGGGATTTCTAGGTCCCTAGAGGGATTTCTAGGTCCCTAGAGGGATAGATTTCTATGTCCCTAGAGGGATTTCTATGTCCCTAGAGAGATTTCTATGTCCCTAGAGAGATTTCTAGGTCCCTAGAGGGATTTCAATGTCCCTAGAGGGATTTCTAGGTCCCTAGAGGGATAGATTTCAATGTCCCTAGAGGGATTTCTAGGTCCCTAGAGGGATTTCTATGTCCCTAGAGGGATAGATTTCTATGTCCCTAGAGGGATTTCTATGTCGCTAGAGGGATTTCTATGTCCCTAGAGGGATTTCTAGGTCCCTAGAGGGATTTCTAGGTCCCTAGAGGGATAGATTTCTATGTCCCTAGAGGTATTTCTATGTCACTAGAGAGATTTCTAGGTCCCTAGAGGGATTTCAATGTCCCTAGAGGGATTTCTAGGTCCCTAGAGGGATAGATTTCTAGGTCCCTAGAGGGATTTCTATGTCCCTAAAGGGATTTCAATGTCCCTAGAGGGATTTCTATGTCCCTAGAGGGATTTCTATGTCCCTAGAGGGATAGATTTCTATGTCCCTAGAGGGATTTCTATGTCCCTATAGGGATTTCTATGTCCCTAGAGGGATTTCTATGTCCCTAGAGGGATTTCTATGTCGCTAGAGGGATTTCTATGTCGCTAGAGGGATTTCTAGGTCCCTAGAGGGATTTCTAGGTCCCTAGAGAGAGAGATTTCTATGTCCCTAGAGGGATTTCTAGGTCCCTAGAGAGAGAGATTTCTATGTCCCTAGAGGGATTTCTAGGTCCCTAGAGGGATTTCTAGGTCCCTAGAGGGATAGATTTCTATGTCCCTAGAGGGATTTCAATGTCCCTAGAGGGATTTCTAGGTCCCTGGAGGGATAGATTTCAATGTCCCTAGAGGGATTTCTAGGTCCCTAGAGGGATTTCTATGTCCCTAGAGGGATAGATTTCTATGTCCCTAGAGAGATTTCTATGTCGCTAGAGGGATTTCTATGTCCCTAGAGGGATTTCTAGGTCCCTAGAGGGATTTCTAGGTCCCTAGAGGGATAGATTTCTATGTCCCTAGAGGGATTTCTATGTCACTAGAGAGATTTCTAGGTCCCTAGAGGGATTTCAATGTCCCTAGAGGGATTTCTAGGTCCCTAGAGGGATAGATTTCTAGGTCCCTAGAGGGATTTCTATGTCCCTAGAGGGATTTCAATGTCCCTAGAGGGATTTCTATGTCCCTAGAGGGATTTCTATGTCCCTAGAGGGATAGATTTCTATGTCCCTAGAGGGATTTCTATGTCCCTATAGGGATTTCTATGTCCCTAGAGGGATTTCTATGTCCCTAGAGGGATTTCTATGTCCCTAGAGGGATTTCTATGTCGCTAGAGGGATTTCTATGTCGCTAGAGGGATTTCTAGGTCCCTAGAGGGATTTCTAGGTCCCTAGAGAGAGAGATTTCTAAGTCCCTAGAGGGATTTCTATGTCCCTAGAGCGATAGATTTCTATGTCCCTAGAGGGATTTCTATGTCGCTAGAGGGATTTCTATGTCGCTAGAGGGATTTCTAGGTCCCTAGAGGGATAGATTTCTAGGTCCCTAGAGGGATTTCAATGTCCCTAGAGGGATTCCTAGGTCCCTAGAGGGATTTCAATGCCTCTAGAGGGATTTCTAGGTCCCTAGAGGGATTTCAATGTCCCTAGAGGGATTTCTAGGTCCCTAGAGGGATAGATTTCTAGGTCCCTAGAGGGATTTCTATGTCCCTAGAGGGATTTCTAGGTCCCTAGAGGGATAGATTTCTAGGTCCCTAGAGGGATTTCTATGTCCCTAGAGGGATTTCTATGTCCCTAGAGGGATTTCTATGTCCCTAGAGGGATTTCTATGTCCCTAGAGGGATTTCTATGTCCCTAGAGGGATAGATTTCTATGTCCCTAGAGGGATTTCTATGTCCCTAGAGGGATTTCTAGGTCCCTAGAGAGAGAGATTTCTATGTCCCTAGAGGGATTTCTAGGTCCCTAGAGGGATTTCTAGGTCCCTAGAGGGATTTCTAGGTCCCTAGAGGGATTTCTAGGTCCCTAGAGGGATTTCTAGGTCCCTAGAGGGATTTCTAGGTCCCTAGAGGGATTTCTAGGTCCCTAGAGGGATAGATTTCTATGTCCCTAGAGGGATTTCTATGTCCCTAGAGAGATTTCTATGTCCCTAGAGAGATTTCTAGGTCCCTAGAGGGATTTCAATGTCCCTAGAGGGATTTCTAGGTCCCTAGAGGGATAGATTTCAATGTCCCTAGAGGGATTTCTAGGTCCCTAGAGGGATTTCTATGTCCCTAGAGGGATAGATTTCTATGTCCCTAGAGGGATTTCTATGTCGCTAGAGGGATTTCTATGTCCCTAGAGGGATTTCTAGGTCCCTAGAGGGATTTCTAGGTCCCTAGAGGGATAGATTTCTATGTCCCTAGAGGGATTTCTATGTCACTAGAGAGATTTCTAGGTCCCTAGAGGGATTTCAATGTCCCTAGAGGGATTTCTAGGTCCCTAGAGGGATAGATTTCTAGGTCCCTAGAGGGATTTCTATGTCCCTAAAGGGATTTCAATGTCCCTAGAGGGATTTCTATGTCCCTAGAGGGATTTCTATGTCCCTAGAGGGATAGATTTCTATGTCCCTAGAGGGATTTCTATGTCCCTATAGGGATTTCTATGTCCCTAGAGGGATTTCTATGTCCCTAGAGGGATTTCTATGTCGCTAGAGGGATTTCTATGTCGCTAGAGGGATTTCTAGGTCCCTAGAGGGATTTCTAGGTCCCTAGAGAGAGAGATTTCTATGTCCCTAGAGGGATTTCTAGGTCCCTAGAGAGAGAGATTTCTATGTCCCTAGAGGGATTTCTAGGTCCCTAGAGGGATTTCTAGGTCCCTAGAGGGATAGATTTCTATGTCCCTAGAGGGATTTCAATGTCCCTAGAGGGATTTCTAGGTCCCTGGAGGGATAGATTTCAATGTCCCTAGAGGGATTTCTAGGTCCCTAGAGGGATTTCTATGTCCCTAGAGGGATAGATTTCTATGTCCCTAGAGAGATTTCTATGTCGCTAGAGGGATTTCTATGTCCCTAGAGGGATTTCTAGGTCCCTAGAGGGATTTCTAGGTCCCTAGAGGGATAGATTTCTATGTCCCTAGAGGGATTTCTATGTCACTAGAGAGATTTCTAGGTCCCTAGAGGGATTTCAATGTCCCTAGAGGGATTTCTAGGTCCCTAGAGGGATAGATTTCTAGGTCCCTAGAGGGATTTCTATGTCCCTAGAGGGATTTCAATGTCCCTAGAGGGATTTCTATGTCCCTAGAGGGATTTCTATGTCCCTAGAGGGATAGATTTCTATGTCCCTAGAGGGATTTCTATGTCCCTATAGGGATTTCTATGTCCCTAGAGGGATTTCTATGTCCCTAGAGGGATTTCTATGTCCCTAGAGGGATTTCTATGTCGCTAGAGGGATTTCTATGTCGCTAGAGGGATTTCTAGGTCCCTAGAGGGATTTCTAAGTCCCTAGAGAGAGAGATTTCTAAGTCCCTAGAGGGATTTCTATGTCCCTAGAGCGATAGATTTCTATGTCCCTAGAGGGATTTCTATGTCGCTAGAGGGATTTCTATGTCGCTAGAGGGATTTCTAGGTCCCTAGAGGGATAGATTTCTAGGTCCCTAGAGGGATTTCAATGTCCCTAGAGGGATTTCTAGGTCCCTAGAGGGATTTCAATGCCTCTAGAGGGATTTCTAGGTCCCTAGAGGGATTTCAATGTCCCTAGAGGGATTTCTAGGTCCCTAGAGGGATAGATTTCTAGGTCCCTAGAGGGATTTCTATGTCCCTAGAGGGATTTCTAGGTCCCTAGAGGGATAGATTTCTAGGTCCCTAGAGGGATTTCTATGTCCCTAGAGGGATTTCTATGTCCCTAGAGGGATTTCTATGTCCCTAGAGGGATTTCTATGTCCCTAGAGGGATAGATTTCTATGTCCCTAGAGGGATTTCTATGTCCCTAGAGGGATTTCTAGGTCCCTAGAGAGAGAGATTTCTATGTCCCTAGAGGGATTTCTAGGTCCCTAGAGGGATTTCTAGGTCCCTAGAGGGATTTCTAGGTCCCTAGAGGGATTTCTAGGTCCCTAGAGGGATTTCTAGGTCCCTAGAGGGATTTCTAGGTCCCTAGAGGGATTTCTAGGTCCCTAGAGGGATTTCTAGGTCCCTAGAGGGATAGATTTCTATGTCCCTAGAGGGATTTCTATGTCCCTAGAGAGATTTCTATGTCCCTAGAGAGATTTCTAGGTCCCTAGAGGGATTTCAATGTCCCTAGAGGGATTTCTAGGTCCCTAGAGGGATAGATTTCAATGTCCCTAGAGGGATTTCTAGGTCCCTAGAGGGATTTCTATGTCCCTAGAGGGATAGATTTCTATGTCCCTAGAGGGATTTCTATGTCGCTAGAGGGATTTCTATGTCCCTAGAGGGATTTCTAGGTCCCTAGAGGGATTTCTAGGTCCCTAGAGGGATAGATTTCTATGTCCCTAGAGGGATTTCTATGTCACTAGAGAGATTTCTAGGTCCCTAGAGGGATTTCAATGTCCCTAGAGGGATTTCTAGGTCCCTAGAGGGATAGATTTCTAGGTCCCTAGAGGGATTTCTATGTCCCTAAAGGGATTTCAATGTCCCTAGAGGGATTTCTATGTCCCTAGAGGGATTTCTATGTCCCTAGAGGGATAGATTTCTATGTCCCTAGAGGGATTTCTATGTCCCTATAGGGATTTCTATGTCCCTAGAGGGATTTCTATGTCCCTAGAGGGATTTCTATGTCGCTAGAGGGATTTCTATGTCGCTAGAGGGATTTCTAGGTCCCTAGAGGGATTTCTAGGTCCCTAGAGAGAGAGATTTCTATGTCCCTAGAGGGATTTCTAGGTCCCTAGAGAGAGAGATTTCTATGTCCCTAGAGGGATTTCTAGGTCCCTAGAGGGATTTCTAGGTCCCTAGAGGGATAGATTTCTATGTCCCTAGAGGGATTTCAATGTCCCTAGAGGGATTTCTAGGTCCCTGGAGGGATAGATTTCAATGTCCCTAGAGGGATTTCTAGGTCCCTAGAGGGATTTCTATGTCCCTAGAGGGATAGATTTCTATGTCCCTAGAGAGATTTCTATGTCGCTAGAGGGATTTCTATGTCCCTAGAGGGATTTCTAGGTCCCTAGAGGGATTTCTAGGTCCCTAGAGGGATAGATTTCTATGTCCCTAGAGGGATTTCTATGTCACTAGAGAGATTTCTAGGTCCCTAGAGGGATTTCAATGTCCCTAGAGGGATTTCTAGGTCCCTAGAGGGATAGATTTCTAGGTCCCTAGAGGGATTTCTATGTCCCTAGAGGGATTTCAATGTCCCTAGAGGGATTTCTATGTCCCTAGAGGGATTTCTATGTCCCTAGAGGGATAGATTTCTATGTCCCTAGAGGGATTTCTATGTCCCTATAGGGATTTCTATGTCCCTAGAGGGATTTCTATGTCCCTAGAGGGATTTCTAGGTCCCTAGAGAGAGAGATTTCTAAGTCCCTAGAGGGATTTCTATGTCCCTAGAGCGATAGATTTCTATGTCCCTAGAGGGATTTCTATGTCGCTAGAGGGATTTCTATGTCGCTAGAGGGATTTCTAGGTCCCTAGAGGGATAGATTTCTAGGTCCCTAGAGGGATTTCAATGTCCCTAGAGGGATTTCTAGGTCCCTAGAGGGATTTCAATGCCTCTAGAGGGATTTCTAGGTCCCTAGAGGGATTTCAATGTCCCTAGAGGGATTTCTAGGTCCCTAGAGGGATAGATTTCTAGGTCCCTAGAGGGATTTCTATGTCCCTAGAGGGATTTCTAGGTCCCTAGAGGGATAGATTTCTAGGTCCCTAGAGGGATTTCTATGTCCCTAGAGGGATTTCTATGTCCCTAGAGGGATTTCTATGTCCCTAGAGGGATTTCTATGTCCCTAGAGGGATAGATTTCTATGTCCCTAGAGGGATTTCTATGTCCCTAGAGGGATTTCTAGGTCCCTAGAGAGAGAGATTTCTATGTCCCTAGAGGGATTTCTAGGTCCCTAGAGGGATTTCTAGGTCCCTAGAGGGATTTCTAGGTCCCTAGAGGGATTTCTAGGTCCCTAGAGGGATTTCTAGGTCCCTAGAGGGATTTCTAGGTCCCTAGAGGGATTTCTAGGTCCCTAGAGGGATAGATTTCTATGTCCCTAGAGGGATTTCTATGTCCCTAGAGAGATTTCTATGTCCCTAGAGAGATTTCTAGGTCCCTAGAGGGATTTCAATGTCCCTAGAGGGATTTCTAGGTCCCTAGAGGGATAGATTTCAATGTCCCTAGAGGGATTTCTAGGTCCCTAGAGGGATTTCTATGTCCCTAGAGGGATAGATTTCTATGTCCCTAGAGGGATTTCTATGTCGCTAGAGGGATTTCTATGTCCCTAGAGGGATTTCTAGGTCCCTAGAGGGATTTCTAGGTCCCTAGAGGGATAGATTTCTATGTCCCTAGAGGGATTTCTATGTCACTAGAGAGATTTCTAGGTCCCTAGAGGGATTTCAATGTCCCTAGAGGGATTTCTAGGTCCCTAGAGGGATAGATTTCTAGGTCCCTAGAGGGATTTCTATGTCCCTAGAGGGATTTCAATGTCCCTAGAGGGATTTCTATGTCCCTAGAGGGATTTCTATGTCCCTAGAGGGATAGATTTCTATGTCCCTAGAGGGATTTCTATGTCCCTATAGGGATTTCTATGTCCCTAGAGGGATTTCTATGTCCCTAGAGGGATTTCTATGTCCCTAGAGGGATTTCTATGTCGCTAGAGGGATTTCTATGTCGCTAGAGGGATTTCTAGGTCCCTAGAGGGATTTCTAAGTCCCTAGAGAGAGAGATTTCTAAGTCCCTAGAGGGATTTCTATGTCCCTAGAGCGATAGATTTCTATGTCCCTAGAGGGATTTCTATGTCGCTAGAGGGATTTCTATGTCGCTAGAGGGATTTCTAGGTCCCTAGAGGGATAGATTTCTAGGTCCCTAGAGGGATTTCAATGTCCCTAGAGGGATTTCTAGGTCCCTAGAGGGATTTCAATGCCTCTAGAGGGATTTCTAGGTCCCTAGAGGGATTTCAATGTCCCTAGAGGGATTTCTAGGTCCCTAGAGGGATAGATTTCTAGGTCCCTAGAGGGATTTCTATGTCCCTAGAGGGATTTCTAGGTCCCTAGAGGGATAGATTTCTAGGTCCCTAGAGGGATTTCTATGTCCCTAGAGGGATTTCTATGTCCCTAGAGGGATTTCTATGTCCCTAGAGGGATTTCTATGTCCCTAGAGGGATAGATTTCTATGTCCCTAGAGGGATTTCTATGTCCCTAGAGGGATTTCTAGGTCCCTAGAGAGAGAGATTTCTATGTCCCTAGAGGGATTTCTAGGTCCCTAGAGGGATTTCTAGGTCCCTAGAGGGATTTCTAGGTCCCTAGAGGGATTTCTAGGTCCCTAGAGGGATTTCTAGGTCCCTAGAGGGATTTCTAGGTCCCTAGAGGGATTTCTAGGTCCCTAGAGGGATTTCTAGGTCCCTAGAGGGATAGATTTCTATGTCCCTAGAGGGATTTCTATGTCCCTAGAGAGATTTCTATGTCCCTAGAGAGATTTCTAGGTCCCTAGAGGGATTTCAATGTCCCTAGAGGGATTTCTAGGTCCCTAGAGGGATAGATTTCAATGTCCCTAGAGGGATTTCTAGGTCCCTAGAGGGATTTCTATGTCCCTAGAGGGATAGATTTCTATGTCCCTAGAGGGATTTCTATGTCGCTAGAGGGATTTCTATGTCCCTAGAGGGATTTCTAGGTCCCTAGAGGGATTTCTAGGTCCCTAGAGGGATAGATTTCTATGTCCCTAGAGGGATTTCTATGTCACTAGAGAGATTTCTAGGTCCCTAGAGGGATTTCAATGTCCCTAGAGGGATTTCTAGGTCCCTAGAGGGATAGATTTCTAGGTCCCTAGAGGGATTTCTATGTCCCTAAAGGGATTTCAATGTCCCTAGAGGGATTTCTATGTCCCTAGAGGGATTTCTATGTCCCTAGAGGGATAGATTTCTATGTCCCTAGAGGGATTTCTATGTCCCTATAGGGATTTCTATGTCCCTAGAGGGATTTCTATGTCCCTAGAGGGATTTCTATGTCGCTAGAGGGATTTCTATGTCGCTAGAGGGATTTCTAGGTCCCTAGAGGGATTTCTAGGTCCCTAGAGAGAGAGATTTCTATGTCCCTAGAGGGATTTCTAGGTCCCTAGAGAGAGAGATTTCTATGTCCCTAGAGGGATTTCTAGGTCCCTAGAGGGATTTCTAGGTCCCTAGAGGGATAGATTTCTATGTCCCTAGAGGGATTTCAATGTCCCTAGAGGGATTTCTAGGTCCCTGGAGGGATAGATTTCAATGTCCCTAGAGGGATTTCTAGGTCCCTAGAGGGATTTCTATGTCCCTAGAGGGATAGATTTCTATGTCCCTAGAGAGATTTCTATGTCGCTAGAGGGATTTCTATGTCCCTAGAGGGATTTCTAGGTCCCTAGAGGGATTTCTAGGTCCCTAGAGGGATAGATTTCTATGTCCCTAGAGGGATTTCTATGTCACTAGAGAGATTTCTAGGTCCCTAGAGGGATTTCAATGTCCCTAGAGGGATTTCTAGGTCCCTAGAGGGATAGATTTCTAGGTCCCTAGAGGGATTTCTATGTCCCTAGAGGGATTTCAATGTCCCTAGAGGGATTTCTATGTCCCTAGAGGGATTTCTATGTCCCTAGAGGGATAGATTTCTATGTCCCTAGAGGGATTTCTATGTCCCTATAGGGATTTCTATGTCCCTAGAGGGATTTCTATGTCCCTAGAGGGATTTCTATGTCCCTAGAGGGATTTCTATGTCGCTAGAGGGATTTCTTTGTCGCTAGAGGGATTTCTAGGTCCCTAGAGGGATTTCTAGGTCCCTAGAGAGAGAGATTTCTAAGTCCCTAGAGGGATTTCTATGTCCCTAGAGCGATAGATTTCTATGTCCCTAGAGGGATTTCTATGTCGCTAGAGGGATTTCTATGTCGCTAGAGGGATTTCTAGGTCCCTAGAGGGATAGATTTCTAGGTCCCTAGAGGGATTTCAATGTCCCTAGAGGGATTTCTAGGTCCCTAGAGGGATTTCAATGCCTCTAGAGGGATTTCTAGGTCCCTAGAGGGATTTCAATGTCCCTAGAGGGATTTCTAGGTCCCTAGAGGGATAGATTTCTAGGTCCCTAGAGGGATTTCTATGTCCCTAGAGGGATTTCTAGGTCCCTAGAGGGATAGATTTCTAGGTCCCTAGAGGGATTTCTATGTCCCTAGAGGGATTTCTATGTCCCTAGAGGGATTTCTATGTCCCTAGAGGGATTTCTATGTCCCTAGAGGGATTTCTATGTCCCTAGAGGGATAGATTTCTATGTCCCTAGAGGGATTTCTATGTCCCTAGAGGGATTTCTAGGTCCCTAGAGAGAGAGATTTCTATGTCCCTAGAGGGATTTCTAGGTCCCTAGAGGGATTTCTAGGTCCCTAGAGGGATTTCTAGGTCCCTAGAGGGATTTCTAGGTCCCTAGAGGGATTTCTAGGTCCCTAGAGGGATTTCTAGGTCCCTAGAGGGATTTCTAGGTCCCTAGAGGGATAGATTTCTATGTCCCTAGAGGGATTTCTATGTCCCTAGAGAGATTTCTATGTCCCTAGAGAGATTTCTAGGTCCCTAGAGGGATTTCAATGTCCCTAGAGGGATTTCTAGGTCCCTAGAGGGATAGATTTCAATGTCCCTAGAGGGATTTCTAGGTCCCTAGAGGGATTTCTATGTCCCTAGAGGGATAGATTTCTATGTCCCTAGAGGGATTTCTATGTCGCTAGAGGGATTTCTATGTCCCTAGAGGGATTTCTAGGTCCCTAGAGGGATTTCTAGGTCCCTAGAGGGATAGATTTCTATGTCCCTAGAGGGATTTCTATGTCACTAGAGAGATTTCTAGGTCCCTAGAGGGATTTCAATGTCCCTAGAGGGATTTCTAGGTCCCTAGAGGGATAGATTTCTAGGTCCCTAGAGGGATTTCTATGTCCCTAAAGGGATTTCAATGTCCCTAGAGGGATTTCTATGTCCCTAGAGGGATTTCTATGTCCCTAGAGGGATAGATTTCTATGTCCCTAGAGGGATTTCTATGTCCCTATAGGGATTTCTATGTCCCTAGAGGGATTTCTATGTCCCTAGAGGGATTTCTATGTCGCTAGAGGGATTTCTATGTCGCTAGAGGGATTTCTAGGTCCCTAGAGGGATTTCTAGGTCCCTAGAGAGAGAGATTTCTATGTCCCTAGAGGGATTTCTAGGTCCCTAGAGAGAGAGATTTCTATGTCCCTAGAGGGATTTCTAGGTCCCTAGAGGGATTTCTAGGTCCCTAGAGGGATAGATTTCTATGTCCCTAGAGGGATTTCAATGTCCCTAGAGGGATTTCTAGGTCCCTGGAGGGATAGATTTCAATGTCCCTAGAGGGATTTCTAGGTCCCTAGAGGGATTTCTATGTCCCTAGAGGGATAGATTTCTATGTCCCTAGAGAGATTTCTATGTCGCTAGAGGGATTTCTATGTCCCTAGAGGGATTTCTAGGTCCCTAGAGGGATTTCTAGGTCCCTAGAGGGATAGATTTCTATGTCCCTAGAGGGATTTCTATGTCACTAGAGAGATTTCTAGGTCCCTAGAGGGATTTCAATGTCCCTAGAGGGATTTCTAGGTCCCTAGAGGGATAGATTTCTAGGTCCCTAGAGGGATTTCTATGTCCCTAGAGGGATTTCAATGTCCCTAGAGGGATTTCTATGTCACTAGAGGGATTTCTATGTCCCTAGAGGGATAGATTTCTATGTCCCTAGAGGGATTTCTATGTCCCTATAGGGATTTCTATGTCCCTAGAGGGATTTCTATGTCCCTAGAGGGATTTCTATGTCCCTAGAGGGATTTCTATGTCGCTAGAGGGATTTCTATGTCGCTAGAGGGATTTCTAGGTCCCTAGAGGGATTTCTAGGTCCCTAGAGAGAGAGATTTCTAAGTCCCTAGAGGGATTTCTATGTCCCTAGAGCGATAGATTTCTATGTCCCTAGAGGGATTTCTATGTCGCTAGAGGGATTTCTATGTCGCTAGAGGGATTTCTAGGTCCCTAGAGGGATAGATTTCTAGGTCCCTAGAGGGATTTCAATGTCCCTAGAGGGATTTCTAGGTCCCTAGAGGGATTTCAATGCCTCTAGAGGGATTTCTAGGTCCCTGGAGGGATTTCAATGTCCCTAGAGGGATTTCTAGGTCCCTAGAGGGATAGATTTCTAGGTCCCTAGAGGGATTTCTATGTCCCTAGAGGGATTTCTAGGTCCCTAGAGGGATAGATTTCTAGGTCCCTAGAGGGATTTCTATGTCCCTAGAGGGATTTCTATGTCCCTAGAGGGATTTCTATGTCCCTAGAGGGATTTCTATGTCCCTAGAGGGATAGATTTCTATGTCCCTAGAGGGATTTCTATGTCCCTAGAGGGATTTCTAGGTCCCTAGAGAGAGAGATTTCTATGTCCCTAGAGGGATTTCTAGGTCCCTAGAGGGATTTCTAGGTCCCTAGAGGGATTTCTAGGTCCCTAGAGGGATTTCTAGGTCCCTAGAGGGATTTCTAGGTCCCTAGAGGGATTTCTAGGTCCCTAGAGGGATTTCTAGGTCCCTAGAGGGATTTCTAGGTCCCTAGAGGGATAGATTTCTATGTCCCTAGAGGGATTTCTATGTCCCTAGAGAGATTTCTATGTCCCTAGAGAGATTTCTAGGTCCCTAGAGGGATTTCAATGTCCCTAGAGGGATTTCTAGGTCCCTAGAGGGATAGATTTCAATGTCCCTAGAGGGATTTCTAGGTCCCTAGAGGGATTTCTATGTCCCTAGAGGGATAGATTTCTATGTCCCTAGAGGGATTTCTATGTCGCTAGAGGGATTTCTATGTCCCTAGAGGGATTTCTAGGTCCCTAGAGGGATTTCTAGGTCCCTAGAGGGATAGATTTCTATGTCCCTAGAGGGATTTCTATGTCACTAGAGAGATTTCTAGGTCCCTAGAGGGATTTCAATGTCCCTAGAGGGATTTCTAGGTCCCTAGAGGGATAGATTTCTAGGTCCCTAGAGGGATTTCTATGTCCCTAAAGGGATTTCAATGTCCCTAGAGGGATTTCTATGTCCCTAGAGGGATTTCTATGTCCCTAGAGGGATAGATTTCTATGTCCCTAGAGGGATTTCTATGTCCCTATAGGGATTTCTATGTCCCTAGAGGGATTTCTATGTCCCTAGAGGGATTTCTATGTCGCTAGAGGGATTTCTATGTCGCTAGAGGGATTTCTAGGTCCCTAGAGGGATTTCTAGGTCCCTAGAGAGAGAGATTTCTATGTCCCTAGAGGGATTTCTAGGTCCCTAGAGAGAGAGATTTCTATGTCCCTAGAGGGATTTCTAGGTCCCTAGAGGGATTTCTAGGTCCCTAGAGGGATAGATTTCTATGTCCCTAGAGGGATTTCAATGTCCCTAGAGGGATTTCTAGGTCCCTGGAGGGATAGATTTCAATGTCCCTAGAGGGATTTCTAGGTCCCTAGAGGGATTTCTATGTCCCTAGAGGGATAGATTTCTATGTCCCTAGAGAGATTTCTATGTCGCTAGAGGGATTTCTATGTCCCTAGAGGGATTTCTAGGTCCCTAGAGGGATTTCTAGGTCCCTAGAGGGATAGATTTCTATGTCCCTAGAGGGATTTCTATGTCACTAGAGAGATTTCTAGGTCCCTAGAGGGATTTCAATGTCCCTAGAGGGATTTCTAGGTCCCTAGAGGGATAGATTTCTAGGTCCCTAGAGGGATTTCTATGTCCCTAGAGGGATTTCAATGTCCCTAGAGGGATTTCTATGTCCCTAGAGGGATTTCTATGTCCCTAGAGGGATAGATTTCTATGTCCCTAGAGGGATTTCTATGTCCCTATAGGGATTTCTATGTCCCTAGAGGGATTTCTATGTCCCTAGAGGGATTTCTATGTCCCTAGAGGGATTTCTATGTCGCTAGAGGGATTTCTATGTCGCTAGAGGGATTTCTAGGTCCCTAGAGGGATTTCTAGGTCCCTAGAGAGAGAGATTTCTAAGTCCCTAGAGGGATTTCTATGTCCCTAGAGCGATAGATTTCTATGTCCCTAGAGGGATTTCTATGTCGCTAGAGGGATTTCTATGTCGCTAGAGGGATTTCTAGGTCCCTAGAGGGATAGATTTCTAGGTCCCTAGAGGGATTTCAATGTCCCTAGAGGGATTTCTAGGTCCCTAGAGGGATTTCAATGCCTCTAGAGGGATTTCTAGGTCCCTAGAGGGATTTCAATGTCCCTAGAGGGATTTCTAGGTCCCTAGAGGGATAGATTTCTAGGTCCCTAGAGGGATTTCTATGTCCCTAGAGGGATTTCTAGGTCCCTAGAGGGATAGATTTCTAGGTCCCTAGAGGGATTTCTATGTCCCTAGAGGGATTTCTATGTCCCTAGAGGGATTTCTATGTCCCTAGAGGGATTTCTATGTCCCTAGAGGGATAGATTTCTATGTCCCTAGAGGGATTTCTATGTCCCTAGAGGGATTTCTAGGTCCCTAGAGAGAGAGATTTCTATGTCCCTAGAGGGATTTCTAGGTCCCTAGAGGGATTTCTAGGTCCCTAGAGGGATTTCTAGGTCCCTAGAGGGATTTCTAGGTCCCTAGAGGGATTTCTAGGTCCCTAGAGGGATTTCTAGGTCCCTAGAGGGATTTCTAGGTCCCTAGAGGGATTTCTAGGTCCCTAGAGGGATAGATTTCTATGTCCCTAGAGGGATTTCTATGTCCCTAGAGAGATTTCTATGTCCCTAGAGAGATTTCTAGGTCCCTAGAGGGATTTCAATGTCCCTAGAGGGATTTCTAGGTCCCTAGAGGGATAGATTTCAATGTCCCTAGAGGGATTTCTAGGTCCCTAGAGGGATTTCTATGTCCCTAGAGGGATAGATTTCTATGTCCCTAGAGGGATTTCTATGTCGCTAGAGGGATTTCTATGTCCCTAGAGGGATTTCTAGGTCCCTAGAGGGATTTCTAGGTCCCTAGAGGGATAGATTTCTATGTCCCTAGAGGGATTTCTATGTCACTAGAGAGATTTCTAGGTCCCTAGAGGGATTTCAATGTCCCTAGAGGGATTTCTAGGTCCCTAGAGGGATAGATTTCTAGGTCCCTAGAGGGATTTCTATGTCCCTAAAGGGATTTCAATGTCCCTAGAGGGATTTCTATGTCCCTAGAGGGATTTCTATGTCCCTAGAGGGATAGATTTCTATGTCCCTAGAGGGATTTCTATGTCCCTATAGGGATTTCTATGTCCCTAGAGGGATTTCTATGTCCCTAGAGGGATTTCTATGTCGCTAGAGGGATTTCTATGTCGCTAGAGGGATTTCTAGGTCCCTAGAGGGATTTCTAGGTCCCTAGAGAGAGAGATTTCTATGTCCCTAGAGGGATTTCTAGGTCCCTAGAGAGAGAGATTTCTATGTCCCTAGAGGGATTTCTAGGTCCCTAGAGGGATTTCTAGGTCCCTAGAGGGATAGATTTCTATGTCCCTAGAGGGATTTCAATGTCCCTAGAGGGATTTCTAGGTCCCTGGAGGGATAGATTTCAATGTCCCTAGAGGGATTTCTAGGTCCCTAGAGGGATTTCTATGTCCCTAGAGGGATAGATTTCTATGTCCCTAGAGAGATTTCTATGTCGCTAGAGGGATTTCTATGTCCCTAGAGGGATTTCTAGGTCCCTAGAGGGATTTCTAGGTCCCTAGAGGGATAGATTTCTATGTCCCTAGAGGGATTTCTATGTCACTAGAGAGATTTCTAGGTCCCTAGAGGGATTTCAATGTCCCTAGAGGGATTTCTAGGTCCCTAGAGGGATAGATTTCTAGGTCCCTAGAGGGATTTCTATGTCCCTAGAGGGATTTCAATGTCCCTAGAGGGATTTCTATGTCCCTAGAGGGATTTCTATGTCCCTAGAGGGATAGATTTCTATGTCCCTAGAGGGATTTCTATGTCCCTATAGGGATTTCTATGTCCCTAGAGGGATTTCTATGTCCCTAGAGGTATTTCTATGTCCCTAGAGGGATTTCTATGTCGCTAGAGGGATTTCTATGTCGCTAGAGGGATTTCTAGGTCCCTAGAGGGATTTCTAGGTCCCTAGAGAGAGAGATTTCTAAGTCCCTAGAGGGATTTCTATGTCCCTAGAGCGATAGATTTCTATGTCCCTAGAGGGATTTCTATGTCGCTAGAGGGATTTCTATGTCGCTAGAGGGATTTCTAGGTCCCTAGAGGGATAGATTTCTAGGTCCCTAGAGGGATTTCAATGTCCCTAGAGGGATTTCTAGGTCCCTAGAGGGATTTCAATGCCTCTAGAGGGATTTCTAGGTCCCTAGAGGGATTTCAATGTCCCTAGAGGGATTTCTAGGTCCCTAGAGGGATAGATTTCTAGGTCCCTAGAGGGATTTCTATGTCCCTAGAGGGATTTCTAGGTCCCTAGAGGGATAGATTTCTAGGTCCCTAGAGGGATTTCTATGTCCCTAGAGGGATTTCTATGTCCCTAGAGGGATTTCTATGTCCCTAGAGGGATTTCTATGTCCCTAGAGGGATAGATTTCTATGTCCCTAGAGGGATTTCTATGTCCCTAGAGGGATTTCTAGGTCCCTAGAGAGAGAGATTTCTATGTCCCTAGAGGGATTTCTAGGTCCCTAGAGGGATTTCTAGGTCCCTAGAGGGATTTCTAGGTCCCTAGAGGGATTTCTAGGTCCCTAGAGGGATTTCTAGGTCCCTAGAGGGATTTCTAGGTCCCTAGAGGGATTTCTAGGTCCCTAGAGGGATTTCTAGGTCCCTAGAGGGATAGATTTCTATGTCCCTAGAGGGATTTCTATGTCCCTAGAGAGATTTCTATGTCCCTAGAGAGATTTCTAGGTCCCTAGAGGGATTTCAATGTCCCTAGAGGGATTTCTAGGTCCCTAGAGGGATAGATTTCAATGTCCCTAGAGGGATTTCTAGGTCCCTAGAGGGATTTCTATGTCCCTAGAGGGATAGATTTCTATGTCCCTAGAGGGATTTCTATGTCGCTAGAGGGATTTCTATGTCCCTAGAGGGATTTCTAGGTCCCTAGAGGGATTTCTAGGTCCCTAGAGGGATAGATTTCTATGTCCCTAGAGGGATTTCTATGTCACTAGAGAGATTTCTAGGTCCCTAGAGGGATTTCAATGTCCCTAGAGGGATTTCTAGGTCCCTAGAGGGATAGATTTCTAGGTCCCTAGAGGGATTTCTATGTCCCTAAAGGGATTTCAATGTCCCTAGAGGGATTTCTATGTCCCTAGAGGGATTTCTATGTCCCTAGAGGGATAGATTTCTATGTCCCTAGAGGGATTTCTATGTCCCTATAGGGATTTCTATGTCCCTAGAGGGATTTCTATGTCCCTAGAGGGATTTCTATGTCGCTAGAGGGATTTCTATGTCGCTAGAGGGATTTCTAGGTCCCTAGAGGGATTTCTAGGTCCCTAGAGAGAGAGATTTCTATGTCCCTAGAGGGATTTCTAGGTCCCTAGAGAGAGAGATTTCTATGTCCCTAGAGGGATTTCTAGGTCCCTAGAGGGATTTCTAGGTCCCTAGAGGGATAGATTTCTATGTCCCTAGAGGGATTTCAATGTCCCTAGAGGGATTTCTAGGTCCCTGGAGGGATAGATTTCAATGTCCCTAGAGGGATTTCTAGGTCCCTAGAGGGATTTCTATGTCCCTAGAGGGATAGATTTCTATGTCCCTAGAGAGATTTCTATGTCGCTAGAGGGATTTCTATGTCCCTAGAGGGATTTCTAGGTCCCTAGAGGGATTTCTAGGTCCCTAGAGGGATAGATTTCTATGTCCCTAGAGGGATTTCTATGTCACTAGAGAGATTTCTAGGTCCCTAGAGGGATTTCAATGTCCCTAGAGGGATTTCTAGGTCCCTAGAGGGATAGATTTCTAGGTCCCTAGAGGGATTTCTATGTCCCTAGAGGGATTTCAATGTCCCTAGAGGGATTTCTATGTCCCTAGAGGGATAGATTTCTATGTCCCTAGAGGGATTTCTATGTCCCTATAGGGATTTCTATGTCCCTAGAGGGATTTCTATGTCCCTAGAGGGATTTCTATGTCCCTAGAGGGATTTCTATGTCGCTAGAGGGATTTCTATGTCGCTAGAGGGATTTCTAGGTCCCTAGAGGGATTTCTAGGTCCCTAGAGAGAGAGATTTCTAAGTCCCTAGAGGGATTTCTATGTCCCTAGAGCGATAGATTTCTATGTCCCTAGAGGGATTTCTATGTCGCTAGAGGGATTTCTATGTCGCTAGAGGGATTTCTAGGTCCCTAGAGGGATAGATTTCTAGGTCCCTAGAGGGATTTCAATGTCCCTAGAGGGATTTCTAGGTCCCTAGAGGGATTTCAATGCCTCTAGAGGGATTTCTAGGTCCCTAGAGGGATTTCAATGTCCCTAGAGGGATTTCTAGGTCCCTAGAGGGATAGATTTCTAGGTCCCTAGAGGGATTTCTATGTCCCTAGAGGGATTTCTAGGTCCCTAGAGGGATAGATTTCTAGGTCCCTAGAGGGATTTCTATGTCCCTAGAGGGATTTCTATGTCCCTAGAGGGATTTCTATGTCCCTAGAGGGATAGATTTCTATGTCCCTAGAGGGATTTCTATGTCCCTAGAGGGATTTCTAGGTCCCTAGAGAGAGAGATTTCTATGTCCCTAGAGGGATTTCTAGGTCCCTAGAGGGATTTCTAGGTCCCTAGAGGGATTTCTAGGTCCCTAGAGGGATTTCTAGGTCCCTAGAGGGATTTCTAGGTCCCTAGAGGGATTTCTAGGTCCCTAGAGGGATTTCTAGGTCCCTAGAGGGATTTCTAGGTCCCTAGAGGGATAGATTTCTATGTCCCTAGAGGGATTTCTATGTCCCTAGAGAGATTTCTATGTCCCTAGAGAGATTTCTAGGTCCCTAGAGGGATTTCAATGTCCCTAGAGGGATTTCTAGGTCCCTAGAGGGATAGATTTCAATGTCCCTAGAGGGATTTCTAGGTCCCTAGAGGGATTTCTATGTCCCTAGAGGGATAGATTTCTATGTCCCTAGAGGGATTTCTATGTCGCTAGAGGGATTTCTATGTCCCTAGAGGGATTTCTAGGTCCCTAGAGGGATTTCTAGGTCCCTAGAGGGATAGATTTCTATGTCCCTAGAGGGATTTCTATGTCACTAGAGAGATTTCTAGGTCCCTAGAGGGATTTCAATGTCCCTAGAGGGATTTCTAGGTCCCTAGAGGGATAGATTTCTAGGTCCCTAGAGGGATTTCTATGTCCCTAAAGGGATTTCAATGTCCCTAGAGGGATTTCTATGTCCCTAGAGGGATTTCTATGTCCCTAGAGGGATAGATTTCTATGTCCCTAGAGGGATTTCTATGTCCCTATAGGGATTTCTATGTCCCTAGAGGGATTTCTATGTCCCTAGAGGGATTTCTATGTCGCTAGAGGGATTTCTATGTCGCTAGAGGGATTTCTAGGTCCCTAGAGGGATTTCTAGGTCCCTAGAGAGAGAGATTTCTATGTCCCTAGAGGGATTTCTAGGTCCCTAGAGAGAGAGATTTCTATGTCCCTAGAGGGATTTCTAGGTTCCTAGAGGGATTTCTAGGTCCCTAGAGGGATAGATTTCTATGTCCCTAGAGGGATTTCAATGTCCCTAGAGGGATTTCTAGGTCCCTGGAGGGATAGATTTCAATGTCCCTAGAGGGATTTCTAGGTCCCTAGAGGGATTTCTATGTCCCTAGAGGGATAGATTTCTATGTCCCTAGAGAGATTTCTATGTCGCTAGAGGGATTTCTATGTCCCTAGAGGGATTTCTAGGTCCCTAGAGGGATTTCTAGGTCCCTAGAGGGATAGATTTCTATGTCCCTAGAGGGATTTCTATGTCACTAGAGAGATTTCTAGGTCCCTAGAGGGATTTCAATGTCCCTAGAGGGATTTCTAGGTCCCTAGAGGGATAGATTTCTAGGTCCCTAGAGGGATTTCTATGTCCCTAGAGGGATTTCAATGTCCCTAGAGGGATTTCTATGTCCCTAGAGGGATTTCTATGTCCCTAGAGGGATAGATTTCTATGTCCCTAGAGGGATTTCTATGTCCCTATAGGGATTTCTATGTCCCTAGAGGGATTTCTATGTCCCTAGAGGGATTTCTATGTCCCTAGAGGGATTTCTATGTCGCTAGAGGGATTTCTATGTCGCTAGAGGGATTTCTAGGTCCCTAGAGGGATTTCTAGGTCCCTAGAGAGAGAGATTTCTAAGTCCCTAGAGGGATTTCTATGTCCCTAGAGCGATAGATTTCTATGTCCCTAGAGGGATTTCTATGTCGCTAGAGGGATTTCTATGTCGCTAGAGGGATTTCTAGGTCCCTAGAGGGATAGATTTCTAGGTCCCTAGAGGGATTTCAATGTCCCTAGAGGGATTTCTAGGTCCCTAGAGGGATTTCAATGCCTCTAGACCGATTTCTAGGTCCCTAGAGGGATTTCAATGTCCCTAGAGGGATTTCTAGGTCCCTAGAGGGATAGATTTCTAGGTCCCTAGAGGGATTTCTATGTCCCTAGAGGGATTTCTAGGTCCCTAGAGGGATAGATTTCTAGGTCCCTAGAGGGATTTCTATGTCCCTAGAGGGATTTCTATGTCCCTAGAGGGATTTCTATGTCCCTAGAGGGATAGATTTCTATGTCCCTAGAGGGATTTCTATGTCACTAGAGAGATTTCTAGGTCCCTAGAGGGATTTCAATGTCCCTAGAGGGATTTCTAGGTCCCTAGAGGGATAGATTTCTAGGTCCCTAGAGGGATTTCTATGTCCCTAAAGGGATTTCAATGTCCCTAGAGGGATTTCTATGTCCCTAGAGGGATTTCTATGTCCCTAGAGGGATAGATTTCTATGTCCCTAGAGGGATTTCTAGGTCCCTAGAGGGATTTCTAGGTCCCTAGAGGGATTTCTAGGTCCCTAGAGGGATTTCTAGGTCCCTAGAGGGATTTCTAGGTCCCTAGAGGGATAGATTTCTATGTCCCTAGAGGGATTTCTATGTCCCTAGAGAGATTTCTATGTCCCTAGAGAGATTTCTAGGTCCCTAGAGGGATTTCAATGTCCCTAGAGGGATTTCTAGGTCCCTAGAGGGATAGATTTCAATGTCCCTAGAGGGATTTCTAGGTCCCTAGAGGGATTTCTATGTCCCTAGAGGGATAGATTTCTATGTCCCTAGAGGGATTTCTATGTCGCTAGAGGGATTTCTATGTCCCTAGAGGGATTTCTAGGTCCCTAGAGGGATTTCTAGGTCCCTAGAGGGATAGATTTCTATGTCCCTAGAGGGATTTCTATGTCACTAGAGAGATTTCTAGGTCCCTAGAGGGATTTCAATGTCCCTAGAGGGATTTCTAGGTCCCTAGAGGGATAGATTTCTAGGTCCCTAGAGGGATTTCTATGTCCCTAAAGGGATTTCAATGTCCCTAGAGGGATTTCTATGTCCCTAGAGGGATTTCTATGTCCCTAGAGGGATAGATTTCTATGTCCCTAGAGGGATTTCTATGTCCCTATAGGGATTTCTATGTCCCTAGAGGGATTTCTATGTCCCTAGAGGGATTTCTATGTCGCTAGAGGGATTTCTATGTCGCTAGAGGGATTTCTAGGTCCCTAGAGGGATTTCTAGGTCCCTAGAGAGAGAGATTTCTATGTCCCTAGAGGGATTTCTAGGTCCCTAGAGAGAGAGATTTCTATGTCCCTAGAGGGATTTCTAGGTCCCTAGAGGGATTTCTAGGTCCCTAGAGGGATAGATTTCTATGTCCCTAGAGGGATTTCAATGTCCCTAGAGGGATTTCTAGGTCCCTGGAGGGATAGATTTCAATGTCCCTAGAGGGATTTCTAGGTCCCTAGAGGGATTTCTATGTCCCTAGAGGGATAGATTTCTATGTCCCTAGAGAGATTTCTATGTCGCTAGAGGGATTTCTATGTCCCTAGAGGGATTTCTAGGTCCCTAGAGGGATTTCTAGGTCCCTAGAGGGATAGATTTCTATGTCCCTAGAGGGATTTCTATGTCACTAGAGAGATTTCTAGGTCCCTAGAGGGATTTCAATGTCCCTAGAGGGATTTCTAGGTCCCTAGAGGGATAGATTTCTAGGTCCCTAGAGGGATTTCTATGTCCCTAGAGGGATTTCAATGTCCCTAGAGGGATTTCTATGTCCCTAGAGGGATTTCTATGTCCCTAGAGGGATAGATTTCTATGTCCCTAGAGGGATTTCTATGTCCCTATAGGGATTTCTATGTCCCTAGAGGGATTTCTATGTCCCTAGAGGGATTTCTATGTCCCTAGAGGGATTTCTATGTCGCTAGAGGGATTTCTATGTCGCTAGAGGGATTTCTAGGTCCCTAGAGGGATTTCTAGGTCCCTAGAGAGAGAGATTTCTAAGTCCCTAGAGGGATTTCTATGTCCCTAGAGGGATTTCAATGTCCCTAGAGGGATTTCTAGGTCCCTAGAGGGATTTCAATGCCTCTAGAGGGATTTCTAGGTCCCTAGAGGGATTTCAATGTCCCTAGAGGGATTTCTAGGTCCCTAGAGGGATAGATTTCTAGGTCCCTAGAGGGATTTCTATGTCCCTAGAGGGATTTCTAGGTCCCTAGAGGGATAGATTTCTAGGTCCCTAGAGGGATTTCTATGTCCCTAGAGGGATTTCTATGTCCCTAGAGGGATTTCTATGTCCCTAGAGGGATAGATTTCTATGTCCCTAGAGGGATTTCTATGTCCCTAGAGGGATTTCTAGGTCCCTAGAGAGAGAGATTTCTATGTCCCTAGAGGGATTTCTAGGTCCCTAGAGGGATTTCTAGGTCCCTAGAGGGATTTCTAGGTCCCTAGAGGGATTTCTAGGTCCCTAGAGGGATTTCTAGGTCCCTAGAGGGATTTCTAGGTCCCTAGAGGGATTTCTAGGTCCCTAGAGGGATTTCTAGGTCCCTAGAGGGATAGATTTCTATGTCCCTAGAGGGATTTCTATGTCCCTAGAGAGATTTCTATGTCCCTAGAGAGATTTCTAGGTCCCTAGAGGGATTTCAATGTCCCTAGAGGGATTTCTAGGTCCCTAGAGGGATAGATTTCAATGTCCCTAGAGGGATTTCTAGGTCCCTAGAGGGATTTCTATGTCCCTAGAGGGATAGATTTCTATGTCCCTAGAGGGATTTCTATGTCGCTAGAGGGATTTCTATGTCCCTAGAGGGATTTCTAGGTCCCTAGAGGGATTTCTAGGTCCCTAGAGGGATAGATTTCTATGTCCCTAGAGGGATTTCTATGTCACTAGAGAGATTTCTAGGTCCCTAGAGGGATTTCAATGTCCCTAGAGGGATTTCTAGGTCCCTAGAGGGATAGATTTCTAGGTCCCTAGAGGGATTTCTATGTCCCTAAAGGGATTTCAATGTCCCTAGAGGGATTTCTATGTCCCTAGAGGGATTTCTATGTCCCTAGAGGGATAGATTTCTATGTCCCTAGAGGGATTTCTATGTCCCTATAGGGATTTCTATGTCCCTAGAGGGATTTCTATGTCCCTAGAGGGATTTCTATGTCGCTAGAGGGATTTCTATGTCGCTAGAGGGATTTCTAGGTCCCTAGAGGGATTTCTAGGTCCCTAGAGAGAGAGATTTCTATGTCCCTAGAGGGATTTCTAGGTCCCTAGAGAGAGAGATTTCTATGTCCCTAGAGGGATTTCTAGGTCCCTAGAGGGATTTCTAGGTCCCTAGAGGGATAGATTTCTATGTCCCTAGAGGGATTTCAATGTCCCTAGAGGGATTTCTAGGTCCCTGGAGGGATAGATTTCAATGTCCCTAGAGGGATTTCTAGGTCCCTAGAGGGATTTCTATGTCCCTAGAGGGATAGATTTCTATGTCCCTAGAGAGATTTCTATGTCGCTAGAGGGATTTCTATGTCCCTAGAGGGATTTCTAGGTCCCTAGAGGGATTTCTAGGTCCCTAGAGGGATAGATTTCTATGTCCCTAGAGGGATTTCTATGTCACTAGAGAGATTTCTAGGTCCCTAGAGGGATTTCAATGTCCCTAGAGGGATTTCTAGGTCCCTAGAGGGATAGATTTCTAGGTCCCTAGAGGGATTTCTATGTCCCTAGAGGGATTTCAATGTCCCTAGAGGGATTTCTATGTCCCTAGAGGGATTTCTATGTCCCTAGAGGGATAGATTTCTATGTCCCTAGAGGGATTTCTATGTCCCTATAGGGATTTCTATGTCCCTAGAGGGATTTCTATGTCCCTAGAGGGATTTCTATGTCCCTAGAGGGATTTCTATGTCGCTAGAGGGATTTCTATGTCGCTAGAGGGATTTCTAGGTCCCTAGAGGGATTTCTAGGTCCCTAGAGAGAGAGATTTCTAAGTCCCTAGAGGGATTTCTATGTCCCTAGAGCGATAGATTTCTATGTCCCTAGAGGGATTTCTATGTCGCTAGAGGGATTTCTATGTCGCTAGAGGGATTTCTAGGTCCCTAGAGGGATAGATTTCTAGGTCCCTAGAGGGATTTCAATGTCCCTAGAGGGATTTCTAGGTCCCTAGAGGGATTTCAATGCCTCTAGAGGGATTTCTAGGTCCCTAGAGGGATTTCAATGTCCCTAGAGGGATTTCTAGGTCCCTAGAGGGATAGATTTCTAGGTCCCTAGAGGGATTTCTATGTCCCTAGAGGGATTTCTAGGTCCCTAGAGGGATAGATTTCTAGGTCCCTAGAGGGATTTCTATGTCCCTAGAGGGATTTCTATGTCCCTAGAGGGATTTCTATGTCCCTAGAGGGATTTCTATGTCCCTAGAGGGATAGATTTCTATGTCCCTAGAGGGATTTCTATGTCACTAGAGAGATTTCTAGGTCCCTAGAGGGATTTCAATGTCCCTAGAGGGATTTCTAGGTCCCTAGAGGGATAGATTTCTAGGTCCCTAGAGGGATTTCTATGTCCCTAAAGGGATTTCAATGTCCCTAGAGGGATTTCTATGTCCCTAGAGGGATTTCTATGTCCCTAGAGGGATAGATTTCTATGTCCCTAGAGGGATTTCTATGTCCCTATAGGGATTTCTATGTCCCTAGAGGGATTTCTATGTCCCTAGAGGGATTTCTATGTCGCTAGAGGGATTTCTATGTCGCTAGAGGGATTTCTAGGTCCCTAGAGGGATTTCTAGGTCCCTAGAGAGAGAGATTTCTATGTCCCTAGAGGGATTTCTAGGTCCCTAGAGAGAGAGATTTCTATGTCCCTAGAGGGATTTCTAGGTCCCTAGAGGGATTTCTAGGTCCCTAGAGGGATAGATTTCTATGTCCCTAGAGGGATTTCAATGTCCCTAGAGGGATTTCTAGGTCCCTGGAGGGATAGATTTCAATGTCCCTAGAGGGATTTCTAGGTCCCTAGAGGGATTTCTATGTCCCTAGAGGGATAGATTTCTATGTCCCTAGAGAGATTTCTATGTCGCTAGAGGGATTTCTATGTCCCTAGAGGGATTTCTAGGTCCCTAGAGGGATTTCTAGGTCCCTAGAGGGATAGATTTCTATGTCCCTAGAGGGATTTCTATGTCACTAGAGAGATTTCTAGGTCCCTAGAGGGATTTCAATGTCCCTAGAGGGATTTCTAGGTCCCTAGAGGGATAGATTTCTAGGTCCCTAGAGGGATTTCTATGTCCCTAGAGGGATTTCAATGTCCCTAGAGGGATTTCTATGTCCCTAGAGGGATTTCTATGTCCCTAGAGGGATAGATTTCTATGTCCCTAGAGGGATTTCTATGTCCCTATAGGGATTTCTATGTCCCTAGAGGGATTTCTATGTCCCTAGAGGGATTTCTATGTCCCTAGAGGGATTTCTATGTCGCTAGAGGGATTTCTATGTCGCTAGAGGGATTTCTAGGTCCCTAGAGGGATTTCTAGGTCCCTAGAGAGAGAGATTTCTAAGTCCCTAGAGGGATTTCTATGTCCCTAGAGCGATAGATTTCTATGTCCCTAGAGGGATTTCTATGTCGCTAGAGGGATTTCTATGTCGCTAGAGGGATTTCTAGGTCCCTAGAGGGATAGATTTCTAGGTCCCTAGAGGGATTTCAATGTCCCTAGAGGGATTTCTAGGTCCCTAGAGGGATTTCAATGCCTCTAGAGGGATTTCTAGGTCCCTAGAGGGATTTCAATGTCCCTAGAGGGATTTCTAGGTCCCTAGAGGGATAGATTTCTAGGTCCCTAGAGGGATTTCTATGTCCCTAGAGGGATTTCTAGGTCCCTAGAGGGATAGATTTCTAGGTCCCTAGAGGGATTTCTATGTCCCTAGAGGGATTTCTATGTCCCTAGAGGGATTTCTATGTCCCTAGAGGGATTTCTATGTCCCTAGAGGGATAGATTTCTATGTCCCTAGAGGGATTTCTATGTCCCTAGAGGGATTTCTAGGTCCCTAGAGAGAGAGATTTCTATGTCCCTAGAGGGATTTCTAGGTCCCTAGAGGGATTTCTAGGTCCCTAGAGGGATTTCTAGGTCCCTAGAGGGATTTCTAGGTCCCTAGAGGGATTTCTAGGTCCCTAGAGGGATTTCTAGGTCCCTAGAGGGATTTCTAGGTCCCTAGAGGGATTTCTAGGTCCCTAGAGGGATAGATTTCTATGTCCCTAGAGGGATTTCTATGTCCCTAGAGAGATTTCTATGTCCCTAGAGAGATTTCTAGGTCCCTAGAGGGATTTCAATGTCCCTAGAGGGATTTCTAGGTCCCTAGAGGGATAGATTTCAATGTCCCTAGAGGAATTTCTATGTCGCTAGAGGGATTTCTATGTCCCTAGAGGGATTTCTAGGTCCCTAGAGGGATTTCTAGGTCCCTAGAGGGATAGATTTCTATGTCCCTAGAGGGATTTCTATGTCACTAGAGAGATATCTAGGTCCCTAGAGGGATTTCAATGTCCCTAGAGGGATTTCTAGGTCCCTAGAGGGATAGATTTCTAGGTCCCTAGAGGGATTTCTATGTCCCTAAAGGGATTTCAATGTCCCTAGAGGGATTTCTATGTCCCTAGAGGGATTTCTATGTCCCTAGAGGGATAGATTTCTATGTCCCTAGAGGGATTTCTATGTCCCTATAGGGATTTCTATGTCCCTAGAGGGATTTCTATGTCCCTAGAGGGATTTCTATGTCGCTAGAGGGATTTCTATGTCGCTAGAGGGATTTCTAGGTCCCTAGAGGGATTTCTAGGTCCCTAGAGAGAGAGATTTCTATGTCCCTAGAGGGATTTCTAGGTCCCTAGAGAGAGAGATTTCTATGTCCCTAGAGGGATTTCTAGGTCCCTAGAGGGATAGATTTCTATGTCCCTAGAGGGATTTCAATGTCCCTAGAGGGATTTCTAGGTCCCTGGAGGGATAGATTTCAATGTCCCTAGAGGGATTTCTAGGTCCCTAGAGGGATTTCTATGTCCCTAGAGGGATAGATTTCTATGTCCCTAGAGAGATTTCTATGTCGCTAGAGGGATTTCTATGTCCCTAGAGGGATTTCTAGGTCCCTAGAGGGATTTCTAGGTCCCTAGAGGGATAGATTTCTATGTCCCTAGAGGGATTTCTATGTCACTAGAGAGATTTCTAGGTCCCTAGAGGGATTTCAATGTCCCTAGAGGGATTTCTAGGTCCCTAGAGGGATAGATTTCTAGGTCCCTAGAGGGATTTCTATGTCCCTAGAGGGATTTCAATGTCCCTAGAGGGATTTCTATGTCCCTAGAGGGATTTCTATGTCCCTAGAGGGATAGATTTCTATGTCCCTAGAGGGATTTCTATGTCCCTATAGGGATTTCTATGTCCCTAGAGGGATTTCTATGTCCCTAGAGGGATTTCTATGTCCCTAGAGGGATTTCTATGTCGCTAGAGGGATTTCTATGTCGCTAGAGGGATTTCTAGGTCCCTAGAGGGATTTCTAGGTCCCTAGAGAGAGAGATTTCTAAGTCCCTAGAGGGATTTCTATGTCCCTAGAGCGATAGATTTCTATGTCCCTAGAGGGATTTCTATGTCGCTAGAGGGATTTCTATGTCGCTAGAGGGATTTCTAGGTCCCTAGAGGGATAGATTTCTAGGTCCCTAGAGGGATTTCAATGTCCCTAGAGGGATTTCTAGGTCCCTAGAGGGATTTCAATGCCTCTAGAGGGATTTCTAGGTCCCTAGAGGGATTTCAATGTCCCTAGAGGGATTTCTAGGTCCCTAGAGGGATAGATTTCTAGGTCCCTAGAGGGATTTCTATGTCCCTAGAGGGATTTCTAGGTCCCTAGAGGGATAGATTTCTAGGTCCCTAGAGGGATTTCTATGTCCCTAGAGGGATTTCTATGTCCCTAGAGGGATTTCTATGTCCCTAGAGGGATTTCTATGTCCCTAGAGGGATAGATTTCTATGTCCCTAGAGGGATTTCTATGTCCCTAGAGGGATTTCTAGGTCCCTAGAGAGAGAGATTTCTATGTCCCTAGAGGGATTTCTAGGTCCCTAGAGGGATTTCTAGGTCCCTAGAGGGATTTCTAGGTCCCTAGAGGGATTTCTATGTCCCTAGAGGGATAGATTTATATGTCCCTAGAGGGATTTCTATGTCCATAGAGGGATTTCTATGTCCCTAGAGGGATTTCTAGGTCCCTAGAGGGATTTCTAGGTCCCTAGAGGGATAGATTTCTATGTCCCTAGAGGGATTTCTAGGTCCCTAGAGGGATAGATTTCTAGGTCCCTAGAGGGATTTCAATGTCCCTAGAGGGATTTCTAGGTCCCTAGAGGGATAGATTTCTAGGTCCCTAGAGGGATTTCTATGTCCCTAGAGGGATTTCAATGTCCCTAGAGGGATTTCTATGTCCCTAGAGGGATTTCTATGTCCCTAGAGGGATTTCTAGGTCCCTAGAGGGATTTCTAGGTCCCTAGAGGGATTTCTATGTCCCTAGAGGGATAGATTTCTATGTCCCTAGAGGGATTTCTATGTCCCTAGAGGGATTTCTATGTCCCTAGAGGGATTTCTAGGTCCCTAGAGGGATTTCTATGTCCCTAGAGGGATAGATTTATATGTCCCTAGAGGGATTTCTATGTCCATAGAGGGATTTCTATGTCCCTAGAGGGATTTCTAGGTCCCTAGAGGGATTTCTAGGTCCCTAGAGGGATAGATTTCTATGTCCCTAGAGGGATTTCTAGGTCCCTAGAGGGATAGATTTCTAGGTCCCTAGAGGGATTTCAATGTCCCTAGAGGGATTTCTAGGTCCCTAGAGGGATAGATTTCTAGGTCCCTAGAGGGATTTCTATGTCCCTAGAGGGATTTCAATGTCCCTAGAGGGATTTCTATGTCCCTAGAGGGATTTCTATGTCCCTAGAGGGATAGATTTCTATGTCCCTAGAGGGATTTCTATGTCCCTATAGGGATTTCTATGTCCCTAGAGGGATTTCTATGTCCCTAGAGGGATTTCTATGTCCCTAGAGGGATTTCTATGTCGCTAGAGGGATTTCTATGTCGCTAGAGGGATTTCTAGGTCCCTAGAGGGATTTCTAGGTCCCTAGAGAGAGAGATTTCTATGTCCCTAGAGGGATTTCTAGGTCCCTAGAGAGAGAGATTTCTATGTCCCTAGAGGGATTTCTAGGTCCCTAGATGGATTTCTAGGTCCCTAGAGGGATTTCTAGGTCCCTAGAGGGATAGATTTCTATGTCCCTAGAGGGATTTCTATGTCCCTAGAGAGATTTCTAGGTCTCTAGAGGGATTTCTATGTCCCTAGAGGTATTTCTAGGTCCCTAGAGGGATTTCTAGGTCCCTAGAGGGATTTCAATGTCCCTAGAGGGATTTCTAGGTCCCTAGAGGGATTTCTAGGTCCCTAGAGGGATTTCTATGTCCCTAGAGGGATAGATTTCTATGTCCCTAGAGGGATTTCTATGTCCCTAGAGGGATTTCTATGTCCCTAGAGGGATTTCTAGGTCCCTAGAGGGATTTCTATGTCCCTAGAGGGATTTCTAGGTCCCTAGAGGGATTTCTAGGTCCCTAGAGGGATTTCAATGTCCCTAGAGGGATTTCTAGGTCCCTAGAGGGATTTCTAGATCCCTAGAGGGATTTCTATGTCCCTAGAGGGATAGATTTCTATGTCCCTAGAGGGATTTCTATGTCCCTAGAGGGATTTCTATGTCCCTAGAGGGATTTCTAGGTCCCTAGAGGGATTTCTATGTCCCTAGAGGGATAGATTTATATGTCCCTAGAGGGATTTCTATGTCCATAGAGGGATTTCTATGTCCCTAGAGGGATTTCTAGGTCCCTAGAGGGATAGATTTCTATGTCCCTAGAGGGATTTCTAGGTCCCTAGAGGGATAGATTTCTATGTCCCTAGAGGGATTTCTATGTCCCTAGAGAGATTTCTATGTCCCTAGAGAGATTTCTAGGTCCCTAGAGGGATTTCAATGTCCCTAGAGGGATTTCTAGGTCCCTAGAGGGATAGATTTCAATGTCCCTAGAGGGATTTCTAGGTCCCTAGAGGGATTTCTATGTCCCTAGAGGGATTTCTATGTCGCTAGAGGGATTTCTATGTCCCTAGAGGGATTTCTAGGTCCCTAGAGGGATTTCTAGGTCCCTAGAGGGATAGATTTCTATGTCCCTAGAGGGATTTCTATGTCACTAGAGAGATTTCTAGGTCCCTAGAGGGATTTCAATGTCCCTAGAGGGATTTCTAGGTCCCTAGAGGGATAGATTTCTAGGTCCCTAGAGGGATTTCTATGTCCCTAAAGGGATTTCAATGTCCCTAGAGGGATTTCTATGTCCCTAGAGGGATTTCTATGTCCCTAGAGGGATAGATTTCTATGTCCCTAGAGGGATTTCTATGTCCCTATAGGGATTTCTATGTCCCTAGAGGGATTTCTATGTCCCTAGAGGGATTTCTATGTCGCTAGAGGGATTTCTATGTCGCTAGAGGGATTTCTAGGTCCCTAGAGGGATTTCTAGGTCCCTAGAGAGAGAGATTTCTATGTCCCTAGAGGGATTTCTAGGTCCCTAGAGAGAGAGATTTCTATGTCCCTAGAGGGATTTCTAGGTCCCTAGAGGGATTTCTAGGTCCCTAGAGGGATAGATTTCTATGTCCCTAGAGGGATTTCAATGTCCCTAGAGGGATTTCTAGGTCCCTGGAGGGATAGATTTCAATGTCCCTAGAGGGATTTCTAGGTCCCTAGAGGGATTTCTATGTCCCTAGAGGGATAGATTTCTATGTCCCTAGAGGGATTTCTATGTCGCTAGAGGGATTTCTATGTCCCTAGAGGGATTTCTAGGTCCCTAGAGGGATTTCTAGGTCCCTAGAGGGATAGATTTCTATGTCCCTAGAGGGATTTCTATGTCACTAGAGAGATTTCTAGGTCCCTAGAGGGATTTCAATGTCCCTAGAGGGATTTCTAGGTCCCTAGAGGGATAGATTTCTAGGTCCCTAGAGGGATTTCTATGTCCCTAGAGGGATTTCAATGTCCCTAGAGGGATTTCTATGTCCCTAGAGGGATTTCTATGTCCCTAGAGGGATAGATTTCTATGTCCCTAGAGGGATTTCTATGTCCCTATAGGGATTTCTATGTCCCTAGAGGGATTTCTATGTCCCTAGAGGGATTTCTATGTCCCTAGAGGGATTTCTATGTCGCTAGAGGGATTTCTATGTCGCTAGAGGGATTTCTAGGTCCCTAGAGGGATTTCTAGGTCCCTAGAGAGAGAGATTTCTAAGTCCCTAGAGGGATTT
This sequence comes from Troilus luridus, assembly GCA_964056705.1. Taxonomy (NCBI): domain Eukaryota; kingdom Metazoa; phylum Arthropoda; class Insecta; order Hemiptera; family Pentatomidae; genus Troilus; species Troilus luridus. The sequence goes on along the minus strand of CAXKTH010000180.1, from coordinate 2,204,220 downwards.
CTAGGTCCCTAGAGAGAGAGATTTCTATGTCCCTAGAGGGATTTCTAGGTCCCTAGAGGGATTTCTAGGTCCCTAGAGGGATTTCTAGGTCCCTAGAGGGATAGATTTCTATGTCCCTAGAGGGATTTCTATGTCCCTAGAGAGATTTCTAGGTCCCTAGAGGGATTTCTATGTCCCTAGGGGGATTTCTAGGTCCCTAGAGGGATTTCTAGGTCCCTAGAGGGATTTCAATGTCCCTAGAGGGATTTCTAGGTCCCTAGAGGGATTTCTAGGTCCCTAGAGGGATTTCTATGTCCCTAGAGGGATAGATTTCTATGTCCCTAGAGGGATTTCTATGTCCCTAGAGGGATTTCTATGTCCCTAGAGGGATTTCTAGGTCCCTAGAGGGATTTCTATGTCCCTAGAGGGATAGATTTATATGTCCCTAGAGGGATTTCTATGTCCATAGAGGGATTTCTATGTCCCTAGAGGGATTTCTAGGTCCCTAGAGGGATTTCTAGGTCCCTAGAGGGATAGATTTCTATGTCCCTAGAGGGATTTCTAGGTCCCTAGAGGGATAGATTTCTAGGTCCCTAGAGGGATTTCAATGTCCCTAGAGGGATTTCTAGGTCCCTAGAGGGATAGATTTCTAGGTCCCTAGAGGGATTTCTATGTCCCTAGAGGGATTTCAATGTCCCTAGAGGGATTTCTATGTCCCTAGAGGGATTTCTATGTCCCTAGAGGGATAGATTTCTATGTCCCTAGAGGGATTTCTATGTCCCTATAGGGATTTCTATGTCCCTAGAGGGATTTCTATGTCCCTAGAGGGATTTCTATGTCCCTAGAGGGATTTCTATGTCGCTAGAGGGATTTCTATGTCGCTAGAGGGATTTCTAGGTCCCTAGAGGGATTTCTAGGTCCCTCGAGAGAGAGATTTCTATGTCCCTAGAGGGATTTCTAGGTCCCTAGAGAGAGAGATTTCTATGTCCCTAGAGGGATTTCTAGGTCCCTAGATGGATTTCTAGGTCCCTAGAGGGATTTCTAGGTCCCTAGAGGGATAGATTTCTATGTCCCTAGAGGGATTTCTATGTCCCTAGAGAGATTTCTAGGTCCCTAGAGGGATTTCTATGTCCCTAGAGGGATTTCTAGGTCCCTAGAGGGATTTCTAGGTCCCTAGAGGGATTTCAATGTCCCTAGAGGGATTTCTAGGTCCCTAGAGGGATTTCTAGGTCCCTAGAGGGATTTCTATGTCCCTAGAGGGATAGATTTCTATGTCCCTAGAGGGATTTCTATGTCCCTAGAGGGATTTCTATGTCCCTAGAGGGATTTCTAGGTCCCTAGAGGGATTTCTATGTCCCTAGAGGGATAGATTTATATGTCCCTAGAGGGATTTCTATGTCCATAGAGGGATTTCTATGTCCCTAGAGGGATTTCTAGGTCCCTAGAGGGATAGATTTCTATGTCCTTAGAGGGATTTCTAGGTCCCTAGAGGGATTTCTATGTCCCTAGAGCGATAGATTTCTATGTCCCTAGAGGGATTTCTATGTCGCTAGAGGGATTTCTATGTCGCTAGAGGGATTTCTAGGTCCCTAGAGGGATAGATTTCTAGGTCCCTAGAGGGATTTCAATGTCCCTAGAGGGATTTCTAGGTCCCTAGAGGGATAGATTTCTAGGTCCCTAGAGGGATTTCAATGTCCCTAGAGGGATTTCTAGGTCCCTAGAGGGATTTCTAGGTCCCTAGAGGGATTTCTAGGTCCCTAGAGGGATAGATTTCTATGTCCCTAGAGGGATTTCTATGTCCCTAGAGGGATTTCTAGGTCCCTAGAGGGATTTCTATGTCCCTAGAGCGATAGATTTCTATGTCCCTAGAGGGATTTCTATGTCGCTAGAGGGATTTCTATGTCGCTAGAGGGATTTCTAGGTCCCTAGAGGGATTTCTAGGTCCCTAGAGAGAGAGATTTCTATGTCCCTAGAGGGATTTCTAGGTCCCTAGAGGGATTTCTAGGTCCCTAGAGGGATAGATTTCTAGGTCCCTAGAGGGATAGATTTCTAGGTCCCTAGAGGGATTTCAATGTCCCTAGAGGGATTTCTAGGTCCCTAGAGGGATAGATTTCTAGGTCCCTAGAGGGATTTCAATGTCCCTAGAGGGATTTCTAGGTCCCTAGAGGGATTTCAATGTCCCTAGAGGGATTTCTAGGTCCCTAGAGGGATAGATTTCTAGGTCCCTAGAGGGATTTCTATGTCCCTAGAGGGATTTCTATGTCCCTAGAAGGATTTCTATGTCCCTAGAGGGATTTCTATGTCGCTAGAGGGATTTCTATGTCGCTAGAGGGATTTCTAGGTCCCTAGAGGGATTTCTAGGTCCCTAGAGAGAGAGATTTCTATGTCCCTAGAGGGATTTCTAGGTCCCTAGAGAGAGAGATTTCTATGTCCCTAGAGGGATTTCTAGGTCCCTAGAGGGATTTCTAGGTCCCTAGAGGGATTTCTAGGTCCCTAGAGGGATAGATTTCTATGTCCCTAGAGGGATTTCTATGTCCCTAGAGAGATTTCTAGGTCCCTAGAGGGATTTCTATGTCCCTAGAGGGATTTCTAGGTCCCTAGAGGGATTTCTAGGTCCCTAGAGGGATTTCAATGTCCCTAGAGGGATTTCTAGGTCCCTAGAGGGATTTCTAGGTCCCTAGAGGGATTTCTAGATCCCTAGAGGGATTTCTATGTCCCTAGAGGGATAGATTTCTATGTCCCTAGAGGGATTTCTATGTCCCTAGAGGGATTTCTATGTCCCTAGAGGGATTTCTAGGTCCCTAGAGGGATTTCTATGTCCCTAGAGGGATAGATTTATATGTCCCTAGAGAGATTTCTAGGTCCCTAGAGGGATAGATTTCTATGTCCCTAGAGGGATTTCTAGGTCCCTAGAGGGATTTCTATGTCCCTAGAGCGATAGATTTCTATGTCCCTAGAGGGATTTCTAGGTCCCTAGAGGGATTTCTATGTCGCTAGAGGGATTTCTAGGTCCCTAGAGGGATAGATTTCTAGGTCCCTAGAGGGATTTCAATGTCCCTAGAGGGATTTCTAGGTCCCTAGAGGGATTTCAATGTCCCTAGAGGGATTTCTAGGTCCCTAGAGGGATAGATTTCTAGGTCCCTAGAGGGATTTCTATGTCCCTAGAGGGATTTCTATGTCCCTAGAGGGATTTCTATGTCCATAGAGGGATTTCTATGTCCCTAGAGGGATTTCTAGGTCCCTAGAGGGATAGATTTCTATGTCCCTAGAGGGATTTCTAGGTCCCTAGAGGGATTTCTATGTCCCTAGAGCGATAGATTTCTATGTCCCTAGAGGGATTTCTAGGTCCCTAGAGGGATTTCTATGTCGCTAGAGGGATTTCTAGGTCCCTAGAGGGATAGATTTCTAGGTCCCTAGAGGGATTTCAATGTCCCTAGAGGGATTTCTAGGTCCCTAGAGGGATAGATTTCTAGGTCCCTAGAGGGATTTCAATGTCCCTAGAGGGATTTCTAGGTCCCTAGAGGGATTTCAATGTCCCTAGAGGGATTTCTAGGTCCCTAGAGGGATAGATTTCTAGGTCCCTAGAGGGATTTCTATGTCCCTAGAGGGATTTCTATGTCCCTAGAGGGATTTCTATGTCCCTAGAGGGATTTCTAGGTCCCTAGAGGGATTTCTAGGTCCCTAGAGGGATTTCTATGTCCCTAGAGGGATAGATTTCTATGTCCCTAGAGGGATTTCTATGTCCCTAGAGGGATTTCTATGTCCCTAGAGGGATTTCTAGGTCCCTAGAGGGATTTCTATGTCCCTAGAGGGATAGATTTATATGTCCCTAGAGGGATTTCTATGTCCATAGAGGGATTTCTATGTCCCTAGAGGGATTTCTAGGTCCCTAGAGGGATAGATTTCTATGTCCTTAGAGGGATTTCTAGGTCCCTAGAGGGATTTCTATGTCCCTAGAGCGATAGATTTCTATGTCCCTAGAGGGATTTCTATGTCGCTAGAGGGATTTCTATGTCGCTAGAGGGATTTCTAGGTCCCTAGAGGGATAGATTTCTAGGTCCCTAGAGGGATTTCAATGTCCCTAGAGGGATTTCTAGGTCCCTAGAGGGATAGATTTCTAGGTCCCTAGAGGGATTTCAATGTCCCTAGAGGGATTTCTAGGTCCCTAGAGGGATTTCTAGGTCCCTAGAGGGATTTCTAGGTCCCTAGAGGGATAGATTTCTATGTCCCTAGAGGGATTTCTATGTCCCTAGAGGGATTTCTAGGTCCCTAGAGGGATTTCTATGTCCCTAGAGCGATAGATTTCTATGTCCCTAGAGGGATTTCTATGTCGCTAGAGGGATTTCTATGTCGCTAGAGGGATTTCTAGGTCCCTAGAGGGATTTCTAGGTCCCTAGAGAGAGAGATTTCTATGTCCCTAGAGGGATTTCTAGGTCCCTAGAGGGATTTCTAGGTCCCTAGAGGGATAGATTTCTAGGTCCCTAGAGGGATAGATTTCTAGGTCCCTAGAGGGATTTCAATGTCCCTAGAGGGATTTCTAGGTCCCTAGAGGGATAGATTTCTAGGTCCCTAGAGGGATTTCAATGTCCCTAGAGGGATTTCTAGGTCCCTAGAGGGATTTCAATGTCCCTAGAGGGATTTCTAGGTCCCTAGAGGGATAGATTTCTAGGTCCCTAGAGGGATTTCTATGTCCCTAGAGGGATTTCTATGTCCCTAGAAGGATTTCTATGTCCCTAGAGGGATTTCTATGTCGCTAGAGGGATTTCTATGTCGCTAGAGGGATTTCTAGGTCCCTAGAGGGATTTCTAGGTCCCTAGAGAGAGAGATTTCTATGTCCCTAGAGGGATTTCTAGGTCCCTAGAGAGAGAGATTTCTATGTCCCTAGAGGGATTTCTAGGTCCCTAGAGGGATTTCTAGGTCCCTAGAGGGATTTCTAGGTCCCTAGAGGGATAGATTTCTATGTCCCTAGAGGGATTTCTATGTCCCTAGAGAGATTTCTAGGTCCCTAGAGGGATTTCTATGTCCCTAGAGGGATTTCTAGGTCCCTAGAGGGATTTCTAGGTCCCTAGAGGGATTTCAATGTCCCTAGAGGGATTTCTAGGTCCCTAGAGGGATTTCTAGGTCCCTAGAGGGATTTCTAGATCCCTAGAGGGATTTCTATGTCCCTAGAGGGATAGATTTCTATGTCCCTAGAGGGATTTCTATGTCCCTAGAGGGATTTCTATGTCCCTAGAGGGATTTCTAGGTCCCTAGAGGGATTTCTATGTCCCTAGAGGGATAGATTTATATGTCCCTAGAGAGATTTCTAGGTCCCTAGAGGGATAGATTTCTATGTCCCTAGAGGGATTTCTAGGTCCCTAGAGGGATTTCTATGTCCCTAGAGCGATAGATTTCTATGTCCCTAGAGGGATTTCTAGGTCCCTAGAGGGATTTCTATGTCGCTAGAGGGATTTCTAGGTCCCTAGAGGGATAGATTTCTAGGTCCCTAGAGGGATTTCAATGTCCCTAGAGGGATTTCTAGGTCCCTAGAGGGATTTCAATGTCCCTAGAGGGATTTCTAGGTCCCTAGAGGGATAGATTTCTAGGTCCCTAGAGGGATTTCTATGTCCCTAGAGGGATTTCTATGTCCCTAGAGGGATTTCTATGTCCATAGAGGGATTTCTATGTCCCTAGAGGGATTTCTAGGTCCCTAGAGGGATAGATTTCTATGTCCCTAGAGGGATTTCTAGGTCCCTAGAGGGATTTCTATGTCCCTAGAGCGATAGATTTCTATGTCCCTAGAGGGATTTCTAGGTCCCTAGAGGGATTTCTATGTCGCTAGAGGGATTTCTAGGTCCCTAGAGGGATAGATTTCTAGGTCCCTAGAGGGATTTCAATGTCCCTAGAGGGATTTCTAGGTCCCTAGAGGGATAGATTTCTAGGTCCCTAGAGGGATTTCAATGTCCCTAGAGGGATTTCTAGGTCCCTAGAGGGATTTCAATGTCCCTAGAGGGATTTCTAGGTCCCTAGAGGGATAGATTTCTAGGTCCCTAGAGGGATTTCTATGTCCCTAGAGGGATTTCTATGTCCCTAGAGGGATTTCTATGTCCCTAGAGGGATAGATTTCTATGTCCCTAGAGGGATTTCTATGTCCCTAGAGGGATTTCTAGGTCCCTAGAGAGAGAGATTTCTATGTCCCTAGAGGGATTTCTAGGTCCCTAGAGGGATTTCTAGGTCCCTAGAGGGATTTCTAGGTCCCTAGAGGGATTTCTAGGTCCCTAGAGGGATAGATTTCTATGTCCCTAGAGGGATTTCTATGTCCCTAGAGGGATTTCAATGTCCCTAGAGGGATTTCTAGGTCCCTAGAGGGATAGATTTCTAGGTCCCTAGAGGGATTTCTATGTCCCTAGAGGGATTTCTATGTCCCTAAAGGGATTTCTATGTCCCTAGAGGGATTTCTATGTCCCTAGAGGGATAGATTTCTATGTCCCTAGAGGGATTTCTAGGTCCCTAGAGGGATTTCTAGGTCCCTAGAGGGATTTCTATGTCCCTAGAGGGATAGATTTCTATGTCCCTAGAGGGATTTCTATGTCCCTAGAGGGATTTCTATGTCCCTAGAGGGATTTCTAGGTCCCTAGAGGGATTTCTATGTCCCTAGAGGGATAGATTTATATGTCCCTAGAGGGATTTCTATGTCCATAGAGGGATTTCTATGTCCCTAGAGGGATTTCTAGGTCCCTAGAGGGATAGATTTCTAGGTCCCTAGAGGGATTTCTATGTCCCTAGAGGGATTTCTATGTCCCTAGAGGGATTTCTATGTCCCTAGAGGGATTTCTATGTCCCTAGAGGGATAGATTTCTATGTCCCTAGAGGGATTTCTATGTCCCTAGAGGGATTTCTAGGTCCCTAGAGAGAGAGATTTCTATGTCCCTAGAGGGATTTCTAGGTCCCTAGAGGGATTTCTAGGTCCCTAGAGGGATTTCTAGGTCCCTAGAGGGATTTCTAGGTCCCTAGAGGGATTTCTAGGTCCCTAGAGGGATTTCTAGGTCCCTAGAGGGATTTCTAGGTCCCTAGAGGGATTTCTAGGTCCCTAGAGGGATTTCTAGGTCCCTAGAGGGATTTCTAGGTCCCTAGAGGGATAGATGTCTATGTCCCTAGAGGGATTTCTATGTCCCTAGAGAGATTTCTATGTCCCTAGAGAGATTTCTAGGTCCCTAGAGGGATTTCAATGTCCCTAGAGGGATTTCTAGGTCCCTAGAGGGATAGATTTCAATGTCCCTAGAGGGATTTCTAGGTCCCTAGAGGGATTTCTATGTCCCTAGAGGGATAGATTTCTATGTCCCTAGAGGGATTTCTATGTCGCTAGAGGGATTTCTATGTCCCTAGAGGGATTTCTAGGTCCCTAGAGGGATTTCTAGGTCCCTAGAGGGATAGATTTCTATGTCCCTAGAGGGATTTCTATGTCACTAGAGAGATTTCTAGGTCCCTAGAGGGATTTCAATGTCCCTAGAGGGATTTCTAGGTCCCTAGAGGGATTTCTAGATCCCTAGAGGGATTTCTATGTCCCTAGAGGGATAGATTTCTATGTCCCTAGAGGGATTTCTATGTCCCTAGAGGGATTTCTATGTCCCTAGAGGGATTTCTAGGTCCCTAGAGGGATTTCTATGTCCCTAGAGGGATAGATTTATATGTCCCTAGAGGGATTTCTATGTCCATAGAGGGATTTCTATGTCCCTAGAGGGATTTCTAGGTCCCTAGAGGGATAGATTTCTATGTCCCTAGAGGGATTTCTAGGTCCCTAGAGGGATAGATTTCTATGTCCCTAGAGGGATTTCTATGTCCCTAGAGAGATTTCTATGTCCCTAGAGAGATTTCTAGGTCCCTAGAGGGATTTCAATGTCCCTAGAGGGATTTCTAGGTCCCTAGAGGGATAGATTTCAATGTCCCTAGAGGGATTTCTAGGTCCCTAGAGGGATTTCTATGTCCCTAGAGGGATTTCTATGTCGCTAGAGGGATTTCTATGTCCCTAGAGGGATTTCTAGGTCCCTAGAGGGATTTCTAGGTCCCTAGAGGGATAGATTTCTATGTCCCTAGAGGGATTTCTATGTCACTAGAGAGATTTCTAGGTCCCTAGAGGGATTTCAATGTCCCTAGAGGGATTTCTAGGTCCCTAGAGGGATAGATTTCTAGGTCCCTAGAGGGATTTCTATGTCCCTAAAGGGATTTCAATGTCCCTAGAGGGATTTCTATGTCCCTAGAGGGATTTCTATGTCCCTAGAGGGATAGATTTCTATGTCCCTAGAGGGATTTCTATGTCCCTATAGGGATTTCTATGTCCCTAGAGGGATTTCTATGTCCCTAGAGGGATTTCTATGTCGCTAGAGGGATTTCTATGTCGCTAGAGGGATTTCTAGGTCCCTAGAGGGATTTCTAGGTCCCTAGAGAGAGAGATTTCTATGTCCCTAGAGGGATTTCTAGGTCCCTAGAGAGAGAGATTTCTATGTCCCTAGAGGGATTTCTAGGTCCCTAGAGGGATTTCTAGGTCCCTAGAGGGATAGATTTCTATGTCCCTAGAGGGATTTCAATGTCCCTAGAGGGATTTCTAGGTCCCTGGAGGGATAGATTTCAATGTCCCTAGAGGGATTTCTAGGTCCCTAGAGGGATTTCTATGTCCCTAGAGGGATAGATTTCTATGTCCCTAGAGGGATTTCTATGTCGCTAGAGGGATTTCTATGTCCCTAGAGGGATTTCTAGGTCCCTAGAGGGATTTCTAGGTCCCTAGAGGGATAGATTTCTATGTCCCTAGAGGGATTTCTATGTCACTAGAGAGATTTCTAGGTCCCTAGAGGGATTTCAATGTCCCTAGAGGGATTTCTAGGTCCCTAGAGGGATAGATTTCTAGGTCCCTAGAGGGATTTCTATGTCCCTAGAGGGATTTCAATGTCCCTAGAGGGATTTCTATGTCCCTAGAGGGATTTCTATGTCCCTAGAGGGATAGATTTCTATGTCCCTAGAGGGATTTCTATGTCCCTATAGGGATTTCTATGTCCCTAGAGGGATTTCTATGTCCCTAGAGGGATTTCTATGTCCCTAGAGGGATTTCTATGTCGCTAGAGGGATTTCTATGTCGCTAGAGGGATTTCTAGGTCCCTAGAGGGATTTCTAGGTCCCTAGAGAGAGAGATTTCTAAGTCCCTAGAGGGATTTCTAGGTCCCTAGAGAGAGAGATTTCTATGTCCCTAGAGGGATTTCTAGGTCCCTAGAGGGATTTCTAGGTCCCTAGAGGGATTTCTAGGTCCCTAGAGGGATAGATTTCTATGTCCCTAGAGGGATTTCTATGTCCCTAGAGAGATTTCTAGGTCCCTAGAGGGATTTCTATGTCCCTAGGGGGATTTCTAGGTCCCTAGAGGGATTTCTAGGTCCCTAGAGGGATTTCAATGTCCCTAGAGGGATTTCTAGGTCCCTAGAGGGATTTCTAGGTCCCTAGAGGGATTTCTATGTCCCTAGAGGGATAGATTTCTATGTCCCTAAAGGGATTTCTATGTCCCTAGAGGGATTTCTATGTCCCTAGAGGGATTTCTAGGTCCCTAGAGGGATTTCTATGTCCCTAGAGGGATAGATTTATATGTCCCTAGAGGGATTTCTATGTCCATAGAGGGATTTCTATGTCCCTAGAGGGATTTCTAGGTCCCTAGAGGGATTTCTAGGTCCCTAGAGGGATAGATTTCTATGTCCCTAGAGGGATTTCTAGGTCCCTAGAGGGATAGATTTCTAGGTCCCTAGAGGGATTTCAATGTCCCTAGAGGGATTTCTAGGTCCCTAGAGGGATAGATTTCTAGGTCCCTAGAGGGATTTCTATGTCCCTAGAGGGATTTCAATGTCCCTAGAGGGATTTCTATGTCCCTAGAGGGATTTCTATGTCCCTAGAGGGATAGATTTCTATGTCCCTAGAGGGATTTCTATGTCCCTATAGGGATTTCTATGTCCCTAGAGGGATTTCTATGTCCCTAGAGGGATTTCTATGTCCCTAGAGGGATTTCTATGTCGCTAGAGGGATTTCTATGTCGCTAGAGGGATTTCTAGGTCCCTAGAGGGATTTCTAGGTCCCTCGAGAGAGAGATTTCTATGTCCCTAGAGGGATTTCTAGGTCCCTAGAGAGAGAGATTTCTATGTCCCTAGAGGGATTTCTAGGTCCCTAGATGGATTTCTAGGTCCCTAGAGGGATTTCTAGGTCCCTAGAGGGATAGATTTCTATGTCCCTAGAGGGATTTCTATGTCCCTAGAGAGATTTCTAGGTCCCTAGAGGGATTTCTATGTCCCTAGAGGGATTTCTAGGTCCCTAGAGGGATTTCTAGGTCCCTAGAGGGATTTCAATGTCCCTAGAGGGATTTCTAGGTCCCTAGAGGGATTTCTAGGTCCCTAGAGGGATTTCTATGTCCCTAGAGGGATAGATTTCTATGTCCCTAGAGGGATTTCTATGTCCCTAGAGGGATTTCTATGTCCCTAGAGGGATTTCTAGGTCCCTAGAGGGATTTCTATGTCCCTAGAGGGATAGATTTATATGTCCCTAGAGGGATTTCTATGTCCATAGAGGGATTTCTATGTCCCTAGAGGGATTTCTAGGTCCCTAGAGGGATAGATTTCTATGTCCTTAGAGGGATTTCTAGGTCCCTAGAGGGATTTCTATGTCCCTAGAGCGATAGATTTCTATGTCCCTAGAGGGATTTCTATGTCGCTAGAGGGATTTCTATGTCGCTAGAGGGATTTCTAGGTCCCTAGAGGGATAGATTTCTAGGTCCCTAGAGGGATTTCAATGTTCCTAGAGGGATTTCTAGGTCCCTAGAGGGATAGATTTCTAGGTCCCTAGAGGGATTTCAATGTCCCTAGAGGGATTTCTAGGTCCCTAGAGGGATTTCTAGGTCCCTAGAGGGATTTCTAGGTCCCTAGAGGGATAGATTTCTATGTCCCTAGAGGGATTTCTATGTCCCTAGAGGGATTTCTAGGTCCCTAGAGGGATTTCTATGTCCCTAGAGCGATAGATTTCTATGTCCCTAGAGGGATTTCTATGTCGCTAGAGGGATTTCTATGTCGCTAGAGGGATTTCTAGGTCCCTAGAGGGATTTCTAGGTCCCTAGAGAGAGAGATTTCTATGTCCCTAGAGGGATTTCTAGGTCCCTAGAGGGATTTCTAGGTCCCTAGAGGGATAGATTTCTAGGTCCCTAGAGGGATAGATTTCTAGGTCCCTAGAGGGATTTCAATGTCCCTAGAGGGATTTCTAGGTCCCTAGAGGGATAGATTTCTAGGTCCCTAGAGGGATTTCAATGTCCCTAGAGGGATTTCTAGGTCCCTAGAGGGATTTCAATGTCCCTAGAGGGATTTCTAGGTCCCTAGAGGGATAGATTTCTAGGTCCCTAGAGGGATTTCTATGTCCCTAGAGGGATTTCTATGTCCCTAGAAGGATTTCTATGTCCCTAGAGGGATTTCTATGTCGCTAGAGGGATTTCTATGTCGCTAGAGGGATTTCTAGGTCCCTAGAGGGATTTCTAGGTCCCTAGAGAGAGAGATTTCTATGTCCCTAGAGGGATTTCTAGGTCCCTAGAGAGAGAGATTTCTATGTCCCTAGAGGGATTTCTAGGTCCCTAGAGGGATTTCTAGGTCCCTAGAGGGATTTCTAGGTCCCTAGAGGGATAGATTTCTATGTCCCTAGAGGGATTTCTATGTCCCTAGAGAGATTTCTAGGTCCCTAGAGGGATTTCTATGTCCCTAGAGGGATTTCTAGGTCCCTAGAGGGATTTCTAGGTCCCTAGAGGGATTTCAATGTCCCTAGAGGGATTTCTAGGTCCCTAGAGGGATTTCTAGGTCCCTAGAGGGATTTCTAGATCCCTAGAGGGATTTCTATGTCCCTAGAGGGATAGATTTCTATGTCCCTAGAGGGATTTCTATGTCCCTAGAGGGATTTCTATGTCCCTAGAGGGATTTCTAGGTCCCTAGAGGGATTTCTATGTCCCTAGAGGGATAGATTTATATGTCCCTAGAGAGATTTCTAGGTCCCTAGAGGGATAGATTTCTATGTCCCTAGAGGGATTTCTAGGTCCCTAGAGGGATTTCTATGTCCCTAGAGCGATAGATTTCTATGTCCCTAGAGGGATTTCTAGGTCCCTAGAGGGATTTCTATGTCGCTAGAGGGATTTCTAGGTCCCTAGAGGGATAGATTTCTAGGTCCCTAGAGGGATTTCAATGTCCCTAGAGGGATTTCTAGGTCCCTAGAGGGATTTCAATGTCCCTAGAGGGATTTCTAGGTCCCTAGAGGGATAGATTTCTAGGTCCCTAGAGGGATTTCTATGTCCCTAGAGGGATTTCTATGTCCCTAGAGGGATTTCTATGTCCATAGAGGGATTTCTATGTCCCTAGAGGGATTTCTAGGTCCCTAGAGGGATAGATTTCTATGTCCCTAGAGGGATTTCTAGGTCCCTAGAGGGATTTCTATGTCCCTAGAGCGATAGATTTCTATGTCCCTAGAGGGATTTCTAGGTCCCTAGAGGGATTTCTATGTCGCTAGAGGGATTTCTAGGTCCCTAGAGGGATAGATTTCTAGGTCCCTAGAGGGATTTCAATGTCCCTAGAGGGATTTCTAGGTCCCTAGAGGGATAGATTTCTAGGTCCCTAGAGGGATTTCAATGTCCCTAGAGGGATTTCTAGGTCCCTAGAGGGATTTCAATGTCCCTAGAGGGATTTCTAGGTCCCTAGAGGGATAGATTTCTAGGTCCCTAGAGGGATTTCTATGTCCCTAGAGGGATTTCAATGTCCCTAGAGGGATTTCTAGGTCCCTAGAGGGATAGATTTCTAGGTCCCTAGAGGGATTTCTATGTCCCTAGAGGGATTTCTAGGTCCCTAGAGAGAGAGATTTCTATGTCCCTAGAGGGATTTCTAGGTCCCTAGAGGGATTTCTAGGTCCCTAGAGGGATTTCTAGGTCCCTAGAGGGATTTCTAGGTCCCTAGAGGGATAGATTTCTATGTCCCTAGAGGGATTTCTATGTCCCTAGAGGGATTTCAATGTCCCTAGAGGGATTTCTAGGTCCCTAGAGGGATTTCAATGTCCCTAGAGGGATTTCTAGGTCCCTAGAGGGATAGATTTCTAGGTCCCTAGAGGGATTTCTATGTCCCTAGAGGGATTTCTATGTCCCTAAAGGGATTTCTATGTCCCTAGAGGGATTTCTATGTCCCTAGAGGGATAGATTTCTATGTCCCTAGAGGGATTTCTAGGTCCCTAGAGGGATTTCTAGGTCCCTAGAGGGATTTCTATGTCCCTAGAGGGATAGATTTCTATGTCCCTAGAGGGATTTCTATGTCCCTAGAGGGATTTCTATGTCCCTAGAGGGATTTCTAGGTCCCTAGAGGGATTTCTATGTCCCTAGAGGGATAGATTTATATGTCCCTAGAGGGATTTCTATGTCCATAGAGGGATTTCTATGTCCCTAGAGGGATTTCTAGGTCCCTAGAGGGATAGATTTCTAGGTCCCTAGAGGGATTTCTATGTCCCTAGAGGGATTTCTATGTCCCTAGAGGGATTTCTATGTCCCTAGAGGGATTTCTATGTCCCTAGAGGGATAGATTTCTATGTCCCTAGAGGGATTTCTATGTCCCTAGAGGGATTTCTAGGTCCCTAGAGAGAGAGATTTCTATGTCCCTAGAGGGATTTCTAGGTCCCTAGAGGGATTTCTAGGTCCCTAGAGGGATTTCTAGGTCCCTAGAGGGATTTCTAGGTCCCTAGAGGGATTTCTAGGTCCCTAGAGGGATTTCTAGGTCCCTAGAGGGATTTCTAGGTCCCTAGAGGGATTTCTAGGTCCCTAGAGGGATTTCTAGGTCCCTAGAGGGATAGATGTCTATGTCCCTAGAGGGATTTCTATGTCCCTAGAGAGATTTCTATGTCCCTAGAGAGATTTCTAGGTCCCTAGAGGGATTTCAATGTCCCTAGAGGGATTTCTAGGTCCCTAGAGGGATAGATTTCAATGTCCCTAGAGGGATTTCTAGGTCCCTAGAGGGATTTCTATGTCCCTAGAGGGATAGATTTCTATGTCCCTAGAGGGATTTCTATGTCGCTAGAGGGATTTCTATGTCCCTAGAGGGATTTCTAGGTCCCTAGAGGGATTTCTAGGTCCCTAGAGGGATAGATTTCTATGTCCCTAGAGGGATTTCTATGTCACTAGAGAGATTTCTAGGTCCCTAGAGGGATTTCAATGTCCCTAGAGGGATTTCTAGGTCCCTAGAGGGATAGATTTCTAGGTCCCTAGAGGGATTTCTATGTCCCTAAAGGGATTTCAATGTCCCTAGAGGGATTTCTATGTCCCTAGAGGGATTTCTATGTCCCTAGAGGGATAGATTTCTATGTCCCTAGAGGGATTTCTATGTCCCTATAGGGATTTCTATGTCCCTAGAGGGATTTCTATGTCCCTAGAGGGATTTCTATGTCGCTAGAGGGATTTCTATGTCGCTAGAGGGATTTCTAGGTCCCTAGAGGGATTTCTAGGTCCCTAGAGAGAGAGATTTCTATGTCCCTAGAGGGATTTCTAGGTCCCTAGAGAGAGAGATTTCTATGTCCCTAGAGGGATTTCTAGGTCCCTAGAGGGATTTCTAGGTCCCTAGAGGGATAGATTTCTATGTCCCTAGAGGGATTTCAATGTCCCTAGAGGGATTTCTAGGTCCCTGGAGGGATAGATTTCAATGTCCCTAGAGGGATTTCTAGGTCCCTAGAGGGATTTCTATGTCCCTAGAGGGATAGATTTCTATGTCCCTAGAGAGATTTCTATGTCGCTAGAGGGATTTCTATGTCCCTAGAGGGATTTCTAGGTCCCTAGAGGGATTTCTAGGTCCCTAGAGGGATAGATTTCTATGTCCCTAGAGGGATTTCTATGTCACTAGAGAGATTTCTAGGTCCCTAGAGGGATTTCAATGTCCCTAGAGGGATTTCTAGGTCCCTAGAGGGATAGATGTCTAGGTGCCTAGAGGGATTTCTATGTCCCTAGAGGGATTTCAATGTCCCTAGAGGGATTTCTATGTCCCTAGAGGGATTTCTATGTCCCTAGAGGGATAGATTTCTATGTCCCTAGAGGGATTTCTATGTCCCTATAGGGATTTCTATGTCCCTAGAGGGATTTCTATGTCCCTAGAGGGATTTCTATGTCCCTAGAGGGATTTCTATGTCGCTAGAGGGATTTCTATGTCGCTAGAGGGATTTCTAGGTCCCTAGAGGGATTTCTAGGTCCCTAGAGAGAGAGATTTCTAAGTCCCTAGAGGGATTTCTAGGTCCCTAGAGAGAGAGATTTCTATGTCCCTAGAGGGATTTCTAGGTCCCTAGAGGGATTTCTAGGTCCCTAGAGGGATTTCTAGGTCCCTAGAGGGATAGATTTCTATGTCCCTAGAGGGATTTCTATGTCCCTAGAGAGATTTCTAGGTCCCTAGAGGGATTTCTATGTCCCTAGGGGGATTTCTAGGTCCCTAGAGGGATTTCTAGGTCCCTAGAGGGATTTCAATGTCCCTAGAGGGATTTCTAGGTCCCTAGAGGGATTTCTAGGTCCCTAGAGGGATTTCTATGTCCCTAGAGGGATAGATTTCTATGTCCCTAGAGGGATTTCTATGTCCCTAGAGGGATTTCTATGTCCCTAGAGGGATTTCTAGGTCCCTAGAGGGATTTCTATGTCCCTAGAGGGATAGATTTATATGTCCCTAGAGGGATTTCTATGTCCATAGAGGGATTTCTATGTCCCTAGAGGGATTTCTAGGTCCCTAGAGGGATTTCTAGGTCCCTAGAGGGATAGATTTCTATGTCCCTAGAGGGATTTCTAGGTCCCTAGAGGGATAGATTTCTAGGTCCCTAGAGGGATTTCAATGTCCCTAGAGGGATTTCTAGGTCCCTAGAGGGATAGATTTCTAGGTCCCTAGAGGGATTTCTATGTCCCTAGAGGGATTTCAATGTCCCTAGAGGGATTTCTATGTCCCTAGAGGGATTTCTATGTCCCTAGAGGGATAGATTTCTATGTCCCTAGAGGGATTTCTATGTCCCTATAGGGATTTCTATGTCCCTAGAGGGATTTCTATGTCCCTAGAGGGATTTCTATGTCCCTAGAGGGATTTCTATGTCGCTAGAGGGATTTCTATGTCGCTAGAGGGATTTCTAGGTCCCTAGAGGGATTTCTAGGTCCCTATAGAGAGAGATTTCTATGTCCCTAGAGGGATTTCTAGGTCCCTAGAGGGAGAGATTTCTATGTCCCTAGAGGGATTTCTAGGTCCCTAGATGGATTTCTAGGTCCCTAGAGGGATTTCTAGGTCCCTAGAGGGATAGATTTCTATGTCCCTAGAGGGATTTCTATGTCCCTAGAGAGATTTCTAGGTCCCTAGAGGGATTTCTATGTCCCTAGAGGGATTTCTAGGTCCCTAGAGGGATTTCTAGGTCCCTAGAGGGATTTCAATGTCCCTAGAGGGATTTCTAGGTCCCTAGAGGGATTTCTAGGTCCCTAGAGGGATTTCTATGTCCCTAGAGGGATAGATTTCTATGTCCCTAGAGGGATTTCTATGTCCCTAGAGGGATTTCTATGTCCCTAGAGGGATTTCTAGGTCCCTAGAGGGATTTCTAGGTCCCTAGAGGGATAGATTTCTATGTCCCTAGAGGGATTTCTATGTCCCTAGAGGGATTTCTAGGTCCCTAGAGGGATTTCTATGTCCCTAGAGCGATAGATTTCTATGTCCCTAGAGGGATTTCTATGTCGCTAGAGGGATTTCTATGTCGCTAGAGGGATTTCTAGGTCCCTAGAGGGATTTCTAGGTCCCTAGAGGGATTTCTAGGTCCCTAGAGAGAGAGATTTCTATGTCCCTAGAGGGATTTCTAGGTCCCTAGAGGGATTTCTAGGTCCCTAGAGGGATAGATTTCTAGGTCCCTAGAGGGATAGATTTCTAGGTCCCTAGAGGGATTTCAATGTCCCTAGAGGGATTTCTAGGTCCCTAGAGGGATAGATTTCTAGGTCCCTAGAGGGATTTCAATGTCCCTAGAGGGATTTCTAGGTCCCTAGAGGGATTTCAATGTCCCTAGAGGGATTTCTAGGTCCCTAGAGGGATAGATTTCTAGGTCCCTAGAGGGATTTCTATGTCCCTAGAGGGATTTCTATGTCCCTAGAAGGATTTCTATGTCCCTAGAGGGATTTCTATGTCGCTAGAGGGATTTCTATGTCCCTAGAGGGATAGATTTATATGTCCCTAGAGAGATTTCTAGGTCCCTAGAGGGATTTCTAGGTCCCTAGAGGGATTTCAATGTCCCTAGAGGGATTTCTAGGTCCCTAGAGGGATTTCTAGATCCCTAGAGGGATTTCTATGTCCCTAGAGGGATAGATTTCTATGTCCCTAGAGGGATTTCTATGTCCCTAGAGGGATTTCTATGTCCCTAGAGGGATTTCTAGGTCCCTAGAGGGATTTCTATGTCCCTAGAGGGATAGATTTATATGTCCCTAGAGAGATTTCTAGGTCCCTAGAGGGATAGATTTCTATGTCCCTAGAGGGATTTCTAGGTCCCTAGAGGGATTTCTATGTCCCTAGAGCGATAGATTTCTATGTCCCTAGAGGGATTTCTAGGTCCCTAGAGGGATTTCTATGTCGCTAGAGGGATTTCTAGGTCCCTAGAGGGATAGATTTCTAGGTCCCTAGAGGGATTTCAATGTCCCTAAAGGGATTTCTAGGTCCCTAGAGGGATTTCAATGTCCCTAGAGGGATTTCTAGGTCCCTAGAGGGATAGATTTCTAGGTCCCTAGAGGGATTTCTATGTCCCTAGAGGGATTTCTATGTCCCTAGAGGGATTTCTATGTCCATAGAGGGATTTCTATGTCCCTAGAGGGATTTCTAGGTCCCTAGAGGGATAGATTTCTATGTCCCTAGAGGGATTTCTAGGTCCCTAGAGGGATTTCTATGTCCCTAGAGCGATAGATTTCTATGTCCCTAGAGGGATTTCTAGGTCCCTAGAGGGATTTCTATGTCGCTAGAGGGATTTCTAGGTCCCTAGAGGGATAGATTTCTAGGTCCCTAGAGGGATTTCAATGTCCCTAGAGGGATTTCTAGGTCCCTAGAGGGATAGATTTCTAGGTCCCTAGAGGGATTTCAATGTCCCTAGAGGGATTTCTAGGTCCCTAGAGGGATTTCAATGTCCCTAGAGGGATTTCTAGGTCCCTAGAGGGATAGATTTCTAGGTCCCTAGAGGGATTTCTATGTCCCTAGAGGGATTTCTATGTCCCTAGAGGGATTTCTATGTCCCTAGAGGGATAGATTTCTATGTCCCTAGAGGGATTTCTATGTCCCTAGAGGGATTTCTAGGTCCCTAGAGAGAGAGATTTCTATGTCCCTAGAGGGATTTCTAGGTCCCTAGAGGGATTTCTAGGTCCCTAGAGGGATTTCTAGGTCCCTAGAGGGATTTCTAGGTCCCTAGAGGGATAGATTTCTATGTCCCTAGAGGGATTTCTATGTCCCTAGAGGGATTTCAATGTCCCTAGAGGGATTTCTAGGTCCCTAGAGGGATTTCAATGTCCCTAGAGGGATTTCTAGGTCCCTAGAGGGATAGATTTCTAGGTCCCTAGAGGGATTTCTATGTCCCTAGAGGGATTTCTATGTCCCTAAAGGGATTTCTATGTCCCTAGAGGGATTTCTATGTCCCTAGAGGGATAGATTTCTATGTCCCTAGAGGGATTTCTAGGTCCCTAGAGGGATTTCTAGGTCCCTAGAGGGATTTCTATGTCCCTAGAGGGATAGATTTCTATGTCCCTAGAGGGATTTCTATGTCCCTAGAGGGATTTCTATGTCCCTAGAGGGATTTCTAGGTCCCTAGAGGGATTTCTATGTCCCTAGAGGGATAGATTTATATGTCCCTAGAGGGATTTCTATGTCCATAGAGGGATTTCTATGTCCCTAGAGGGATTTCTAGGTCCCTAGAGGGATAGATTTCTAGGTCCCTAGAGGGATTTCTATGTCCCTAGAGGGATTTCTATGTCCCTAGAGGGATTTCTATGTCCCTAGAGGGATTTCTATGTCCCTAGAGGGATAGATTTCTATGTCCCTAGAGGGATTTCTATGTCCCTAGAGGGATTTCTAGGTCCCTAGAGAGAGAGATTTCTATGTCCCTAGAGGGATTTCTAGGTCCCTAGAGGGATTTCTAGGTCCCTAGAGGGATTTCTAGGTCCCTAGAGGGATTTCTAGGTCCCTAGAGGGATTTCTAGGTCACTAGAGGGATTTCTAGGTCCCTAGAGGGATTTCTAGGTCCCTAGAGGGATTTCTAGGTCCCTAGAGGGATAGATTTCTATGTCCCTAGAGGGATTTCTATGTCCCTAGAGAGATTTCTATGTCCCTAGAGAGATTTCTAGGTCCCTAGAGGGATTTCAATGTCCCTAGAGGGATTTCTAGGTCCCTAGAGGGATAGATTTCAATGTCCCTAGAGGGATTTCTAGGTCCCTAGAGGGATTTCTATGTCCCTAGAGGGATAGATTTCTATGTCCCTAGAGGGATTTCTATGTCGCTAGAGGGATTTCTATGTCCCTAGAGGGATTTCTAGGTCCCTAGAGGGATTTCTAGGTCCCTAGAGGGATAGATTTCTATGTCCCTAGAGGGATTTCTATGTCACTAGAGAGATTTCTAGGTCCCTAGAGGGATTTCAATGTCCCTAGAGGGATTTCTAGGTCCCTAGAGGGATAGATTTCTAGGTCCCTAGAGGGATTTCTATGTCCCTAAAGGGATTTCAATGTCCCTAGAGGGATTTCTATGTCCCTAGAGGGATTTCTATGTCCCTAGAGGGATAGATTTCTATGTCCCTAGAGGGATTTCTATGTCCCTATAGGGATTTCTATGTCCCTAGAGGGATTTCTATGTCCCTAGAGGGATTTCTATGTCGCTAGAGGGATTTCTATGTCGCTAGAGGGATTTCTAGGTCCCTAGAGGGATTTCTAGGTCCCTAGAGAGAGAGATTTCTATGTCCCTAGAGGGATTTCTAGGTCCCTAGAGAGAGAGATTTCTATGTCCCTAGAGGGATTTCTAGGTCCCTAGAGGGATTTCTAGGTCCCTAGAGGGATAGATTTCTATGTCCCTAGAGGGATTTCAATGTCCCTAGAGGGATTTCTAGGTCCCTGGAGGGATAGATTTCAATGTCCCTAGAGGGATTTCTAGGTCCCTAGAGGGATTTCTATGTCCCTAGAGGGATAGATTTCTATGTCCCTAGAGAGATTTCTATGTCGCTAGAGGGATTTCTATGTCCCTAGAGGGATTTCTAGGTCCCTAGAGGGATTTCTAGGTCCCTAGAGGGATAGATTTCTATGTCCCTAGAGGGATTTCTATGTCACTAGAGAGATTTCTAGGTCCCTAGAGGGATTTCAATGTCCCTAGAGGGATTTCTAGGTCCCTAGAGGGATAGATTTCTAGGTCCCTAGAGGGATTTCTATGTCCCTAGAGGGATTTCAATGTCCCTAGAGGGATTTCTATGTCCCTAGAGGGATTTCTATGTCCCTAGAGGGATAGATTTCTATGTCCCTAGAGGGATTTCTATGTCCCTATAGGGATTTCTATGTCCCTAGAGGGATTTCTATGTCCCTAGAGGGATTTCTATGTCCCTAGAGGGATTTCTATGTCGCTAGAGGGATTTCTATGTCGCTAGAGGGATTTCTAGGTCCCTAGAGGGATTTCTAGGTCCCTAGAGAGAGAGATTTCTAAGTCCCTAGAGGGATTTCTAGGTCCCTAGAGAGAGAGATTTCTATGTCCCTAGAGGGATTTCTAGGTCCCTAGAGGGATTTCTAGGTCCCTAGAGGGATTTCTAGGTCCCTAGAGGGATAGATTGCTATGTCCCTAGAGGGATTTCTATGTCCCTAGAGAGATTTCTAGGTCCCTAGAGGGATTTCTATGTCCCTAGGGGGATTTCTAGGTCCCTAGAGGGATTTCTAGGTCCCTAGAGGGATTTCAATGTCCCTAGAGGGATTTCTAGGTCCCTAGAGGGATTTCTAGGTCCCTAGAGGGATTTCTATGTCCCTAGAGGGATAGATTTCTATGTCCCTAGAGGGATTTCTATGTCCCTAGAGGGATTTCTATGTCCCTAGAGGGATTTCTAGGTCCCTAGAGGGATTTCTATGTCCCTAGAGGGATAGATTTATATGTCCCTAGAGGGATTTCTATGTCCATAGAGGGATTTCTATGTCCCTAGAGGGATTTCTAGGTCCCTAGAGGGATTTCTAGGTCCCTAGAGGGATAGATTTCTATGTCCCTAGAGGGATTTCTAGGTCCCTAGAGGGATAGATTTCTAGGTCCCTAGAGGGATTTCAATGTCCCTAGAGGGATTTCTAGGTCCCTAGAGGGATAGATTTCTAGGTCCCTAGAGGGATTTCTATGTCCCTAGAGGGATTTCAATGTCCCTAGAGGGATTTCTATGTCCCTAGAGGGATTTCTATGTCCCTAGAGGGATAGATTTCTATGTCCCTAGAGGGATTTCTATGTCCCTATAGGGATTTCTATGTCCCTAGAGGGATTTCTATGTCCCTAGAGGGATTTCTATGTCCCTAGAGGGATTTCTATGTCGCTAGAGGGATTTCTATGTCGCTAGAGGGATTTCTAGGTCCCTAGAGGGATTTCTAGGTCCCTATAGAGAGAGATTTCTATGTCCCTAGAGGGATTTCTAGGTCCCTAGAGGGAGAGATTTCTATGTCCCTAGAGGGATTTCTAGGTCCCTAGATGGATTTCTAGGTCCCTAGAGGGATTTCTAGGTCCCTAGAGGGATAGATTTCTATGTCCCTAGAGGGATTTCTATGTCCCTAGAGAGATTTCTAGGTCCCTAGAGGGATTTCTATGTCCCTAGAGGGATTTCTAGGTCCCTAGAGGGATTTCTAGGTCCCTAGAGGGATTTCAATGTCCCTAGAGGGATTTCTAGGTCCCTAGAGGGATTTCTAGGTCCCTAGAGGGATTTCTATGTCCCTAGAGGGATAGATTTCTATGTCCCTAGAGGGATTTCTATGTCCCTAGAGGGATTTCTATGTCCCTAGAGGGATTTCTAGGTCCCTAGAGGGATTTCTATGTCCCTAGAGGGATAGATTTATATGTCCCTAGAGGGATTTCTATGTCCATAGAGGGATTTCTATGTCCCTAGAGGGATTTCTAGGTCTCTAGAGGGATAGATTTCTATGTCCTTAGAGGGATTTCTAGGTCCCTAGAGGGATTTCTATGTCCCTAGAGCGATAGATTTCTATGTCCCTAGAGGGATTTCTATGTCGCTAGAGGGATTTCTATGTCGCTAGAGGGATTTCTAGGTCCCTAGAGGGATAGATTTCTAGGTCCCTAGAGGGATTTCAATGTCCCTAGAGGGATTTCTAGGTCCCTAGAGGGATAGATTTCTAGGTCCCTAGAGGGATTTCAATGTCCCTAGAGGGATTTCTAGGTCCCTAGAGGGATTTCTAGGTCCCTAGAGGGATTTCTAGGTCCCTAGAGGGATAGATTTCTATGTCCCTAGAGGGATTTCTATGTCCCTAGAGGGATTTCTAGGTCCCTAGAGGGATTTCTATGTCCCTAGAGCGATAGATTTCTATGTCCCTAGAGGGATTTCTATGTCGCTAGAGGGATTTCTATGTCGCTAGAGGGATTTCTAGGTCCCTAGAGGGATTTCTAGGTCCCTAGAGAGAGAGATTTCTATGTCCCTAGAGGGATTTCTAGGTCCCTAGAGGGATTTCTAGGTCCCTAGAGGGATAGATTTCTAGGTCCCTAGAGGGATAGATTTCTAGGTCCCTAGAGGGATTTCAATGTCCCTAGAGGGATTTCTAGGTCCCTAGAGGGATAGATTTCTAGGTCCCTAGAGGGATTTCAATGTCCCTAGAGGGATTTCTAGGTCCCTAGAGGGATTTCAATGTCCCTAGAGGGATTTCTAGGTCCCTAGAGGGATAGATTTCTAGGTCCCTAGAGGGATTTCTATGTCCCTAGAGGGATTTCTATGTCCCTAGAAGGATTTCTATGTCCCTAGAGGGATTTCTATGTCGCTAGAGGGATTTCTATGTCGCTAGAGGGATTTCTAGGTCCCTAGAGGGATTTCTAGGTCCCTAGAGAGAGAGATTTCTATGTCCCTAGAGGGATTTCTAGGTCCCTAGAGAGAGAGATTTCTATGTCCCTAGAGGGATTTCTAGGTCCCTAGAGGGATTTCTAGGTCCCTAGAGGGATTTCTAGGTCCCTAGAGGGATAGATTTCTATGTCCCTAGAGGGATTTCTATGTCCCTAGAGAGATTTCTAGGTCCCTAGAAGGATTTCTATGTCCCTAGAGGGATTTCTAGGTCCCTAGAGGGATTTCTAGGTCCCTAGAGGGATTTCAATGTCCCTAGAGGGATTTCTAGGTCCCTAGAGGGATTTCTAGATCCCTAGAGGGATTTCTATGTCCCTAGAGGGATAGATTTCTATGTCCCTAGAGGGATTTCTATGTCCCTAGAGGGATTTCTATGTCCCTAGAGGGATTTCTAGGTCCCTAGAGGGATTTCTATGTCCCTAGAGGGATAGATTTATATGTCCCTAGAGGGATTTCTATGTCCATAGAGGGATTTCTATGTCCCTAGAGGGATTTCTAGGTCCCTAGAGGGATAGATTTCTATGTCCCTAGAGGGATTTCTAGGTCCCTAGAGGGATAGATTTCTATGTCCCTAGAGGGATTTCTATGTCCCTAGAGAGATTTCTATGTCCCTAGAGAGATTTCTAGGTCCCTAGAGGGATTTCAATGTCCCTAGAGGGATTTCTAGGTCCCTAGAGGGATAGATTTCAATGTCCCTAGAGGGATTTCTAGGTCCCTAGAGGGATTTCTATGTCCCTAGAGGGATAGATTTCTATGTCCCTAGAGGGATTTCTATGTCGCTAGAGGGATTTCTATGTCCCTAGAGGGATTTCTAGGTCCCTAGAGGGATTTCTAGGTCCCTAGAGGGATAGATTTCTATGTCCCTAGAGGGATTTCTATGTCACTAGAGAGATTTCTAGGTCCCTAGAGGGATTTCAATGTCCCTAGAGGGATTTCTAGGTCCCTAGAGGGATAGATTTCTAGGTCGCTAGAGGGATTTCTATGTCCCTAAAGGGATTTCAATGTCCCTAGAGGGATTTCTATGTCCCTAGAGGGATTTCTATGTCCCTAGAGGGATAGATTTCTATGTCCCTAGAGGGATTTCTATGTCCCTATAGGGATTTCTATGTCCCTAGAGGGATTTCTATGTCCCTAGAGGGATTTCTATGTCGCTAGAGGGATTTCTATGTCGCTAGAGGGATTTCTAGGTCCCTAGAGGGATTTCTAGGTCCCTAGAGAGAGAGATTTCTATGTCCCTAGAGGGATTTCTAGGTCCCTAGAGAGAGAGATTTCTATGTCCCTAGAGGGATTTCTAGGTCCCTAGAGGGATTTCTAGGTCCCTAGAGGGATAGATTTCTATGTCCCTAGAGGGATTTCAATGTCCCTAGAGGGATTTCTAGGTCCCTGGAGGGATAGATTTCAATGTCCCTAGAGGGATTTCTAGGTCCCTAGAGGGATTTCTATGTCCCTAGAGGGATAGATTTCTATGTCCCTAGAGGGATTTCTATGTCGCTAGAGGGATTTCTATGTCCCTAGAGGGATTTCTAGGTCCCTAGAGGGATTTCTAGGTCCCTAGAGGGATTTCTAGGTCCCTAGAGGGATAGATTTCTATGTCCCTAGAGGGATTTCTATGTCACTAGAGAGATTTCTAGGTCCCTAGAGGGATTTCAATGTCCCTAGAGGGATTTCTAGGTCCCTAGAGGGATAGATTTCTAGGTCCCTAGAGGGATTTCTATGTCCCTAGAGGGATTTCAATGTCCCTAGAGGGATTTCTATGTCCCTAGAGGGATTTCTATGTCCCTAGAGGGATAGATTTCTATGTCCCTAGAGGGATTTCTATGTCCCTATAGGGATTTCTATGTCCCTAGAGGGATTTCTATGTCCCTAGAGGGATTTCTATGTCCCTAGAGGGATTTCTATGTCGCTAGAGGGATTTCTATGTCGCTAGAGGGATTTCTAGGTCCCTAGAGGGATTTCTAGGTCCCTAGAGAGAGAGATTTCTAAGTCTCTAGAGGGATTTCTAGGTCCCTAGAGAGAGAGATTTCTATGTCCCTAGAGGGATTTCTAGGTCCCTAGAGGGATTTCTAGGTCCCTAGAGGGATTTCTAGGTCCCTAGAGGGATAGATTTCTATGTCCCTAGAGGGATTTCTATGTCCCTAGAGAGATTTCTAGGTCCCTAGAGGGATTTCTATGTCCCTAGGGGGATTTCTAGGTCCCTAGAGGGATTTCTAGGTCCCTAGAGGGATTTCAATGTCCCTAGAGGGATTTCTAGGTCCCTAGAGGGATTTCTAGGTCCCTAGAGGGATTTCTATGTCCCTAGAGGGATAGATTTCTATGTCCCTAGAGGGATTTCTATGTCCCTAGAGGGATTTCTATGTCCCTAGAGGGATTTCTAGGTCCCTAGAGGGATTTCTATGTCCCTAGAGGGATAGATTTATATGTCCCTAGAGGGATTTCTATGTCCATAGAGGGATTTCTATGTCCCTAGAGGGATTTCTAGGTCCCTAGAGGGATTTCTAGGTCCCTAGAGGGATAGATTTCTATGTCCCTAGAGGGATTTCTAGGTCCCTAGAGGGATAGATTTCTAGGTCCCTAGAGGGATTTCAATGTCCCTAGAGGGATTTCTAGGTCCCTAGAGGGATAGATTTCTAGGTCCCTAGAGGGATTTCTATGTCCCTAGAGGGATTTCAATGTCCCTAGAGGGATTTCTATGTCCCTAGAGGGATTTCTATGTCCCTAGAGGGATAGATTTCTATGTCCCTAGAGGGATTTCTATGTCCCTATAGGGATTTCTATGTCCCTAGAGGGATTTCTATGTCCCTAGAGGGATTTCTATGTCCCTAGAGGGATTTCTATGTCGCTAGAGGGATTTCTATGTCGCTAGAGGGATTTCTAGGTCCCTAGAGGGATTTCTAGGTCCCTAGAGAGAGAGATTTCTATGTCCCTAGAGGGATTTCTAGGTCCCTAGAGAGAGAGATTTCTATGTCCCTAGAGGGATTTCTAGGTCCCTAGATGGATTTCTAGGTCCCTAGAGGGATTTCTAGGTCCCTAGAGGGATAGATTTCTATGTCCCTAGAGGGATTTCTATGTCCCTAGAGAGATTTCTAGGTCCCTAGAGGGATTTCTATGTCCCTAGAGGGATTTCTAGGTCCCTAGAGGGATTTCTAGGTCCCTAGAGGGATTTCAATGTCCCTAGAGGGATTTCTAGGTCCCTAGAGGGATTTCTAGGTCCCTAGAGGGATTTCTATGTCCCTAGAGGGATAGATTTCTATGTCCCTAGAGGGATTTCTATGTCCCTAGAGGGATTTCTATGTCCCTAGAGGGATTTCTAGGTCCCTAGAGGGATTTCAATGTCCCTAGAGGGATTTCTAGGTCCCTAGAGGGATTTCTAGATCCCTAGAGGGATTTCTATGTCCCTAGAGGGATAGATTTCTATGTCCCTAGAGGGATTTCTATGTCCCTAGAGGGATTTCTATGTCCCTAGAGGGATTTCTAGGTCCCTAGAGGGATTTCTATGTCCCTAGAGGGATAGATTTATATGTCCCTAGAGGGATTTCTATGTCCATAGAGGGATTTCTATGTCCCTAGAGGGATTTCTAGGTCCCTAGAGGGATAGATTTCTATGTCCCTAGAGGGATTTCTAGGTCCCTAGAGGGATAGATTTCTATGTCCCTAGAGGGATTTCTATGTCCCTAGAGAGATTTCTATGTCCCTAGAGAGATTTCTAGGTCCCTAGAGGGATTTCAATGTCCCTAGAGGGATTTCTAGGTCCCTAGAGGGATAGATTTCAATGTCCCTAGAGGGATTTCTAGGTCCCTAGAGGGATTTCTATGTCCCTAGAGGGATTTCTATGTCGCTAGAGGGATTTCTATGTCCCTAGAGGGATTTCTAGGTCCCTAGAGGGATTTCTAGGTCCCTAGAGGGATAGATTTCTATGTCCCTAGAGGGATTTCTATGTCACTAGAGAGATTTCTAGGTCCCTAGAGGGATTTCAATGTCCCTAGAGGGATTTCTAGGTCCCTAGAGGGATAGATTTCTAGGTCCCTAGAGGGATTTCTATGTCCCTAAAGGGATTTCAATGTCCCTAGAGGGATTTCTATGTCCCTAGAGGGATTTCTATGTCCCTAGAGGGATAGATTTCTATGTCCCTAGAGGGATTTCTATGTCCCTATAGGGATTTCTATGTCCCTAGAGGGATTTCTATGTCCCTAGAGGGATTTCTATGTCGCTAGAGGGATTTCTATGTCGCTAGAGGGATTTCTAGGTCCCTAGAGGGATTTCTAGGTCCCTAGAGAGAGAGATTTCTATGTCCCTAGAGGGATTTCTAGGTCCCTAGAGAGAGAGATTTCTATGTCCCTAGAGGGATTTCTAGGTCCCTAGAGGGATAGATTTCTATGTCCCTAGAGGGATTTCAATGTCCCTAGAGGGATTTCTAGGTCCCTGGAGGGATAGATTTCAATGTCCCTAGAGGGATTTCTAGGTCCCTAGAGGGATTTCTATGTCCCTAGAGGGATAGATTTCTATGTCCCTAGAGGGATTTCTATGTCGCTAGAGGGATTTCTATGTCCCTAGAGGGATTTCTAGGTCCCTAGAGGGATTTCTAGGTCCCTAGAGGGATAGATTTCTATGTCCCTAGAGGGATTTCTATGTCACTAGAGAGATTTCTAGGTCCCTAGAGGGATTTCAATGTCCCTAGAGGGATTTCTAGGTCCCTAGAGGGATAGATTTCTAGGTCCCTAGAGGGATTTCTATGTCCCTAGAGGAATTTCAATGTCCCTAGAGGGATTTCTATGTCCCTAGAGGGATTTCTATGTCCCTAGAGGGATAGATTTCTATGTCCCTAGAGGGATTTCTATGTCCCTATAGGGATTTCTATGTCCCTAGAGGGATTTCTATGTCCCTAGAGGGATTTCTATGTCCCTAGAGGGATTTCTATGTCGCTAGAGGGATTTCTATGTCGCTAGAGGGATTTCTAGGTCCCTAGAGGGATTTCTAGGTCCCTAGAGAGAGAGATTTCTAAGTCCCTAGAGGGATTTCTAGGTCCCTAGAGAGAGAGATTTCTATGTCCCTAGAGGGATTTCTAGGTCCCTAGAGGGATTTCTAGGTCCCTAGAGGGATTTCTAGGTCCCTAGAGGGATAGATTTCTATGTCCCTAGAGGGATTTCTATGTCCCTAGAGAGATTTCTAGGTCCCTAGAGGGATTTCTATGTCCCTAGGGGGATTTCTAGGTCCCTAGAGGGATTTCTAGGTCCCTAGAGGGATTTCAATGTCCCTAGAGGGATTTCTAGGTCCCTAGAGGGATTTCTATGTCCCTAGAGGGATAGATTTCTATGTCCCTAGAGGGATTTCTATGTCCCTAGAGGGATTTCTATGTCCCTAGAGGGATTTCTAGGTCCCTAGAGGGATTTCTATGTCCCTAGAGGGATAGATTTATATGTCCCTAGAGGGATTTCTATGTCCATAGAGGGATTTCTATGTCCCTAGAGGGATTTCTAGGTCCCTAGAGGGATTTCTAGGTCCCTAGAGGGATAGATTTCTATGTCCCTAGAGGGATTTCTAGGTCCCTAGAGGGATAGATTTCTAGGTCCCTAGAGGGATTTCAATGTCCCTAGAGGGATTTCTAGGTCCCTAGAGGGATAGATTTCTAGGTCCCTAGAGGGATTTCTATGTCCCTAGAGGGATTTCAATGTCCCTAGAGGGATTTCTATGTCCCTAGAGGGATTTCTATGTCCCTAGAGGGATAGATTTCTATGTCCCTAGAGGGATTTCTATGTCCCTATAGGGATTTCTATGTCCCTAGAGGGATAGATTTCTATGTCCCTAGAGGGATTTCTATGTCGCTAGAGGGATTTCTATGTCCCTAGAGGGATTTCTAGGTCCCTAGTGGGATTTCTAGGTCCCTAGAGGGATAGATTTCTATGTCCCTAGAGGGATTTCTATGTCACTAGAGAGATTTCTAGGTCCCTAGAGGGATTTCAATGTCCCTAGAGGGATTTCTAGGTCCCTAGAGGGATAGATTTCTAGGTCGCTAGAGGGATTTCTATGTCCCTAAAGGGATTTCAATGTCCCTAGAGGGATTTCTATGTCCCTAGAGGGATTTCTATGTCCCTAGAGGGATAGATTTCTATGTCCCTAGAGGGATTTCTATGTCCCTATAGAGATTTCTATGTCCCTAGAGGGATTTCTATGTCCCTAGAGGGATTTCTATGTCGCTAGAGGGATTTCTATGTCGCTAGAGGGATTTCTAGGTCCCTAGAGGGATTTCTAGGTCCCTAGAGAGAGAGATTTCTATGTCCCTAGAGGGATTTCTAGGTCCCTAGAGAGAGAGATTTCTATGTCCCTAGAGGGATTTCTAGGTCCCTAGAGGGATTTCTAGGTCCCTAGAGGGATAGATTTCTATGTCCCTAGAGGGATTTCAATGTCCCTAGAGGGATTTCTAGGTCCCTGGAGGGATAGATTTCAATGTCCCTAGAGGGATTTCTAGGTCCCTAGAGGGATTTCTATGTCCCTAGAGGGATAGATTTCTATGTCCCTAGAGGGATTTCTATGTCGCTAGAGGGATTTCTATGTCCCTAGAGGGATTTCTAGGTCCCTAGAGGGATTTCTAGGTCCCTAGAGGGATAGATTTCTATGTCCCTAGAGGGATTTCTATGTCACTAGAGAGATTTCTAGGTCCCTAGAGGGATTTCAATGTCCCTAGAGGGATTTCTAGGTCCCTAGAGGGATAGATTTCTAGGTCCCTAGAGGGATTTCTATGTCCCTAGAGGGATTTCAATGTCCCTAGAGGGATTTCTATGTCCCTAGAGGGATTTCTATGTCCCTAGAGGGATAGATTTCTATGTCCCTAGAGGGATTTCTATGTCCCTATAGGGATTTCTATGTCCCTAGAGGGATTTCTATGTCCCTAGAGGGATTTCTATGTCCCTAGAGGGATTTCTATGTCGCTAGAGGGATTTCTATGTCGCTAGAGGGATTTCTAGGTCCCTAGAGGGATTTCTAGGTCCCTAGAGAGAGAGATTTCTAAGTCCCTAGAGGGATTTCTAGGTCCCTAGAGAGAGAGATTTCTATGTCCCTAGAGGGATTTCTAGGTCCCTAGAGGGATTTCTAGGTCCCTAGAGGGATTTCTAGGTCCCTAGAGGGATAGATTTCTATGTCCCTAGAGGGATTTCTATGTCCCTAGAGAGATTTCTAGGTCCCTAGAGGGATTTCTATGTCCCTAGGGGGATTTCTAGGTCCCTAGAGGGATTTCTAGGTCCCTAGAGGGATTTCAATGTCCCTAGAGGGATTTCTAGGTCCCTAGAGGGATTTCTAGGTCCCTAGAGGGATTTCTATGTCCCTAGAGGGATAGATTTCTATGTCCCTAGAGGGATTTCTATGTCCCTAGAGGGATTTCTATGTCCCTAGAGGGATTTCTAGGTCCCTAGTGGGATTTCTATGTCCCTAGAGGGATAGATTTATATGTCCCTAGAGGGATTTCTATGTCCATAGAGGGATTTCTATGTCCCTAGAGGGATTTCTAGGTCCCTAGAGGGATTTCTAGGTCCCTAGAGGGATAGATTTCTAGGTCGCTAGAGGGATTTCTATGTCCCTAAAGGGATTTCAATGTCCCTAGAGGGATTTCTATGTCCCTAGAGGGATTTCTATGTCCCTAGAGGGATAGATTTCTATGTCCCTAGAGGGATTTCTATGTCCCTATAGAGATTTCTATGTCCCTAGAGGGATTTCTATGTCCCTAGAGGGATTTCTATGTCGCTAGAGGGATTTCTATGTCGCTAGAGGGATTTCTAGGTCCCTAGAGGGATTTCTAGGTCCCTAGAGAGAGAGATTTCTATGTCCCTAGAGGGATTTCTAGGTCCCTAGAGAGAGAGATTTCTATGTCCCTAGAGGGATTTCTAGGTCCCTAGAGGGATTTCTAGGTCCCTAGAGGGATAGATTTCTATGTCCCTAGAGGGATTTCAATGTCCCTAGAGGGATTTCTAGGTCCCTGGAGGGATAGATTTCAATGTCCCTAGAGGGATTTCTAGGTCCCTAGAGGGATTTCTATGTCCCTAGAGGGATAGATTTCTATGTCCCTAGAGGGATTTCTATGTCGCTAGAGGGATTTC
Source organism: Troilus luridus (assembly GCA_964056705.1). Classification (NCBI taxonomy): domain Eukaryota; kingdom Metazoa; phylum Arthropoda; class Insecta; order Hemiptera; family Pentatomidae; genus Troilus; species Troilus luridus. Next base: position 2,173,075 of record CAXKTH010000180.1, on the reverse strand, counting down.
TATGTCCCTAGAGGGATTTCTAGGTCCCTAGAGGGATTTCTAGGTCCCTAGAGGGATAGATTTCTATGTCCCTAGAGGGATTTCTATGTCACTAGAGAGATTTCTAGGTCCCTAGAGGGATTTCAATGTCCCTAGAGGGATTTCTAGGTCCCTAGAGGGATAGATTTCTAGGTCCCTAGAGGGATTTCTATGTCCCTAGAGGGATTTCAATGTCCCTAGAGGGATTTCTATGTCCCTAGAGGGATTTCTATGTCCCTAGAGGGATAGATTTCTATGTCCCTAGAGGGATTTCTATGTCCCTATAGGGATTTCTATGTCCCTAGAGGGATTTCTATGTCCCTAGAGGGATTTCTATGTCCCTAGAGGGATTTCTATGTCGCTAGAGGGATTTCTATGTCGCTAGAGGGATTTCTAGGTCCCTAGAGGGATTTCTAGGTCCCTAGAGAGAGAGATTTCTAAGTCCCTAGAGGGATTTCTAGGTCCCTAGAGAGAGAGATTTCTATGTCCCTAGAGGGATTTCTAGGTCCCTAGAGGGATTTCTAGGTCCCTAGAGGGATTTCTAGGTCCCTAGAGGGATAGATTTCTATGTCCCTAGAGGGATTTCTATGTCCCTAGAGAGATTTCTAGGTCCCTAGAGGGATTTCTATGTCCCTAGGGGGATTTCTAGGTCCCTAGAGGGATTTCTAGGTCCCTAGAGGGATTTCAATGTCCCTAGAGGGATTTCTAGGTCCCTAGAGGGATTTCTAGGTCCCTAGAGGGATTTCTATGTCCCTAGAGGGATAGATTTCTATGTCCCTAGAGGGATTTCTATGTCCCTAGAGGGATTTCTATGTCCCTAGAGGGATTTCTAGGTCCCTAGTGGGATTTCTATGTCCCTAGAGGGATAGATTTATATGTCCCTAGAGGGATTTCTATGTCCATAGAGGGATTTCTATGTCCCTAGAGGGATTTCTAGGTCCCTAGAGGGATTTCTAGGTCCCTAGAGGGATAGATTTCTATGTCCCTAGAGGGATTTCTAGGTCCCTAGAGGGATAGATTTCTAGGTCCCTAGAGGGATTTCAATGTCCCTAGAGGGATTTCTAGGTCCCTAGAGGGATAGATTTCTAGGTCCCTAGAGGGATTTCTATGTCCCTAGAGGGATTTCAATGTCCCTAGAGGGATTTCTATGTCCCTAGAGGGATTTCTATGTCCCTAGAGGGATAGATTTATATGTCCCTAGAGGGATTTCTATGTCCCTATAGGGATTTCTATGTCCCTAGAGGGATTTCTATGTCCCTAGAGGGATTTCTATGTCCCTAGAGGGATTTCTATGTCGCTAGAGGGATTTCTATGTCGCTAGAGGGATTTCTAGGTCCCTAGAGGGATTTCTAGGTCCCTAGAGAGAGAGATTTCTATGTCCCTAGAGGGATTTCTAGGTCCCTAGAGAGAGAGATTTCTATGTCCCTAGAGGGATTTCTAGGTCCCTAGATGGATTTCTAGGTCCCTAGAGGGATTTCTAGGTCCCTAGAGGGATAGATTTCTATGTCCCTAGAGGGATTTCTATGTCCCTAGAGAGATTTCTAGGTCCCTAGAGGGATTTCTATGTCCCTAGAGGGATTTCTAGGTCCCTAGAGGGATTTCTAGGTCCCTAGAGGGATTTCAATGTCCCTAGAGGGATTTCTAGGTCCCTAGAGGGATTTCTAGGTCCCTAGAGGGATTTCTATGTCCCTAGAGGGATAGATTTCTATGTCCCTAGAGGGATTTCTATGTCCCTAGAGGGATTTCTATGTCCCTAGAGGGATTTCTAGGTCCCTAGAGGGATTTCAATGTCCCTAGAGGGATTTCTAGGTCCCTAGAGGGATTTCTAGATCCCTAGAGGGATTTCTATGTCCCTAGAGGGATAGATTTCTATGTCCCTAGAGGGATTTCTATGTCCCTAGAGGGATTTCTATGTCCCTAGAGGGATTTCTAGGTCCCTAGAGGGATTTCTATGTCCCTAGAGGGATAGATTTATATGTCCCTAGAGGGATTTCTATGTCCATAGAGGGATTTCTATGTCCCTAGAGGGATTTCTAGGTCCCTAGAGGGATAGATTTCTATGTCCCTAGAGGGATTTCTAGGTCCCTAGAGGGATAGATTTCTATGTCCCTAGAGGGATTTCTATGTCCCTAGAGAGATTTCTATGTCCCTAGAGAGATTTCTAGGTCCCTAGAGGGATTTCAATGTCCCTAGAGGGATTTCTAGGTCCCTAGAGGGATAGATTTCAATGTCCCTAGAGGGATTTCTAGGTCCCTAGAGGGATTTCTATGTCCCTAGAGGGATTTCTATGTCGCTAGAGGGATTTCTATGTCCCTAGAGGGATTTCTAGGTCCCTAGAGGGATTTCTAGGTCCCTAGAGGGATAGATTTCTATGTCCCTAGAGGGATTTCTATGTCACTAGAGAGATTTCTAGGTCCCTAGAGGGATTTCAATGTCCCTAGAGGGATTTCTAGGTCCCTAGAGGGATAGATTTCTAGGTCCCTAGAGGGATTTCTATGTCCCTAAAGGGATTTCAATGTCCCTAGAGGGATTTCTATGTCCCTAGAGGGATTTCTATGACCCTAGAGGGATAGATTTCTATGTCCCTAGAGGGATTTCTATGTCCCTATAGGGATTTCTATGTCCCTAGAGGGATTTCTATGTCCCTAGAGGGATTTCTATGTCGCTAGAGGGATTTCTATGTCGCTAGAGGGATTTCTAGGTCCCTAGAGGGATTTCTAGGTCCCTAGAGAGAGAGATTTCTATGTCCCTAGAGGGATTTCTAGGTCCCTAGAGAGAGAGATTTCTATGTCCCTAGAGGGATTTCTAGGTCCCTAGAGGGATTTCTAGGTCCCTAGAGGGATAGATTTCTATGTCCCTAGAGGGATTTCAATGTCCCTAGAGGGATTTCTAGGTCCCTGGAGGGATAGATTTCAATGTCCCTAGAGGGATTTCTAGGTCCCTAGAGGGATTTCTATGTCCCTAGAGGGATAGATTTCTATGTCCCTAGAGGGATTTCTATGTCGCTAGAGGGATTTCTATGTCCCTAGAGGGATTTCTAGGTCCCTAGAGGGATTTCTAGGTCCCTAGAGGGATAGATTTCTATGTCCCTAGAGGGATTTCTATGTCACTAGAGAGATTTCTAGGTCCCTAGAGGGATTTCAATGTCCCTAGAGGGATTTCTAGGTCCCTAGAGGGATAGATTTCTAGGTCCCTAGAGGGATTTCTATGTCCCTAGAGGAATTTCAATGTCCCTAGAGGGATTTCTATGTCCCTAGAGGGATTTCTATGTCCCTAGAGGGATAGATTTCTATGTCCCTAGAGGGATTTCTATGTCCCTATAGGGATTTCTATGTCCCTAGAGGGATTTCTATGTCCCTAGAGGGATTTCTATGTCCCTAGAGGGATTTCTATGTCGCTAGAGGGATTTCTATGTCGCTAGAGGGATTTCTAGGTCCCTAGAGGGATTTCTAGGTCCCTAGAGAGAGAGATTTCTAAGTCCCTAGAGGGATTTCTAGGTCCCTAGAGAGAGAGATTTCTATGTCCCTAGAGGGATTTCTAGGTCCCTAGAGGGATTTCTAGGTCCCTAGAGGGATTTCTAGGTCCCTAGAGGGATAGATTTCTATGTCCCTAGAGGGATTTCTATGTCCCTAGAGAGATTTCTAGGTCCCTAGAGGGATTTCTATGTCCCTAGGGGGATTTCTAGGTCCCTAGAGGGATTTCTAGGTCCCTAGAGGGATTTCAATGTCCCTAGAGGGATTTCTAGGTCCCTAGAGGGATTTCTATGTCCCTAGAGGGATAGATTTCTATGTCCCTAGAGGGATTTCTATGTCCCTAGAGGGATTTCTATGTCCCTAGAGGGATTTCTAGGTCCCTAGAGGGATTTCTATGTCCCTAGAGGGATAGATTTATATGTCCCTAGAGGGATTTCTATGTCCATAGAGGGATTTCTATGTCCCTAGAGGGATTTCTAGGTCCCTAGAGGGATTTCTAGGTCCCTAGAGGGATAGATTTCTATGTCCCTAGAGGGATTTCTAGGTCCCTAGAGGGATAGATTTCTAGGTCCCTAGAGGGATTTCAATGTCCCTAGAGGGATTTCTAGGTCCCTAGAGGGATAGATTTCTAGGTCCCTAGAGGGATTTCTATGTCCCTAGAGGGATTTCAATGTCCCTAGAGGGATTTCTATGTCCCTAGAGGGATTTCTATGTCCCTAGAGGGATAGATTTCTATGTCCCTAGAGGGATTTCTATGTCCCTATAGGGATTTCTATGTCCCTAGAGGGATTTCTATGTCCCTAGAGGGATTTCTATGTCCCTAGAGGGATTTCTATGTCGCTAGAGGGATTTCTATGTCGCTAGAGGGATTTCTAGGTCCCTAGAGGGATTTCTAGGTCCCTAGAGAGAGAGATTTCTATGTCCCTAGAGGGATTTCTAGGTCCCTAGAGAGAGAGATTTCTATGTCCCTAGAGGGATTTCTAGGTCCCTAGATGGATTTCTAGGTCCCTAGAGGGATTTCTAGGTCCCTAGAGGGATAGATTTCTATGTCCCTAGAGGGATTTCTATGTCCCTAGAGAGATTTCTAGGTCCCTAGAGGGATTTCTATGTCCCTAGAGGGATTTCTAGGTCCCTAGAGGGATTTCTAGGTCCCTAGAGGGATTTCAATGTCCCTAGAGGGATTTCTAGGTCCCTAGAGGGATTTCTAGGTCCCTAGAGGGATTTCTATGTCCCTAGAGGGATAGATTTCTATGTCCCTAGAGGGATTTCTATGTCCCTAGAGGGATTTCTATGTCCCTAGAGGGATTTCTAGGTCCCTAGAGGGATTTCTATGTCCCTAGAGGGATAGATTTATATGTCCCTAGAGGGATTTCTATGTCCATAGAGGGATTTCTATGTCCCTAGAGGGATTTCTAGGTCCCTAGAGGGATAGATTTCTATGTCCTTAGAGGGATTTCTAGGTCCCTAGAGGGATTTCTATGTCCCTAGAGCGATAGATTTCTATGTCCCTAGAGGGATTTCTATGTCGCTAGAGGGATTTCTATGTCGCTAGAGGGATTTCTAGGTCCCTAGAGGGATAGATTTCTAGGTCCCTAGAGGGATTTCAATGTCCCTAGAGGGATTTCTAGGTCCCTAGAGGGATAGATTTCTAGGTCCCTAGAGGGATTTCTATGTCCCTAGAGCGATAGATTTCTATGTCCCTAGAGGGATTTCTATGTCGCTAGAGGGATTTCTATGTCGCTAGAGGGATTTCTAGGTCCCTAGAGGGATAGATTTCTAGGTCCCTAGAGGGATTTCAATGTCCCTAGAGGGATTTCTAGGTCCCTAGAGGGATAGATTTCTAGGTCCCTAGAGGGATTTCAATGTCCCTAGAGGGATTTCTAGGTCCCTAGAGGGATTTCTAGGTCCCTAGAGGGATTTCTAGGTCCCTAGAGGGATAGATTTCTATGTCCCTAGAGGGATTTCTATGTCCCTAGAGGGATTTCTAGGTCCCTAGAGGGATTTCTATGTCCCTAGAGCGATAGATTTCTATGTCCCTAGAGGGATTTCTATGTCGCTAGAGGGATTTCTATGTCGCTAGAGGGATTTCTAGGTCCCTAGAGGGATTTCTAGGTCCCTAGAGAGAGAGATTTCTATGTCCCTAGAGGGATTTCTAGGTCCCTAGAGGGATAGATTTCTAGGTCCCTAGAGGGATAGATTTCTAGGTCCCTAGAGGGATTTCAATGTCCCTAGAGGGATTTCTAGGTCCCTAGAGGGATAGATTTCTAGGTCCCTAGAGGGATTTCAATGTCCCTAGAGGGATTTCTAGGTCCCTAGAGGGATTTCAATGTCCCTAGAGGGATTTCTAGGTCCCTAGAGGGATAGATTTCTAGGTCCCTAGAGGGATTTCTATGTCCCTAGAGGGATTTCTATGTCCCTAGAAGGATTTCTATGTCCCTAGAGGGATTTCTATGTCGCTAGAGGGATTTCTATGTCGCTAGAGGGATTTCTAGGTCCCTAGAGGGATTTCTAGGTCCCTAGAGAGAGAGATTTCTATGTCCCTAGAGGGATTTCTAGGTCCCTAGAGAGAGAGATTTCTATGTCCCTAGAGGGATTTCTAGGTCCCTAGAGGGATTTCTAGGTCCCTAGAGGGATTTCTAGGTCCCTAGAGGGATTTCTAGGTCCCTAGAGGGATAGATTTCTATGTCCCTAGAGGGATTTCTATGTCCCTAGAGAGATTTCTAGGTCCCTAGAGGGATTTCTATGTCCCTAGAGGGATTTCTAGGTCCCTAGAGGGATTTCTAGGTCCCTAGAGGGATTTCAATGTCCCTAGAGGGATTTCTAGGTCCCTAGAGGGATTTCTAGATCCCTAGAGGGATTTCTATGTCCCTAGAGGGATAGATTTCTATGTCCCTAGAGGGATTTCTATGTCCCTAGAGGGATTTCTATGTCCCTAGAGGGATTTCTAGGTCCCTAGAGGGATTTCTATGTCCCTAGAGGGATAGATTTATATGTCCCTAGAGAGATTTCTAGGTCCCTAGAGGGATAGATTTCTATGTCCCTAGAGGGATTTCTAGGTCCCTAGAGGGATTTCTATGTCCCTAGAGCGATAGATTTCTATGTCCCTAGAGGGATTTCTAGGTCCCTAGAGGGATTTCTATGTCGCTAGAGGGATTTCTAGGTCCCTAGAGGGATAGATTTCTAGGTCCCTAGAGGGATTTCAATGTCCCTAGAGGGATTTCTAGGTCCCTAGAGGGATTTCAATGTCCCTAGAGGGATTTCTAGGTCCCTAGAGGGATAGATTTCTAGGTCCCTAGAGGGATTTCTATGTCCCTAGAGGGATTTCTATGTCCCTAGAGGGATTTCTATGTCCATAGAGGGATTTCTATGTCCCTAGAGGGATTTCTAGGTCCCTAGAGGGATAGATTTCTATGTCCCTAGAGGGATTTCTAGGTCCCTAGAGGGATTTCTATGTCCCTAGAGCGATAGATTTCTATGTCCCTAGAGGGATTTCTAGGTCCCTAGAGGGATTTCTATGTCGCTAGAGGGATTTCTAGGTCCCTAGAGGGATAGATTTCTAGGTCCCTAGAGGGATTTCAATGTCCCTAGAGGGATTTCTATGTCCCTAGAGGGATTTCTATGTCCCTAGAGGGATAGATTTCTATGTCCCTAGAGGGATTTCTATGTCCCTATAGGGATTTCTATGTCCCTAGAGGGATTTCTATGTCCCTAGAGGGATTTCTATGTCGCTAGAGGGATTTCTATGTCGCTAGAGGGATTTCTAGGTCCCTAGAGGGATTTCTAGGTCCCTAGAGAGAGAGATTTCTATGTCCCTAGAGGGATTTCTAGGTCCCTAGAGAGAGAGATTTCTATGTCCCTAGAGGGATTTCTAGGTCCCTAGAGGGATTTCTAGGTCCCTAGAGGGATAGATTTCTATGTCCCTAGAGGGATTTCAATGTCCCTAGAGGGATTTCTAGGTCCCTGGAGGGATAGATTTCAATGTCCCTAGAGGGATTTCTAGGTCCCTAGAGGGATTTCTATGTCCCTAGAGGGATAGATTTCTATGTCCCTAGAGGGATTTCTATGTCGCTAGAGGGATTTCTATGTCCCTAGAGGGATTTCTAGGTCCCTAGAGGGATTTCTAGGTCCCTAGAGGGATAGATTTCTATGTCCCTAGAGGGATTTCTATGTCACTAGAGAGATTTCTAGGTCCCTAGAGGGATTTCAATGTCCCTAGAGGGATTTCTAGGTCCCTAGAGGGATAGATTTCTAGGTCCCTAGAGGGATTTCTATGTCCCTAGAGGGATTTCAATGTCCCTAGAGGGATTTCTATGTCCCTAGAGGGATTTCTATGTCCCTAGAGGGATAGATTTCTATGTCCCTAGAGGGATTTCTATGTCCCTATAGGGATTTCTATGTCCCTAGAGGGATTTCTATGTCCCTAGAGGGATTTCTATGTCCCTAGAGGGATTTCTATGTCGCTAGAGGGATTTCTATGTCGCTAGAGGGATTTCTAGGTCCCTAGAGGGATTTCTAGGTCCCTAGAGAGAGAGATTTCTAAGTCCCTAGAGGGATTTCTAGGTCCCTAGAGAGAGAGATTTCTATGTCCCTAGAGGGATTTCTAGGTCCCTAGAGGGATTTCTAGGTCCCTAGAGGGATAGATTTCTATGTCCCTAGAAGGATTTCTATGTCCCTAGAGAGATTTCTAGGTCCCTAGAGGGATTTCTATGTCCCTAGGGGGATTTCTAGGTCCCTAGAGGGATTTCTAGGTCCCTAGAGGGATTTCAATGTCCCTAGAGGGATTTCTAGGTCCCTAGAGGGATTTCTATGTCCCTAGAGGGATAGATTTCTATGTCCCTAGAGGGATTTCTATGTCCCTAGAGGGATTTCTATGTCCCTAGAGGGATTTCTAGGTCCCTAGAGGGATTTCTATGTCCCTAGAGGGATAGATTTATATGTCCCTAGAGGGATTTCTATGTCCATAGAGGGATTTCTATGTCCCTAGAGGGATTTCTAGGTCCCTAGAGGGATTTCTAGGTCCCTAGAGGGATAGATTTCTATGTCCCTAGAGGGATTTCTAGGTCCCTAGAGGGATAGATTTCTAGGTCCCTAGAGGGATTTCAATGTCCCTAGAGGGATTTCTAGGTCCCTAGAGGGATAGATTTCTAGGTCCCTAGAGGGATTTCTATGTCCCTAGAGGGATTTCAATGTCCCTAGAGGGATTTCTATGTCCCTAGAGGGATTTCTATGTCCCTAGAGGGATAGATTTCTATGTCCCTAGAGGGATTTCTATGTCCCTATAGGGATTTCTATGTCCCTAGAGGGATTTCTATGTCCCTAGAGGGATTTCTATGTCCCTAGAGGGATTTCTATGTCGCTAGAGGGATTTCTATGTCGCTAGAGGGATTTCTAGGTCCCTAGAGGGATTTCTAGGTCCCTAGAGAGAGAGATTTCTATGTCCCTAGAGGGATTTCTAGGTCCCTAGAGAGAGAGATTTCTATGTCCCTAGAGGGATTTCTAGGTCCCTAGATGGATTTCTAGGTCCCTAGAGGGATTTCTAGGTCCCTAGAGGGATAGATTTCTATGTCCCTAGAGGGATTTCTATGTCCCTAGAGAGATTTCTAGGTCCCTAGAGGGATTTCTATGTCCCTAGAGGGATTTCTAGGTCCCTAGAGGGATTTCTAGGTCCCTAGAGGGATTTCAATGTCCCTAGAGGGATTTCTAGGTCCCTAGAGGGATTTCTAGGTCCCTAGAGGGATTTCTATGTCCCTAGAGGGATAGATTTCTATGTCCCTAGAGGGATTTCTATGTCCCTAGAGGGATTTCTATGTCCCTAGAGGGATTTCTAGGTCCCTAGAGGGATTTCTATGTCCCTAGAGGGATAGATTTATATGTCCCTAGAGGGATTTCTATGTCCATAGAGGGATTTCTATGTCCCTAGAGGGATTTCTAGGTCCCTAGAGGGATAGATTTCTATGTCCTTAGAGGGATTTCTAGGTCCCTAGAGGGATTTCTATGTCCCTAGAGCGATAGATTTCTATGTCCCTAGAGGGATTTCTATGTCGCTAGAGGGATTTCTATGTCGCTAGAGGGATTTCTAGGTCCCTAGAGGGATAGATTTCTAGGTCCCTAGAGGGATTTCAATGTCCCTAGAGGGATTTCTAGGTCCCTAGAGGGATAGATTTCTAGGTCCCTAGAGGGATTTCAATGTCCCTAGAGGGATTTCTAGGTCCCTAGAGGGATTTCTAGGTCCCTAGAGGGATTTCTAGGTCCCTAGAGGGATAGATTTCTATGTCCCTAGAGGGATTTCTATGTCCCTAGAGGGATTTCTAGGTCCCTAGAGGGATTTCTATGTCCCTAGAGCGATAGATTTCTATGTCCCTAGAGGGATTTCTATGTCGCTAGAGGGATTTCTATGTCGCTAGAGGGATTTCTAGGTCCCTAGAGGGATTTCTAGGTCCCTAGAGAGAGAGATTTCTATGTCCCTAGAGGGATTTCTAGGTCCCTAGAGGGATAGATTTCTAGGCCCCTAGAGGGATAGATTTCTAGGTCCCTAGAGGGATTTCAATGTCCCTAGAGGGATTTCTAGGTCCCTAGAGGGATAGATTTCTAGGTCCCTAGAGGGATTTCAATGTCCCTAGAGGGATTTCTAGGTCCCTAGAGGGATTTCAATGTCCCTAGAGGGATTTCTAGGTCCCTAGAGGGATAGATTTCTAGGTCCCTAGAGGGATTTCTATGTCCCTAGAGGGATTTCTATGTCCCTAGAAGGATTTCTATGTCCCTAGAGGGATTTCTATGTCGCTAGAGGGATTTCTATGTCGCTAGAGGGATTTCTAGGTCCCTAGAGGGATTTCTAGGTCCCTAGAGAGAGAGATTTCTATGTCCCTAGAGGGATTTCTAGGTCCCTAGAGAGAGAGATTTCTATGTCCCTAGAGGGATTTCTAGGTCCCTAGAGGGATTTCTAGGTCCCTAGAGGGATTTCTAGGTCCCTAGAGGGATAGATTTCTATGTCCCTAGAGGGATTTCTATGTCCCTAGAGAGATTTCTAGGTCCCTAGAGGGATTTCTATGTCCCTAGAGGGATTTCTAGGTCCCTAGAGGGATTTCTAGGTCCCTAGAGGGATTTCAATGTCCCTAGAGGGATTTCTAGGTCCCTAGAGGGATTTCTAGATCCCTAGAGGGATTTCTATGTCCCTAGAGGGATAGATTTCTATGTCCCTAGAGGGATTTCTATGTCCCTAGAGGGATTTCTATGTCCCTAGAGGGATTTCTAGGTCCCTAGAGGGATTTCTATGTCCCTAGAGGGATAGATTTATATGTCCCTAGAGAGATTTCTAGGTCCCTAGAGGGATAGATTTCTATGTCCCTAGAGGGATTTCTAGGTCCCTAGAGGGATTTCTATGTCCCTAGAGCGATAGATTTGTATGTCCCTAGAGGGATTTCTAGGTCCCTAGAGGGATTTCTATGTCGCTAGAGGGATTTCTAGGTCCCTAGAGGGATAGATTTCTAGGTCCCTAGAGGGATTTCAATGTCCCTAGAGGGATTTCTAGGTCCCTAGAGGGATTTCAATGTCCCTAGAGGGATTTCTAGGTCCCTAGAGGGATAGATTTCTAGGTCCCTAGAGGGATTTCTATGTCCCTAGAGGGATTTCTATGTCCCTAGAGGGATTTCTATGTCCATAGAGGGATTTCTATGTCCCTAGAGGGATTTCTAGGTCCCTAGAGGGATAGATTTCTATGTCCCTAGAGGGATTTCTAGGTCCCTAGAGGGATTTCTATGTCCCTAGAGCGATAGATTTCTATGTCCCTAGAGGGATTTCTAGGTCCCTAGAGGGATTTCTATGTCGCTAGAGGGATTTCTAGGTCCCTAGAGGGATAGATTTCTAGGTCCCTAGAGGGATTTCAATGTCCCTAGAGGGATTTCTAGGTCCCTAGAGGGATAGATTTCTAGGTCCCTAGAGGGATTTCAATGTCCCTAGAGGGATTTCTAGGTCCCTAGAGGGATTTCAATGTCCCTAGAGGGATTTCTAGGTCCCTAGAGGGATAGATTTCTAGGTCCCTAGAGGGATTTCTATGTCCCTAGAGGGATTTCTATGTCCCTAGAGGGATTTCTATGTCCCTAGAGGGATAGATTTCTATGTCCCTAGAGGGATTTCTATGTCCCTAGAGGGATTTCTAGGTCCCTAGAGAGAGAGATTTCTATGTCCCTAGAGGGATTTCTAGGTCCCTAGAGGGATTTCTAGGTCCCTAGAGGGATTTCTAGGTCCCTAGAGGGATTTCTAGGTCCCTAGAGGGATAGATTTCTATGTCCCTAGAGGGATTTCTATGTCCCTAGAGGGATTTCAATGTCCCTAGAGGGATTTCTAGGTCCCTAGAGGGATTTCAATGTCCCTAGAGGGATTTCTAGGTCCCTAGAGGGATAGATTTCTAGGTCCCTAGAGGGATTTCTATGTCCCTAGAGGGATTTTTATGTCCCTAAAGGGATTTCTATGTCCCTAGAGGGATTTCTATGTCCCTAGAGGGATAGATTTCTATGTCCCTAGAGGGATTTCTAGGTCCCTAGAGGGATTTCTAGGTCCCTAGAGGGATTTCTATGTCCCTAGAGGGATAGATTTCTATGTCCCTAGAGGGATTTCTATGTCCCTAGAGGGATTTCTATGTCCCTAGAGGGATTTCTAGGTCCCTAGAGGGATTTCTATGTCCCTAGAGGGATAGATTTATATGTCCCTAGAGGGATTTCTATGTCCATAGAGGGATTTCTATGTCCCTAGAGGGATTTCTAGGTCCCTAGAGGGATAGATTTCTATGTCCTTAGAGGGATTTCTAGGTCCCTAGAGGGATTTCTATGTCCCTAGAGCGATAGATTTCTATGTCCCTAGAGGGATTTCTATGTCGCTAGAGGGATTTCTATGTCGCTAGAGGGATTTCTAGGTCCCTAGAGGGATAGATTTCTAGGTCCCTAGAGGGATTTCAATGTCCCTAGAGGGATTTCTAGGTCCCTAGAGGGATAGATTTCTAGGTCCCTAGAGGGATTTCAATGTCCCTAGAGGGATTTCTAGGTCCCTAGAGGGATTTCTAGGTCCCTAGAGGGATTTCTAGGTCCCTAGAGGGGTAGATTTCTATGTCCCTAGAGGGATTTCTATGTCCCTAGAGGGATTTCTAGGTCCCTAGAGGGATTTCTATGTCCCTAGAGCGATAGATTTCTATGTCCCTAGAGGGATTTCTATGTCGCTAGAGGGATTTCTATGTCGCTAGAGGGATTTCTAGGTCCCTAGAGGGATTTCTAGGTCCCTAGAGAGAGAGATTTCTATGTCCCTAGAGGGATTTCTAGGTCCCTAGAGGGATTTCTAGGTCCCTAGAGGGATAGATTTCTAGGTCCCTAGAGGGATAGATTTCTAGGTCCCTAGAGGGATTTCAATGTCCCTAGAGGGATTTCTAGGTCCCTAGAGGGATAGATTTCTAGGTCCCTAGAGGGATTTCAATGTCCCTAGAGGGATTTCTAGGTCCCTAGAGGGATTTCAATGTCCCTAGAGGGATTTCTAGGTCCCTAGAGGGATAGATTTCTAGGTCCCTAGAGGGATTTCTATGTCCCTAGAGGGATTTCTATGTCCCTAGAGGGATTTCTATGTCCCTAGAGGGATTTCTATGTCGCTAGAGGGATTTCTATGTCGCTAGAGGGATTTCTAGGTCCCTAGAGGGATTTCTAGGTCCCTAGAGAGAGAGATTTCTATGTCCCTAGAGGGATTTCTAGGTCCCTAGAGAGAGAGATTTCTATGTCCCTAGAGGGATTTCTAGGTCCCTAGAGGGATTTCTAGGTCCCTAGAGGGATTTCTAGGTCCCTAGAGGGATAGATTTCTATGTCCCTAGAGGGATTTCTATGTCCCTAGAGAGATTTCTAGGTCCCTAGAGGGATTTCTATGTCCCTAGAGGGATTTCTAGGTCCCTAGAGGGATTTCTAGGTCCCTAGAGGGATTTCAATGTCCCTAGAGGGATTTCTAGGTCCCTAGAGGGATTTCTAGGTCCCTAGAGGGATTTCTATGTCCCTAGAGGGATAGATTTCTATGTCCCTAGAGGGATTTCTATGTCCCTAGAGGGATTTCTATGTCCCTAGAGGGATTTCTAGGTCCCTAGAGGGATTTCTATGTCCCTAGAGGGATAGATTTATATGTCCCTAGAGGGATTTCTATGTCCATAGAGGGATTTCTATGTCCCTAGAGGGATTTCTAGGTCCCTAGAGGGATAGATTTCTATGTCCCTAGAGGATTTCTAGGTCCCTAGAGGGACTTCTATGTCCCTAGAGCGATAGATTTCTATGTCCCTAGAGGGATTTCTAGGTCCCTAGAGGGATTTCTATGTCGCTAGAGGGATTTCTAGGTCCCTAGAGGGATAGATTTCTAGGTCCCTAGAGGGATTTCAATGTCCCTAGAGGGATTTCTAGGTCCCTAGAGGGATAGATTTCTAGGTCCCTAGAGGGATTTCAATGTCCCTAGAGGGATTTCTAGGTCCCTAGAGGGATTTCAATGTCCCTAGAGGGATTTCTAGGTCCCTAGAGGGATAGATTTCTAGGTCCCTAGAGGGATTTCTATGTCCCTAGAGGGATTACTATGTCCCTAGAGGGATTTCTATGTCCCTAGAGGGATAGATTTCTATGTCCCTAGAGGGATTTCTATGTCCCTAGAGGGATTTCTAGGTCCCTAGAGAGAGAGATTTCTATGTCCCTAGAGGGATTTCTAGGTCCCTAGAGGGATTTCTAGGTCCCTAGAGGGATTTCTAGGTCCCTAGAGGGATTTCTAGGTCCCTAGAGGGATTTCTAGGTCCCTAGAGGGATTTCTAGGTCCCTAGAGGGATAGATTTCTATGTCCCTAGAGGGATTTCTATGTCCCTAGAGGGATTTCAATGTCCCTAGAGGGATTTCTAGGTCCCTAGAGGGATTTCAATGTCCCTAGAGGGATTTCTAGGTCCCTAGAGGGATAGATTTCTAGGTCCCTAGAGGGATTTCTATGTCCCTAGAGGGATTTCTATGTCCCTAGAGGGATTTCTATGTCCCTAGAGGGATTTCTATGTCCCTAGAGGGATAGATTTCTATGTCCCTAGAGGGATTTCTAGGTCCCTAGAGGGATTTCTAGGTCCCTAGAGGGATTTCTAGGTCCCTAGAGAGAGAGATTTCTATGTCCCTAGAGGGATTTCTAGGTCCCTAGAGAGAGAGATTTCTATGTCCCTAGAGGGATTTCTAGGTCCCTAGAGGGATTTCTAGGTCCCTAGAGGGATTTCTAGGTCCCTAGAGGGATAGATTTCTATGTCCCTAGAGGGATTTCTATGTCCCTAGAGAGATTTCTAGGTCCCTAGAGGGATTTCTATGTCCCTAGAGGGATTTCTAGGTCCCTAGAGGGATTTCTAGGTCCCTAGAGGGATTTCAATGTCCCTAGAGGGATTTCTAGGTCCCTAGAGGGATTTCTAGATCCCTAGAGGGATTTCTATGTCCCTAGAGGGATAGATTTCTATGTCCCTAGAGGGATTTCTATGTCCCTAGAGGGATTTCTATGTCCCTAGAGGGATTTCTAGGTCCCTAGAGGGATTTCTATGTCCCTAGAGGGATAGATTTATATGTCCCTAGAGAGATTTCTAGGTCCCTAGAGGGATAGATTTCTATGTCCCTAGAGGGATTTCTAGGTCCCTAGAGGGATTTCTATGTCCCTAGAGCGAGAGATTTCTATGTCCCTAGAGGGATTTCTAGGTCCCTAGAGGGATTTCTATGTCGCTAGAGGGATTTCTAGGTCCCTAGAGGGATAGATTTCTAGGTCCCTAGAGGGATTTCAATGTCCCTAGAGGGATTTCTAGGTCCCTAGAGGGATTTCAATGTCCCTAGAGGGATTTCTAGGTCCCTAGAGGGATAGATTTCTAGGTCCCTAGAGGGATTTCTATGTCCCTAGAGGGATTTCTATGTCCCTAGAGGGATTTCTATGTCCATAGAGGGATTTCTATGTCCCTAGAGGGATTTCTAGGTCCCTAGAGGGATAGATTTCTATGTCCCTAGAGGGATTTCTAGGTCCCTAGAGGGATTTCTATGTCCCTAGAGCGATAGATTTCTATGTCCCTAGAGGGATTTCTAGGTCCCTAGAGGGATTTCTATGTCGCTAGAGGGATTTCTAGGTCCCTAGAGGGATAGATTTCTAGGTCCCTAGAGGGATTTCAATGTCCCTAGAGGGATTTCTAGGTCCCTAGAGGGATAGATTTCTAGGTCCCTAGAGGGATTTCAATGTCCCTAGAGGGATTTCTAGGTCCCTAGAGGGATTTCAATGTCCCTAGAGGGATTTCTAGGTCCCTAGAGGGATAGATTTCTAGGTCCCTAGAGGGATTTCTATGTCCCTAGAGGGATTTCTATGTCCCTAGAGGGATTTCTATGTCCCTAGAGGGATAGATTTCTATGTCCCTAGAGGGATTTCTATGTCCCTAGAGGGATTTCTAGGTCCCTAGAGAGAGAGATTTCTATGTCCCTAGAGGGATTTCTAGGTCCCTAGAGGGATTTCTAGGTCCCTAGAGGGATTTCTAGGTCCCTAGAGGGATTTCTAGGTCCCTAGAGGGATAGATTTCTATGTCCCTAGAGGGATTTCTATGTCCCTAGAGGGATTTCAATGTCCCTAGAGGGATTTCTAGGTCCCTAGAGGGATTTCAATGTCCCTAGAGGGATTTCTAGGTCCCTAGAGGGATAGATTTCTAGGTCCCTAGAGGGATTTCTATGTCCCTAGAGGGATTTTTATGTCCCTAAAGGGATTTCTATGTCCCTAGAGGGATTTCTATGTCCCTAGAGGGATAGATTTCTATGTCCCTAGAGGGATTTCTAGGTCCCTAGAGGGATTTCTAGGTCCCTAGAGGGATTTCTATGTCCCTAGAGGGATAGATTTCTATGTCCCTAGAGGGATTTCTATGTCCCTAGAGGGATTTCTATGTCCCTAGAGGGATTTCTAGGTCCCTAGAGGGATTTCTATGTCCCTAGAGGGATAGATTTATATGTCCCTAGAGGGATTTCTATGTCCATAGAGGGATTTCTATGTCCCTAGAGGGATTTCTAGGTCCCTAGAGGGATAGATTTCTATGTCCTTAGAGGGATTTCTAGGTCCCTAGAGGGATTTCTATGTCCCTAGAGCGATAGATTTCTATGTCCCTAGAGGGATTTCTATGTCGCTAGAGGGATTTCTATGTCGCTAGAGGGATTTCTAGGTCCCTAGAGGGATAGATTTCTAGGTCCCTAGAGGGATTTCAATGTCCCTAGAGGGATTTCTAGGTCCCTAGAGGGATAGATTTCTAGGTCCCTAGAGGGATTTCAATGTCCCTAGAGGGATTTCTAGGTCCCTAGAGGGATTTCTAGGTCCCTAGAGGGATTTCTAGGTCCCTAGAGGGGTAGATTTCTATGTCCCTAGAGGGATTTCTATGTCCCTAGAGGGATTTCTAGGTCCCTAGAGGGATTTCTATGTCCCTAGAGCGATAGATTTCTATGTCCCTAGAGGGATTTCTATGTCGCTAGAGGGATTTCTATGTCGCTAGAGGGATTTCTAGGTCCCTAGAGGGATTTCTAGGTCCCTAGAGAGAGAGATTTCTATGTCCCTAGAGGGATTTCTAGGTCCCTAGAGGGATTTCTAGGTCCCTAGAGGGATAGATTTCTAGGTCCCTAGAGGGATAGATTTCTAGGTCCCTAGAGGGATTTCAATGTCCCTAGAGGGATTTCTAGGTCCCTAGAGGGATAGATTTCTAGGTCCCTAGAGGGATTTCAATGTCCCTAGAGGGATTTCTAGGTCCCTAGAGGGATTTCAATGTCCCTAGAGGGATTTCTAGGTCCCTAGAGGGATAGATTTCTAGGTCCCTAGAGGGATTTCTATGTCCCTAGAGGGATTTCTATGTCCCTAGAGGGATTTCTATGTCCCTAGAGGGATTTCTATGTCGCTAGAGGGATTTCTATGTCGCTAGAGGGATTTCTAGGTCCCTAGAGGGATTTCTAGGTCCCTAGAGAGAGAGATTTCTATGTCCCTAGAGGGATTTCTAGGTCCCTAGAGAGAGAGATTTCTATGTCCCTAGAGGGATTTCTAGGTCCCTAGAGGGATTTCTAGGTCCCTAGAGGGATTTCTAGGTCCCTAGAGGGATAGATTTCTATGTCCCTAGAGGGATTTCTATGTCCCTAGAGAGATTTCTAGGTCCCTAGAGGGATTTCTATGTCCCTAGAGGGATTTCTAGGTCCCTAGAGGGATTTCTAGGTCCCTAGAGGGATTTCAATGTCCCTAGAGGGATTTCTAGGTCCCTAGAGGGATTTCTAGGTCCCTAGAGGGATTTCTATGTCCCTAGAGGGATAGATTTCTATGTCCCTAGAGGGATTTCTATGTCCCTAGAGGGATTTCTATGTCCCTAGAGGGATTTCTAGGTCCCTAGAGGGATTTCTATGTCCCTAGAGGGATAGATTTATATGTCCCTAGAGGGATTTCTATGTCCATAGAGGGATTTCTATGTCCCTAGAGGGATTTCTAGG
This sequence comes from Troilus luridus, assembly GCA_964056705.1. Classification (NCBI taxonomy): domain Eukaryota; kingdom Metazoa; phylum Arthropoda; class Insecta; order Hemiptera; family Pentatomidae; genus Troilus; species Troilus luridus. Next base: position 2,155,092 of record CAXKTH010000180.1, on the reverse strand, counting down.
TCCCTAGAGGGATAGATTTCTATGTCCCTAGAGGATTTCTAGGTCCCTAGAGGGACTTCTATGTCCCTAGAGCGATAGATTTCTATGTCCCTAGAGGGATTTCTAGGTCCCTAGAGGGATTTCTATGTCGCTAGAGGGATTTCTAGGTCCCTAGAGGGATAGATTTCTAGGTCCCTAGAGGGATTTCAATGTCCCTAGAGGGATTTCTAGGTCCCTAGAGGGATAGATTTCTAGGTCCCTAGAGGGATTTCAATGTCCCTAGAGGGATTTCTAGGTCCCTAGAGGGATTTCAATGTCCCTAGAGGGATTTCTAGGTCCCTAGAGGGATAGATTTCTAGGTCCCTAGAGGGATTTCTATGTCCCTAGAGGGATTACTATGTCCCTAGAGGGATTTCTATGTCCCTAGAGGGATAGATTTCTATGTCCCTAGAGGGATTTCTATGTCCCTAGAGGGATTTCTAGGTCCCTAGAGAGAGAGATTTCTATGTCCCTAGAGGGATTTCTAGGTCCCTAGAGGGATTTCTAGGTCCCTAGAGGGATTTCTAGGTCCCTAGAGGGATTTCTAGGTCCCTAGAGGGATTTCTAGGTCCCTAGAGGGATTTCTAGGTCCCTAGAGGGATAGATTTCTATGTCCCTAGAGGGATTTCTATGTCCCTAGAGGGATTTCAATGTCCCTAGAGGGATTTCTAGGTCCCTAGAGGGATTTCAATGTCCCTAGAGGGATTTCTAGGTCCCTAGAGGGATAGATTTCTAGGTCCCTAGAGGGATTTCTATGTCCCTAGAGGGATTTCTATGTCCCTAGAGGGATTTCTATGTCCCTAGAGGGATTTCTATGTCCCTAGAGGGATAGATTTCTATGTCCCTAGAGGGATTTCTAGGTCCCTAGAGGGATTTCTAGGTCCCTAGAGGGATTTCTATGTCCCTAGAGGGATAGATTTCTATGTCCCTAGAGGGATTTCTATGTCCCTAGAGGGATTTCTATGTCCCTAGAGGGATTTCTAGGTCCCTAGAGGGATTTCTATGTCCCTAGAGGGATAGATTTATATGTCCCTAGAGGGATTTCTATGTCCATAGAGGGATTTCTATGTCCCTAGAGGGATTTCTAGGTCCCTAGAGGGATAGATTTCTATGTCCCTAGAGGGATTTCTAGGTCCCTAGAGGGATTTCTATGTCCCTAGAGCGATAGATTTCTATGTCCCTAGAGGGATTTCTATGTCGCTAGAGGGATTTCTAGGTCCCTAGAGGGATAGATTTCTAGGTCCCTAGAGGGATTTCAATGTCCCTAGAGGGATTTCTAGGTCCCTAGAGGGATAGATTTCTAGGTCCCTAGAGGGATTTCAATGTCCCTAGAGGGATTTCTAGGTCCCTAGAGGGATTTCTAGGTCCCTAGAGGGATTTCTAGGTCCCTAGAGGGATAGATTTCTATGTCCCTAGAGGGATTTCTATGTCCCTAGAGGGATTTCTAGGTCCCTAGAGGGATTTCTATGTCCCTAGAGCGATAGATTTCTATGTCCCTAGAGGGATTTCTATGTCGCTAGAGGGATTTCTATGTCGCTAGAGGGATTTCTAGGTCCCTAGAGGGATTTCTAGGTCCCTAGAGAGAGAGATTTCTATGTCCCTAGAGGGATTTCTAGGTCCCTAGAGGGATTTCTAGGTCCCTAGAGGGATAGATTTCTAGGTCCCTAGAGGGATAGATTTCTAGGTCCCTAGAGGGATTTCAATGTCCCTAGAGGGATTTCTAGGTCCCTAGAGGGATAGATTTCTAGGTCCCTAGAGGGATTTCAATGTCCCTAGAGGGATTTCTAGGTCCCTAGAGGGATTTCAATGTCCCTAGAGGGATTTCTAGGTCCCTAGAGGGATAGATTTCTAGGTCCCTAGAGGGATTTCTATGTCCCTAGAGGGATTTCTATGTCCCTAGAGGGATTTCTATGTCCCTAGAGGGATTTCTATGTCCCTAGAGGGATAGATTTCTATGTCCCTAGAGGGATTTCTAGGTCCCTAGAGGGATTTCTAGGTCCCTAGAGGGATTTCTATGTCCCTAGAGGGATAGATTTCTATGTCCCTAGAGGGATTTCTATGTCCCTAGAGGGATTTCTATGTCCCTAGAGGGATTTCTAGGTCCCTAGAGGGATTTCTATGTCCCTAGAGGGATAGATTTATATGTCCCTAGAGGGATTTCTATGTCCATAGAGGGATTTCTATGTCCCTAGAGGGATTTCTAGGTCCCTAGAGGGATAGATTTCTATGTCCCTAGAGGGATTTCTAGGTCCCTAGAGGGATTTCTATGTCCCTAGAGCGATAGATTTCTATGTCCCTAGAGGGATTTCTATGTCGCTAGAGGGATTTCTATGTCGCTAGAGGGATTTCTAGGTCCCTAGAGGGATAGATTTCTAGGTCCCTAGAGGGATTTCAATGTCCCTAGAGGGATTTCTAGGTCCCTAGAGGGATAGATTTCTAGGTCCCTAGAGGGATTTCAATGTCCCTAGAGGGATTTCTAGGTCCCTAGAGGGATTTCAATGTCCCTAGAGGGATTTCTAGGTCCCTAGAGAGATAGATTTCTAGGTCCCTAGAGGGATTTCTATGTCCCTAGAGGGATTTCTATGTCCCTAGAGGGATTTCTATGTCCCTAGAGGGATTTCTATGTCCCTAGAGGGATAGATTTCTATGTCCCTAGAGGGATTTCTATGTCCCTAGAGGGATTTCTAGGTCCCTAGAGAGAGAGATTTCTATGTCCCTAGAGGGATTTCTAGGTCCCTAGAGGGATTTCTAGGTCCCTAGAGGGATTTCTAGGTCCCTAGAGGGATTTCTAGGTCCCTAGAGGGATTTCTAGGTCCCTAGAGGGATTTCTAGGTCCCTAGAGGGATTTCTAGGTCCCTAGAGGGATAGATTTCTATGTCCCTAGAGGGATTTCTATGTCCCTAGAGGGATTTCTATGTCCCTAGAGGGATTTCTATGTCCCTAGAGGGATTTCTAGGTCCCTAGAGGGATTTCTATGTCCCTAGAGGGATAGATTTATATGTCCCTAGAGGGATTTCTATGTCCATAGAGGGATTTCTATGTCCCTAGAGGGATTTCTAGGTCCCTAGAGGGATAGATTTCTATGTCCCTAGAGGGATTTCTAGGTCCCTAGAGGGATTTCTATGTCCCTAGAGCGATAGATTTCTATGTCCCTAGAGGGATTTCTAGGTCCCTAGAGGGATTTCTATGTCGCTAGAGGGATTTCTAGGTCCCTAGAGGGATAGATTTCTAGGTCCCTAGAGGGATTTCAATGTCCCTAGAGGGATTTCTAGGTCCCTAGAGGGATTTCAATGTCCCTAGAGGGATTTCTAGGTCCCTAGAGGGATAGATTTCTAGGTCCCTAGAGGGATTTCAATGTCCCTAGAGGGATTTCTAGGTCCCTAGAGGGATTTCAATGTCCCTAGAGGGATTTCTAGGTCCCTAGAGGGATAGATTTCTAGGTCCCTAGAGGGATTTCTATGTCCCTAGAGGGATTTCTATGTCCCTAGAGGGATTTCTATGTCCCTAGAGGGATAGATTTCTATGTCCCTAGAGGGATTTCTATGTCCCTAGAGGGATTTCTAGGTCCCTAGAGAGAGAGATTTCTATGTCCCTAGAGGGATTTCTAGGTCCCTAGAGGGATTTCTAGGTCCCTAGAGGGATTTCTAGGTCCCTAGAGGGATTTCTAGGTCCCTAGAGGGATTTCTAGGTCCCTAGAGAGATTTCTAGGTCCCTAGAGGGATAGATTTCTATGTCCCTAGAGAGATTTCTATGTCCCTAGAGGGATTTCAATGTCCCTAGAGGGATTTCTAGGTCCCTAGAGGGATTTCAATGTCCCTAGAGGGATTTCTAGGTCCCTAGAGGGATAGATTTCTAGGTCCCTAGAGGGATTTCTATGTCCCTAGAGGGATTTCTATGTCCCTAGAGGGATTTCTATGTCCCTAGAGGGATTTCTATGTCCCTAGAGGGATAGATTTCTATGTCCCTAGAGGGATTTCTAGGTCCCTAGAGGGATTTCTAGGTCCCTAGAGGGATTTCTATGTCCCTAGAGGGATAGATTTCTATGTCCCTAGAGGGATTTCTATGTCCCTAGAGGGATTTCTATGTCCCTAGAGGGATTTCTAGGTCCCTAGAGGGATTTCTATGTCCCTAGAGGGATAGATTTATATGTCCCTAGAGGGATTTCTATGTCCATAGAGGGATTTCTATGTCCCTAGAGGGATTTCTAGGTCCCTAGAGGGATAGATTTCTATGTCCCTAGAGGGATTTCTAGGTCCCTAGAGGGATTTCTATGTCCCTAGAGCGATAGATTTCTATGTCCCTAGAGGGATTTCTATGTCGCTAGAGGGATTTCTATGTCGCTAGAGGGATTTCTAGGTCCCTAGAGGGATAGATTTCTAGGTCCCTAGAGGGATTTCAATGTCCCTAGAGGGATTTCTAGGTCCCTAGAGGGATAGATTTCTAGGTCCCTAGAGGGATTTCAATGTCCCTAGAGGGATTTCTAGGTCCCTAGAGGGATTTCTAGGTCCCTAGAGGGATTTCTAGGTCCCTAGAGGGATTTCTAGGTCCCTAGAGGGATAGATTTCTATGTCCCTAGAGGGATTTCTATGTCCCTAGAGGGATTTCTAGGTCCCTAGAGGGATTTCTATGTCCCTAGAGCGATAGATTTCTATGTCCCTAGAGGGATTTCTATGTCGCTAGAGGGATTTCTATGTCGCTAGAGGGATTTCTAGGTCCCTAGAGGGATTTCTAGGTCCCTAGAGAGAGAGATTTCTATGTCCCTAGAGGGATTTCTAGGTCCCTAGAGGGATTTCTAGGTCCCTAGAGGGATAGATTTCTAGGTCCCTAGAGGGATAGATTTCTAGGTCCCTAGAGGGATTTCAATGTCCCTAGAGGGATTTCTAGGTCCCTAGAGGGATAGATTTCTAGGTCCCTAGAGGGATTTCAATGTCCCTAGAGGGATTTCTAGGTCCCTAGAGGGATTTCAATGTCCCTAGAGGGATTTCTAGGTCCCTAGAGGGATAGATTTCTAGGTCCCTAGAGGGATTTCTATGTCCCTAGAGGGATTTCTATGTCCCTAGAGGGATTTCTATGTCCCTAGAGGGATTTCTATGTCCCTAGAGGGATAGATTTCTATGTCCCTAGAGGGATTTCTAGGTCCCTAGAGGGATTTCTAGGTCCCTAGAGGGATTTCTATGTCCCTAGAGGGATAGATTTCTATGTCCCTAGAGGGATTTCTATGTCCCTAGAGGGATTTCTATGTCCCTAGAGGGATTTCTAGGTCCCTAGAGGGATTTCTATGTCCCTAGAGGGATAGATTTATATGTCCCTAGAGGGATTTCTATGTCCCTAGAGGGATTTCTATGTCCCTAGAGGGATTTCTATGTCCCTAGAGGGATAGATTTCTATGTCCCTAGAGGGATTTCTAGGTCCCTAGAGGGATTTCTAGGTCCCTAGAGGGATTTCTATGTCCCTAGAGGGATAGATTTCTATGTCCCTAGAGGGATTTCTATGTCCCTAGAGGGATTTCTATGTCCCTAGAGGGATTTCTAGGTCCCTAGAGGGATTTCTATGTCCCTAGAGGGATAGATTTATATGTCCCTAGAGGGATTTCTATGTCCATAGAGGGATTTCTATGTCCCTAGAGGGATTTCTAGGTCCCTAGAGGGATAGATTTCTATGTCCCTAGAGGGATTTCTAGGTCCCTAGAGGGATTTCTATGTCCCTAGAGCGATAGATTTCTATGTCCCTAGAGGGATTTCTATGTCGCTAGAGGGATTTCTATGTCGCTAGAGGGATTTCTAGGTCCCTAGAGGGATAGATTTCTAGGTCCCTAGAGGGATTTCAATGTCCCTAGAGGGATTTCTAGGTCCCTAGAGGGATAGATTTCTAGGTCCCTAGAGGGATTTCAATGTCCCTAGAGGGATTTCTAGGTCCCTAGAGGGATTTCTAGGTCCCTAGAGGGATTTCTAGGTCCCTAGAGGGATAGATTTCTATGTCCCTAGAGGGATTTCTATGTCCCTAGAGGGATTTCTAGGTCCCTAGAGGGATTTCTATGTCCCTAGAGCGATAGATTTCTATGTCCCTAGAGGGATTTCTATGTCGCTAGAGGGATTTCTATGTCGCTAGAGGGATTTCTAGGTCCCTAGAGGGATTTCTAGGTCCCTAGAGAGAGAGATTTCTATGTCCCTAGAGGGATTTCTAGGTCCCTAGAGGGATTTCTAGGTCCCTAGAGGGATAGATTTCTAGGTCCCTAGAGGGATAGATTTCTAGGTCCCTAGAGGGATTTCAATGTCCCTAGAGGGATTTCTAGGTCCCTAGAGGGATAGATTTCTAGGTCCCTAGAGGGATTTCAATGTCCCTAGAGGGATTTCTAGGTCCCTAGAGGGATAGATTTCTAGGTCCCTAGAGGGATTTCTATGTCCCTAGAGCGATTTCTATGTCCCTAGAGGGATTTCTATGTCCCTAGAGGGATTTCTATGTCCCTAGAGGGATAGATTTCTATGTCCCTAGAGGGATTTCTAGGTCCCTAGAGGGATTTCTAGGTCCCTAGAGGGATTTCTATGTCCCTAGAGGGATAGATTTCTATGTCCCTAGAGGGATTTCTATGTCCCTAGAGGGATTTCTATGTCCCTAGAGGGATTTCTAGGTCCCTAGAGGGATTTCTATGTCCCTAGAGGGATAGATTTATATGTCCCTAGAGGGATTTCTATGTCCATAGAGGGATTTCTATGTCCCTAGAGGGATTTCTAGGTCCCTAGAGGGATAGATTTCTATGTCCCTAGAGGGATTTCTAGGTCCCTAGAGGGATTTCTATGTCCCTAGAGCGATAGATTTCTATGTCCCTAGAGGGATTTCTATGTCGCTAGAGGGATTTCTATGTCGCTAGAGGGATTTCTAGGTCCCTAGAGGGATAGATTTCTAGGTCCCTAGAGGGATTTCAATGTCCCTAGAGGGATTTCTAGGTCCCTAGAGGGATAGATTTCTAGGTCCCTAGAGGGATTTCAATGTCCTTAGAGGGATTTCTAGGTCCCTAGAGGGATTTCAATGTCCCTAGAGGGATTTCTAGGTCCCTAGAGGGATTTCAATGTCCCTAGAGGGATTTCTAGGTCCCTAGAGAGATAGATTTCTAGGTCCCGAGAGGGATTTCTATGTCCCTAGAGGGATTTCTATGTCCCTAGAGGGATTTCTATGTCCCTAGAGGGATTTCTATGTCCCTAGAGGGATAGATTTCTATGTCCCTAGAGGGATTTCTATGTCCCTAGAGGGATTTCTAGGTCCCTAGAGAGAGAGATTTCTATGTCCCTAGAGGGATTTCTAGGTCCCTAGAGGGTTTTTTAGGTCCCTAGAGGGATTTCTAGGTCCCTAGAGGGATTTCTAGGTCCCTAGAGGGATTTCTAGGTCCCTAGAGGGATAGATTTCTATGTCCCTAGAGGGATTTCTATGTCCCTAGAGAGATTTCTATGTCCCTAGAGAGATTTCTAGGTCCCTAGAGGGATTTCAATGTCCCTAGAGGGATTTCTAGGTCCCTAGAGGGATAGATTTCAATGTCCCTAGAGGGATTTCTAGGTCCCTAGAGGGATTTCTATGTCCCTAGAGGGATAGATTTCTATGTCCCTAGAGGGATTTCTATGTCGCTAGAGGGATTTCTATGTCCCTAGAGGGATTTCTAGGTCCCTAGAGGGATTTCTAGGTCCCTAGAGGGATAGATTTCTATGTCCCTAGAGGGATTTCTATGTCACTAGAGAGATTTCTAGGTCCCTAGAAGGATTTCAATGTCCCTAGAGGGATTTCTAGGTCCCTAGAGGGATAGATTTCTAGGTCCCTAGAGGGATTTCTATGTCCCTAGAGGGATTTCTAGGTCCCTAGAGAGAGAGATTTATATGTCCCTAGAGGGATTTCTAGGTCCCTAGAGGGATTTCTAGGTCCCTAGAGGGATTTCTAGGTCCCTAGAGGGATAGATTTCTATGTTCCTAGAGGGATTTCTATGTCCCTAGAGAGATTTCTAGGTCCCTAGAGGGATTTCTAGGTCCCTAGATTGATTTCTAGGTCCCTAGAGGGATAGATTTCTATGTCCCTAGAGGGATTTCTATGTCACTAGAGAGATTTCTAGGTCCCTAGAGGGATTTCAATGTCCCTAGAGGGATTTCTATGTCCCTAGAGGGATTTCAATGTCCCTAGAGGGATTTCTAGGTCCCTAGAGGGATTTCTATGTCCCTAGAGGGATTTCTATGTCCCTAGAGGGATAGATTTCTATGTCCCTAGAGGGATTTCTATGTCCCTAGAGGGATTTCTATGTCCCTAGAGGGATTTCAATGTCCCTAGAGGGATTTCTAGGTCCCTAGAGGGATTTCTATGTCCCTAGAGGGATTTCTATGTCCCTAGAGGGATAGATTTCTATGTCCCTAGAGGGATTTCTATGTCCCTATAGGGATTTCTATGTCCCTAGAGGGATTTCTATGTCCCTAGAGGGATTTCTAGGTCCCTAGAGGGATTTCTATGTCCCTAGAGGGATAGATTTATATGTCCCTAGAGGGATTTCTATGTCCATAGAGGGATTTCTATGTCCCTAGAGGGATTTCTAGGTCCCTAGAGGGATAGATTTCTATGTCCCTAGAGGGATTTCTAGGTCCCTAGAGGGATTTCTAGGTCCCTAGAGAGAGAGATTTCTATGTCCCTAGAGGGATTTCTAGGTCCCTAGAGAGAGAGATTTCTATGTCCCTAGAGGGATTTCTAGGTCCCTAGAGGGATTTCTAGGTCCCTAGAGGGATAGATTTCTATGTCCCTAGAGGGATTTCTATGTCCCTAGAGAGATTTCTAGGTCCCTAGAGGGATTTCTATGTCCCTAGAGGGATTTCTAGGTCCCTAGAGGGATTTCTAGGTCCCTAGAGGGATTTCAATGTCCCTAGAGGGATTTCTAGGTCCCTAGAGGGATTTCTAGGTCCCTAGAGGGATAGATTTCTATGTCCCTAGAGGGATTTCTATGTCCCTAGAGAGATTTCTAGGTCCCTAGAGGGATTTCTATGTCCCTAGAGGGATTTCTAGGTCCCTAGAGGGATTTCTAGGTCCCTAGAGGGATTTCAATGTCCCTAGAGGGATTTCTAGGTCCCTAGAGGGATTTCAAGGTCCCTAGAGGGATTTCTATGTCCCTAGAGGGATAGATTTCTATGTCCCTAGAGGGATTTCTATGTCCCTAGAGGGATTTCTATGTCCCAAGAGGGATTTCTAGGTCCCTAGAGGGATTTCTATGTCCCTAGAGGGATAGATTTATATGTCCCTAGAGGGATTTCTATGTCCATAGAGGGATTTCTATGTCCCTAGAGGGATTTCTAGGTCCCTAGAGGGATAGATTTCTATGTCCCTAGAGGGATTTCTAGGTCCCTAGAGGGATTTCTATGTCCCTAGAGCGATAGATTTCTATGTCCCTAGAGGGATTTCTAGGTCCCTAGAGGGATTTCTATGTCGCTAGAGGGATTTCTAGGTCCCTAGAGGGATTTCTAGGTCCCTAGAGGGATTTCTAGGTCCCTAGAGGGATTTCAATGTCCCTAGAGGGATTTCTAGGTCCCTAGAGGGATTTCAAGGTCCCTAGAGGGATTTCTATGTCCCTAGAGGGATAGATTTCTATGTCCCTAGAGGGATTTCTATGTCCCTAGAGGGATTTCTATGTCCCAAGAGGGATTTCTAGGTCCCTAGAGGGATTTCTATGTCCCTAGAGGGATAGATTTATATGTCCCTAGAGGGATTTCTATGTCCATAGAGGGATTTCTATGTCCCTAGAGGGATTTCTAGGTCCCTAGAGGGATAGATTTCTATGTCCCTAGAGGGATTTCTAGGTCCCTAGAGGGATTTCTATGTCCCTAGAGCGATAGATTTCTATGTCCCTAGAGGGATTTCTAGGTCCCTAGAGGGATTTCTATGTCGCTAGAGGGATTTCTAGGTCCCTAGAGGGATAGATTTCTAGGTCCCTAGAGGGATTTCAATGTCCCTAGAGGGATTTCTAGGTCCCTAGAGGGATAGATTTCTAGGTCCCTAGAGGGATTTCAATGTCCCTAGAGGGATTTCTAGGTCCCAAGAGGGATTTCAATGTCCCTAGAGGGATTTCTAGGTCCCTAGAGGGATAGATTTCTAGGTCCCTAGAGGGATTTCTATGTCCCTAGAGGGATTTCTATGTCCCTAGAGGGATTTCTATGTCCCTAGAGGGATAGATTTCTATGTCCCTAGAGGGATTTCTATGTCCCTAGAGGGATTTCTAGGTCCCTAGAGAGAGAGATTTCTATGTCCCTAGAGGGATTTCTAGGTCCCTAGAGGGATTTCTAGGTCCCTAGAGGGATTTCTAGGTCCCTAGAGGGATTTCTAGGTCCCTAGAGGGATTTCTAGGTCCCTAGAGGGATTTCTAGGTCCCTAGAGGGATAGATTTCTATGTCCCTAGAGGGATTTCTATGTCCCTAGAGAGATTTCTATGTCCCTAGAGAGATTTCTAGGTCCCTAGAGGGATTTCAATGTCCCTAGAGGGATTTCTAGGTCCCTAGAGGGATAGATTTCAATGTCCCTAGAGGGATTTCTAGGTCCCTAGAGGGATTTCTATGTCCCTAGAGGGATAGATTTCTATGTCCCTAGAGGGATTTCTATGTCGCTAGAGGGATTTCTATGTCCCTAGAGGGATTTCTAGGTCCCTAGAGGGATTTCTAGGTCCCTAGAGGGATAGATTTCTATGTCCCTAGAAAGAATTTCTATGTCACTAGAGAGATTTCTAGGTCCCTAGAGGGATTTCAATGTCCCTAGAGGGATTTCTAGGTCCCTAGAGGGATAGATTTCTAGGTCCCTAGAGGGATTTCTATGTCCCTAGAGGGATTTCTAGGTCCCTAGAGAGAGAGATTTCTATGTCCCTAGAGGGATTTCTAGGTCCCTAGAGGGATTTCTAGGTCCCTAGAGGGATAGATTTCTATGTCCCTAGAGGGATTTCTATGTCACTAGAGAGATTTCTAGGTCCCTAGATCCTAGACACCAACTCCGGCCAACCCGGACTTCCCGGCGAAGGGTAAGTAGTTCGGGGGTCCGGACGCACCGCTTTTATGACTGTCATTGGATGACCGGTGAAGATTCTACTATAGGAGTAACCCCTAACACAGCATAGCTGCGGGGCCTCAAACGGGCCCCTATGCAGCACTCAGTAGCTCGGCCTAGTGGTTCGCTGGGAAGGCCCAGGACCCTATTCAAAGGACTCTTTATAGTAAATCGAGTGTGTCAGAAGTTCGCGACTCCCTCACCTTGAGAAAAGCTATATAGAGCTTCTTAAATATGAATAGAGGCATCCTATCGGCGACTTCCTGCGCGGCCGCTGCCGACGCCACGTTATGAGTTACCCGAAGCATACATTGTTTCGCCACCGCACTATTAGTTAGCGGCGAGGATAAATAACCTCGGGCGGTCGTAACGCGTTGAGGCCCACGGCCAATCGCGCTGCGCCGCCCGATATACAAATCGCGGGCCTGCTTCAAACTATGTGGGGCTACTCCCGAGCCGACGGCCGGGCAGCAGTCCCCGAGGCAGAGCCCTCAGCCGCCCCTGACCAGGGTGAAGATGGCTGTAAAGTCCAGACGCTTCACGGCGCGCCTCGGCCACCCCGGCCAACCGTCGAGTGGCGGGTGTCCCACCCCGGGTATAACCCGGTGGTCGGCCCCTCCAGCTCTTATGGCGGATATTAGGCCGGGAACCGGAGGGACAGCGCCGTGGGCGGACTCGGACCTTATATCACATCATATGTACAACATATGATAAATTTGTAACGGAGGGGCCTTATGGCGAAGCGGGGTCGCAGTAACCCATCTTCCCGGCTCCTCCCTGGTTGATCCTGCCAGTAGTTATATGCTTGTCTCAAAGCTTAAGCCATGCAAGTCTCAGTACGAGCTGACTTAAAGTGAAACCGCAAAAGGCTCAGTAAACCGGTCATAGTTTACCGGATATATGCCACTCACGTGGATAACTGTGGTAATTCTAGAGCTAATACATGCAACCAAGTCCCGACCAGCGATGGAAAGGACGCTTTTATTGGATCAAAACCATTCGCCCGGTTCGCCCGGGCGTCTGCTTGATGACTCTAGATAACACCACAGATCGCACGGTCACAGTACCGGCGACGTATCCGTCAAATGTCTGACTTATCAGCTGTCGATGGTAGACTCTGTGTCTACCGTGGCGCTCACGGGTAACGGGGAATCAGGGTTCGATTCCGGAGAGGGAGCCTGAGAAACGGCTACCACATCCAAGGAAGGCAGCAGGCACGCAAATTACCCACTCCCGGCACGGGGAGGTAGTGACAAAAAATAACGATACGGGACTCATCCGAGGCCCCGTAATCGGAATGAGAACACCCTAAATCCTTTAACGAGGATCTATTGGAGGGCAAGTCTGGTGCCAGCAGCCGCGGTAATTCCAGCTCCAATAGCGTATATTAAAGTTGTTGCGGTTAAAAAGCTCGTAGTTGGTTCTGCGTGCCACGCTGTCGGTTCACCGCCTGTCGGTGCAACTGGCATGCCGTGGCATGTCCTGTCGGTGGCTGACGGGCTTCGCGGCGCGCCCCACTCGATTTCTATGTCCCTAGAGGGATTTCTATGTCCCTAGAGGGATTTCTATGTCCCTAGAGGGATAGATTTCTATGTCCCTAGAGGGATTTCTATGTCCCTAGAGGGATTTCTAGGTCCCTAGAGAGAGAGATTTCTATGTCCCTAGAGGGATTTCTAGGTCCCTAGAGGGATTTCTAGGTCCCTAGAGAGAGAGATTTCTATGTCCCTAGAGGGATTTCTATGTCGCTAGAGGGATTTCTATGTCGCTAGAGGGATTTCTAGGTCCCTAGAGGGATAGATTTCTATGTCCCTAGAGGGATTTCTATGTCACTAGAGAGATTTCTAGGTCCCTAGAGGGATTTCAATGTCCCTAGAGGGATTTCTAGGTCCCTAGAGGGATAGATTTCTAGGTCCCTAGAGGGATTTCTATGTCCCTAGAGGGATTTCTATGTCCCTAGAGGGATTTCTATGTCCCTAGAGGGATTTCTATGTCCCTAGAGGGATTTCTATTTCCCTAGAGGGATAGATTTCTATGTCCCTAGAGGGATTTCTATGTCCCTAGAGGGATTTCTAGGTCCCTAGAGAGAGAGATTTCTATGTCCCTAGAGGGATTTCTAGGTCCCTAGAGGGATAGATTTCTAGGTCCCTAGAGGGATTTCTATGTCCCTAGAGGGATTTCTATGTCCCTAGAGGGATTTCTATGTCCCTAGAGGGATTTCTATGTCCCTAGAGGGATAGATTTCTATGTCCCTAGAGGGATTTCTAGGTCCCTAGAGGGATTTCTAGGTCCCTAGAGGGATTTCTATGTCCCTAGAGGGATAGATTTCTATGTCCCTAGAGGGATTTCTATGTCCCTAGAGGGATTTCTATGTCCCTAGAGGGATTTCTAGGTCCCTAGAGGGATTTCTATGTCCCTAGAGGGATAGATTTATATGTCCCTAGAGGGATTTCTATGTCCACAGAGGGATTTCTATGTCCCTAGAGGGATTTCTAGGTCCCTAGAGGGATAGATTTCTATGTCCCTAGAGGGATTTCTAGGTCCCTAGAGGGATTTCTATGTCCCTAGAGCGATAGATTTCTATGTCCCTAGAGGGATTTCTATGTCGCTAGAGGGATTTCTATGTCGCTAGAGGGATTTCTAGGTCCCTAGAGGGATAGATTTCTAGGTCCCTAGAGGGATAGATTTCTAGGTCCCTAGAGGGATTTCTATGTCCCTAGAGGGATTTCTAGGTCCCTAGAGAGAGAGATTTCTATGTCCCTAGAGGGATTTCTAGGTCCCTAGAGGGATTTCTAGGTCCCTAGAGGGATAGATTTCTATGTCCCTAGAGGGATTTCTATGTCACTAGAGAGATTTCTAGGTCCCTAGATCCTAGACACCAACTCCGGCCAACCCGGACTTCCCGGCGAAGGGTAAGTAGTTCGGGGGTCCGGACGCACCGCTTTTATGACTGTCATTGGATGACCGGTGAAGATTCTACTATAGGAGTAACCCCTAACACAGCATAGCTGCGGGGCCTCAAACGGGCCCCTATGCAGCACTCAGTAGCTCGGCCTAGTGGTTCGCTGGGAAGGCCCAGGACCCTATTCAAAGGACTCTTTATAGTAAATCGAGTGTGTCAGAAGTTCGCGACTCCCTCACCTTGAGAAAAGCTATATAGAGCTTCTTAAATATGAATAGAGGCATCCTATCGGCGACTTCCTGCGCGGCCGCTGCCGACGCCACGTTATGAGTTACCCGAAGCATACATTGTTTCGCCACCGCACTATTAGTTAGCGGCGAGGATAAATAACCTCGGGCGGTCGTAACGCGTTGAGGCCCACGGCCAATCGCGCTGCGCCGCCCGATATACAAATCGCGGGCCTGCTTCAAACTATGTGGGGCTACTCCCGAGCCGACGGCCGGGCAGCAGTCCCCGAGGCAGAGCCCTCAGCCGCCCCTGACCAGGGTGAAGATGGCTGTAAAGTCCAGACGCTTCACGGCGCGCCTCGGCCACCCCGGCCAACCGTCGAGTGGCGGGTGTCCCACCCCGGGTATAACCCGGTGGTCGGCCCCTCCAGCTCTTATGGCGGATATTAGGCCGGGAACCGGAGGGACAGCGCCGTGGGCGGACTCGGACCTTATATCACATCATATGTACAACATATGATAAATTTGTAACGGAGGGGCCTTATGGCGAAGCGGGGTCGCAGTAACCCATCTTCCCGGCTCCTCCCTGGTTGATCCTGCCAGTAGTTATATGCTTGTCTCAAAGCTTAAGCCATGCAAGTCTCAGTACGAGCTGACTTAAAGTGAAACCGCAAAAGGCTCAGTAAACCGGTCATAGTTTACCGGATATATGCCACTCACGTGGATAACTGTGGTAATTCTAGAGCTAATACATGCAACCAAGTCCCGACCAGCGATGGAAAGGACGCTTTTATTGGATCAAAACCATTCGCCCGGTTCGCCCGGGCGTCTGCTTGATGACTCTAGATAACACCACAGATCGCACGGTCACAGTACCGGCGACGTATCCGTCAAATGTCTGACTTATCAGCTGTCGATGGTAGACTCTGTGTCTACCGTGGCGCTCACGGGTAACGGGGAATCAGGGTTCGATTCCGGAGAGGGAGCCTGAGAAACGGCTACCACATCCAAGGAAGGCAGCAGGCACGCAAATTACCCACTCCCGGCACGGGGAGGTAGTGACAAAAAATAACGATACGGGACTCATCCGAGGCCCCGTAATCGGAATGAGAACACCCTAAATCCTTTAACGAGGATCTATTGGAGGGCAAGTCTGGTGCCAGCAGCCGCGGTAATTCCAGCTCCAATAGCGTATATTAAAGTTGTTGCGGTTAAAAAGCTCGTAGTTGGTTCTGCGTGCCACGCTGTCGGTTCACCGCCTGTCGGTGCAACTGGCATGCCGTGGCATGTCCTGTCGGTGGCTGACGGGCTTCGCGGCGCGCCCCACTCGATTTCTATGTCCCTAGAGGGATTTCTATGTCCCTAGAGGGATTTCTATGTCCCTAGAGGGATAGATTTCTATGTCCCTAGAGGGATTTCTATGTCCCTAGAGGGATTTCTAGGTCCCTAGAGAGAGAGATTTCTATGTCCCTAGAGGGATTTCTAGGTCCCTAGAGGGATTTCTAGGTCCCTAGAGAGAGAGATTTCTATGTCCCTAGAGGGATTTCTATGTCGCTAGAGGGATTTCTATGTCGCTAGAGGGATTTCTAGGTCCCTAGAGGGATAGATTTCTATGTCCCTAGAGGGATTTCTATGTCACTAGAGAGATTTCTAGGTCCCTAGAGGGATTTCAATGTCCCTAGAGGGATTTCTAGGTCCCTAGAGGGATAGATTTCTAGGTCCCTAGAGGGATTTCTATGTCCCTAGAGGGATTTCTATGTCCCTAGAGGGATTTCTATGTCCCTAGAGGGATTTCTATGTCCCTAGAGGGATTTCTATTTCCCTAGAGGGATAGATTTCTATGTCCCTAGAGGGATTTCTATGTCCCTAGAGGGATTTCTAGGTCCCTAGAGAGAGAGATTTCTATGTCCCTAGAGGGATTTCTAGGTCCCTAGAGGGATAGATTTCTAGGTCCCTAGAGGGATTTCTATGTCCCTAGAGGGATTTCTATGTCCCTAGAGGGATTTCTATGTCCCTAGAGGGATTTCTATGTCCCTAGAGGGATAGATTTCTATGTCCCTAGAGGGATTTCTAGGTCCCTAGAGGGATTTCTAGGTCCCTAGAGGGATTTCTATGTCCCTAGAGGGATAGATTTCTATGTCCCTAGAGGGATTTCTATGTCCCTAGAGGGATTTCTATGTCCCTAGAGGGATTTCTAGGTCCCTAGAGGGATTTCTATGTCCCTAGAGGGATAGATTTATATGTCCCTAGAGGGATTTCTATGTCCACAGAGGGATTTCTATGTCCCTAGAGGGATTTCTAGGTCCCTAGAGGGATAGATTTCTATGTCCCTAGAGGGATTTCTAGGTCCCTAGAGGGATTTCTATGTCCCTAGAGCGATAGATTTCTATGTCCCTAGAGGGATTTCTATGTCGCTAGAGGGATTTCTATGTCGCTAGAGGGATTTCTAGGTCCCTAGAGGGATAGATTTCTAGGTCCCTAGAGGGATTTCAATGTCCCTAGAGGGATTTCTAGGTCCCTAGAGGGATAGATTTCTAGGTCCCTAGAGGGATTTCAATGTCCCTAGAGGGATTTCTAGGTCCCTAGAGGGATTTCAATGTCCCTAGAGGGATTTCTAGGTCCCTAGAGAGATAGATTTCTAGGTCCCTAGAGGGATTTCTATGTCCCTAGAGGGATTTCTATGTCCCTAGAGGGATTTCTATGTCCCTAGAGGGATTTCTATGTCCCTAGAGGGATAGATTTCTATGTCCCTAGAGGGATTTCTATGTCCCTAGAGGGATTTCTAGGTCCCTAGAGAGAGAGATTTCTATGTCCCTAGAGGGATTTCTAGGTCCCTAGAGGGATTTCTAGGTCCCTAGAGGGATTTCTAGGTCCCTAGAGGGATTTCTAGGTCCCTAGAGGGATTTCTAGGTCCCTAGAGGGATAGATTTCTATGTCCCTAGAGGGATTTCTATGTCCCTAGAGAGATTTCTATGTCCCTAGAGAGATTTCTAGGTCCCTAGAGGGATTTCAATGTCCCTAGAGGGATTTCTAGGTCCCTAGAGGGATAGATTTCAATGTCCCTAGAGGGATTTCTAGGTCCCTAGAGGGATTTCTATGTCCCTAGAGGGATAGATTTCTATGTCCCTAGAGGGATTTCTATGTCGCTAGAGGGATTTCTATGTCCCTAGAGGGATTTCTAGGTCCCTAGAGGGATTTCTAGGTCCCTAGAGGGATAGATTTCTATGTCCCTAGAGGGATTTCTATGTCACTAGAGAGATTTCTAGGTCCCTAGAGGGATTTCAATGTCCCTAGAGGGATTTCTAGGTCCCTAGAGGGATAGATTTCTAGGTCCCTAGAGGGATTTCTATGTCCCTAGAGGGATTTCTAGGTCCCTAGAGAGAGAGATTTCTATGTCCCTAGAGGGATTTCTAGGTCCCTAGAGGGATTTCTAGGTCCCTAGAGGGATTTCTAGGTCCCTAGAGGGATAGATTTCTATGTCCCTAGAGGGATTTCTATGTCCCTAGAGAGATTTCTAGGTCCCTAGAGGGATTTCTAGGTCCCTAGATTGATTTCTAGGTCCCTAGAGGGATAGATTTCTATGTCCCTAGAGGGATTTCTATGTCACTAGAGAGATTTCTAGGTCCCTAGAGGGATTTCAATGTCCCTAGAGGGATTTCTATGTCCCTAGAGGGATTTCAATGTCCCTAGAGGGATTTCTAGGTCCCTAGAGGGATTTCTATGTCCCTAGAGGGATTTCTATGTCCCTAGAGGGATAGATTTCTATGTCCCTAGAGGGATTTCTATGTCCCTAGAGGGATTTCTATGTCCCTAGAGGGATTTCAATGTCCCTAGAGGGATTTCTAGGTCCCTAGAGGGATTTCAAGGTCCCTAGAGGGATTTCTATGTCCCTAGAGGGATAGATTTCTATGTCCCTAGAGGGATTTCTATGTCCCTAGAGGGATTTCTATGTCCCAAGAGGGATTTCTAGGTCCCTAGAGGGATTTCTATGTCCCTAGAGGGATAGATTTATATGTCCCTAGAGGGATTTCTATGTCCATAGAGGGATTTCTATGTCCCTAGAGGGATTTCTAGGTCCCTAGAGGGATAGATTTCTATGTCCCTAGAGGGATTTCTAGGTCCCTAGAGGGATTTCTATGTCCCTAGAGCGATAGATTTCTATGTCCCTAGAGGGATTTCTAGGTCCCTAGAGGGATTTCTATGTCGCTAGAGGGATTTCTAGGTCCCTAGAGGGATAGATTTCTAGGTCCCTAGAGGGATTTCAATGTCCCTAGAGGGATTTCTAGGTCCCTAGAGGGATAGATTTCTAGGTCCCTAGAGGGATTTCAATGTCCCTAGAGGGATTTCTAGGTCCCAAGAGGGATTTCAATGTCCCTAGAGGGATTTCTAGGTCCCTAGAGGGATAGATTTCTAGGTCCCTAGAGGGATTTCTATGTCCCTAGAGGGATTTCTATGTCCCTAGAGGGATTTCTATGTCCCTAGAGGGATAGATTTCTATGTCCCTAGAGGGATTTCTATGTCCCTAGAGGGATTTCTAGGTCCCTAGAGAGAGAGATTTCTAGGTCCCTAGAGGGATTTCTAGGTCCCTAGAGGGATTTCTAGGTCCCTAGAGGGATTTCTAGGTCCCTAGAGGGATTTCTAGGTCCCTAGAGGGATTTCTAGGTCCCTAGAGGGATAGATTTCTATGTCCCTAGAGGGATTTCTATGTCCCTAGAGAGATTTCTATGTCCCTAGAGAGATTTCTAGGTCCCTAGAGGGATTTCAATGTCCCTAGAGGGATTTCTAGGTCCCTAGAGGGATAGATTTCAATGTCCCTAGAGGGATTTCTAGGTCCCTAGAGGGATTTCTATGTCCCTAGAGGGATAGATTTCTATGTCCCTAGAGGGATTTCTATGTCGCTAGAGGGATTTCTATGTCCCTAGAGGGATTTCTAGGTCCCTAGAGGGATTTCTAGGTCCCTAGAGGGATAGATTTCTATGTCCCTAGAAAGAATTTCTATGTCACTAGAGAGATTTCTAGGTCCCTAGAGGGATTTCAATGTCCCTAGAGGGATTTCTAGGTCCCTAGAGGGATAGATTTCTAGGTCCCTAGAGGGATTTCTATGTCCCTAGAGGGATTTCTAGGTCCCTAGAGAGAGAGATTTCTATGTCCCTAGAGGGATTTCTAGGTCCCTAGAGGGATTTCTAGGTCCCTAGAGGGATTTCTAGGTCCCTAGAGGGATTTCTAGGTCCCTAGAGGGATAGATTTCTATGTCCCTAGAGGGATTTCTATGTCACTAGAGAGATTTCTAGGTCCCTAGATCCTAGACACCAACTCCGGCCAACCCGGACTTCCCGGCGAAGGGTAAGTAGTTCGGGGGTCCGGACGCACCGCTTTTATGACTGTCATTGGATGACCGGTGAAGATTCTACTATAGGAGTAACCCCTAACACAGCATAGCTGCGGGGCCTCAAACGGGCCCCTATGCAGCACTCAGTAGCTCGGCCTAGTGGTTCGCTGGGAAGGCCCAGGACCCTATTCAAAGGACTCTTTATAGTAAATCGAGTGTGTCAGAAGTTCGCGACTCCCTCACCTTGAGAAAAGCTATATAGAGCTTCTTAAATATGAATAGAGGCATCCTATCGGCGACTTCCTGCGCGGCCGCTGCCGACGCCACGTTATGAGTTACCCGAAGCATACATTGTTTCGCCACCGCACTATTAGTTAGCGGCGAGGATAAATAACCTCGGGCGGTCGTAACGCGTTGAGGCCCACGGCCAATCGCGCTGCGCCGCCCGATATACAAATCGCGGGCCTGCTTCAAACTATGTGGGGCTACTCCCGAGCCGACGGCCGGGCAGCAGTCCCCGAGGCAGAGCCCTCAGCCGCCCCTGACCAGGGTGAAGATGGCTGTAAAGTCCAGACGCTTCACGGCGCGCCTCGGCCACCCCGGCCAACCGTCGAGTGGCGGGTGTCCCACCCCGGGTATAACCCGGTGGTCGGCCCCTCCAGCTCTTATGGCGGATATTAGGCCGGGAACCGGAGGGACAGCGCCGTGGGCGGACTCGGACCTTATATCACATCATATGTACAACATATGATAAATTTGTAACGGAGGGGCCTTATGGCGAAGCGGGGTCGCAGTAACCCATCTTCCCGGCTCCTCCCTGGTTGATCCTGCCAGTAGTTATATGCTTGTCTCAAAGCTTAAGCCATGCAAGTCTCAGTACGAGCTGACTTAAAGTGAAACCGCAAAAGGCTCAGTAAACCGGTCATAGTTTACCGGATATATGCCACTCACGTGGATAACTGTGGTAATTCTAGAGCTAATACATGCAACCAAGTCCCGACCAGCGATGGAAAGGACGCTTTTATTGGATCAAAACCATTCGCCCGGTTCGCCCGGGCGTCTGCTTGATGACTCTAGATAACACCACAGATCGCACGGTCACAGTACCGGCGACGTATCCGTCAAATGTCTGACTTATCAGCTGTCGATGGTAGACTCTGTGTCTACCATGGCGCTCACGGGTAACGGGGAATCAGGGTTCGATTCCGGAGAGGGAGCCTGAGAAACGGCTACCACATCCAAGGAAGGCAGCAGGCACGCAAATTACCCACTCCCGGCACGGGGAGGTAGTGACAAAAAATAACGATACGGGACTCATCCGAGGCCCCGTAATCGGAATGAGAACACCCTAAATCCTTTAACGAGGATCTATTGGAGGGCAAGTCTGGTGCCAGCAGCCGCGGTAATTCCAGCTCCAATAGCGTATATTAAAGTTGTTGCGGTTAAAAAGCTCGTAGTTGGTTCTGCGTGCCACGCTGTCGGTTCACCGCCTGTCGGTGCAACTGGCATGCCGTGGCATGTCCTGTCGGTGGCTGACGGGCTTCGCGGCGCGCCCCACTCGATTTCTATGTCCCTAGAGGGATTTCTATGTCCCTAGAGGGATTTCTATGTCCCTAGAGGGATAGATTTCTATGTCCCTAGAGGGATTTCTATGTCCCTAGAGGGATTTCTAGGTCCCTAGAGAGAGAGATTTCTATGTCCCTAGAGGGATTTCTAGGTCCCTAGAGGGATTTCTAGGTCCCTAGAGAGAGAGATTTCTATGTCCCTAGAGGGATTTCTATGTCGCTAGAGGGATTTCTATGTCGCTAGAGGGATTTCTAGGTCCCTAGAGGGATAGATTTCTATGTCCCTAGAGGGATTTCTATGTCACTAGAGAGATTTCTAGGTCCCTAGAGGGATTTCAATGTCCCTAGAGGGATTTCTAGGTCCCTAGAGGGATAGATTTCTAGGTCCCTAGAGGGATTTCTATGTCCCTAGAGGGATTTCTATGTCCCTAGAGGGATTTCTATGTCCCTAGAGGGATTTCTATGTCCCTAGAGGGATTTCTATGTCCCTAGAGGGATAGATTTCTATGTCCCTAGAGGGATTTCTATGTCCCTAGAGGGATTTCTAGGTCCCTAGAGAGAGAGATTTCTATGTCCCTAGAGGGATTTCTAGGTCCCTAGAGGGATTTCTAGGTCCCTAGAGGGATTTCTAGGTCCCTAGAGGGATTTCTATGTCCCTAGAGGGATTTCAATGTCCCTAGAGGGATTTCTAGGTCCCTAGAGGGATTTCTATGTCCCTAGAGGGATTTCTATGTCCCTAGAGGGATAGATTTCTATGTCCCTAGAGGGATTTCTATGTCCCTATAGGGATTTCTATGTCCCTAGAGGGATTTCTATGTCCCTAGAGGGATTTCTATGTCGCTAGAGGGATTTCTATGTCGCTAGAGGGATTTCTAGGTCCCTAGAGGGATTTCTAGGTCCCTAGAGAGAGAGATTTCTAGGTCCCTAGAGGGATTTCTAGGTCCCTAGAGGGATAGATTTCTATGTCCCTAGAGGGATTTCTATGTCCCTAGAGAGATTTCTAGGTCCCTAGAGGGATTTCTATGTCCCTAGAGGGATTTCTAGGTCCCTAGAGGGATTTCTAGGTCCCTAGAGGGATTTCAATGTCCCTAGAGGGATTTATAGGTCCCTAGAGGGATTTCTAGGTCCCTAGAGGGATTTCTATGTCCCTAGAGGGATAGATTTCTATGTCCCTAGAGGGATTTCTATGTCCCTAGAGGGATTTCTATGTCCCTAGAGAGATTTCTAGGTCCCTAGAGGGATTTCTAGGTCCCTAGATTGATTTCTAGGTCCCTAGAGGGATAGATTTCTATGTCCCTAGAGGGATTTCTATGTCACTAGAGAGATTTCTAGGTCCCTAGAGGGATTTCAATGTCCCTAGAGGGATTTCTAGGTCCCTAGAGGGATAGATTTCTAGGTCCCTAGAGGGATTTCTAGGTCCCTAGAGGGATTTCTATGTCCCTAGAGGGATTTCTATGTCCCTAGAGGGATAGATTTCTATGTCCCTAGAGGGATTTCTATGTCCCTAGAGGGATTTCTATGTCCCTAGAGGGATTTCTATGTCGCTAGAGGGATTTCTATGTCGCTAGAGGGATTTCTAGGTCCCTAGAGGGATTTCTAGGTCCCTAGAGAGAGAGATTTCTATGTCCCTAGAGGGATTTCTAGGTCCCTAGAGGGATTTCTAGGTCCCTAGAGAGAGAGATTTCTATGTCCCTAGAGGGATTTCTAGGTCCCTAGAGGGATTTCTAGGTCCCTAGAGGGATTTCTAGGTCCCTAGAGGGATTTCTAGGTCCCTAGAGGGATAGATTTCTATGTCCCTAGAGGGATTTCTATGTCCCTAGAGAGATTTCTAGGTCCCTAGAGGGATTTCTATGTCCCTAGAGGGATTTCTAGGTCCCTAGAGGGATTTCTAGGTCCCTAGAGGGATTTCAATGTCCCTAGAGGGATTTCTAGGTCCCTAGAGGGATTTCTAGGTCCCTAGAGGGATTTCTATGTCCCTAGAGGGATAGATTTCTATGTCCCTAGAGGGATTTCTATGTCCCTAGAGGGATTTCTATGTCCCTAGAGAGATTTCTATGTCACTAGAGAGATTTCTAGGTCCCTAGATCCTAGACACCAACTCCGGCCAACCCGGACTTCCCGGCGAAGGGTAAGTAGTTCGGGGGTCCGGACGCACCGCTTTTATGACTGTCATTGGATGACCGGTGAAGATTCTACTATAGGAGTAACCCCTAACACAGCATAGCTGCGGGGCCTCAAACGGGCCCCTATGCAGCACTCAGTAGCTCGGCCTAGTGGTTCGCTGGGAAGGCCCAGGACCCTATTCAAAGGACTCTTTATAGTAAATCGAGTGTGTCAGAAGTTCGCGACTCCCTCACCTTGAGAAAAGCTATATAGAGCTTCTTAAATATGAATAGAGGCATCCTATCGGCGACTTCCTGCGCGGCCGCTGCCGACGCCACGTTATGAGTTACCCGAAGCATACATTGTTTCGCCACCGCACTATTAGTTAGCGGCGAGGATAAATAACCTCGGGCGGTCGTAACGCGTTGAGGCCCACGGCCAATCGCGCTGCGCCGCCCGATATACAAATCGCGGGCCTGCTTCAAACTATGTGGGGCTACTCCCGAGCCGACGGCCGGGCAGCAGTCCCCGAGGCAGAGCCCTCAGCCGCCCCTGACCAGGGTGAAGATGGCTGTAAAGTCCAGACGCTTCACGGCGCGCCTCGGCCACCCCGGCCAACCGTCGAGTGGCGGGTGTCCCACCCCGGGTATAACCCGGTGGTCGGCCCCTCCAGCTCTTATGGCGGATATTAGGCCGGGAACCGGAGGGACAGCGCCGTGGGCGGACTCGGACCTTATATCACATCATATGTACAACATATGATAAATTTGTAACGGAGGGGCCTTATGGCGAAGCGGGGTCGCAGTAACCCATCTTCCCGGCTCCTCCCTGGTTGATCCTGCCAGTAGTTATATGCTTGTCTCAAAGCTTAAGCCATGCAAGTCTCAGTACGAGCTGACTTAAAGTGAAACCGCAAAAGGCTCAGTAAACCGGTCATAGTTTACCGGATATATGCCACTCACGTGGATAACTGTGGTAATTCTAGAGCTAATACATGCAACCAAGTCCCGACCAGCGATGGAAAGGACGCTTTTATTGGATCAAAACCATTCGCCCGGTTCGCCCGGGCGTCTGCTTGATGACTCTAGATAACACCACAGATCGCACGGTCACAGTACCGGCGACGTATCCGTCAAATGTCTGACTTATCAGCTGTCGATGGTAGACTCTGTGTCTACCATGGCGCTCACGGGTAACGGGGAATCAGGGTTCGATTCCGGAGAGGGAGCCTGAGAAACGGCTACCACATCCAAGGAAGGCAGCAGGCACGCAAATTACCCACTCCCGGCACGGGGAGGTAGTGACAAAAAATAACGATACGGGACTCATCCGAGGCCCCGTAATCGGAATGAGAACACCCTAAATCCTTTAACGAGGATCTATTGGAGGGCAAGTCTGGTGCCAGCAGCCGCGGTAATTCCAGCTCCAATAGCGTATATTAAAGTTGTTGCGGTTAAAAAGCTCGTAGTTGGTTCTGCGTGCCACGCTGTCGGTTCACCGCCTGTCGGTGCAACTGGCATGCCGTGGCATGTCCTGTCGGTGGCTGACGGGCTTCGCGGCGCGCCCCACTCGATTTCTATGTCCCTAGAGGGATTTCTATGTCCCTAGAGGGATTTCTATGTCCCTAGAGGGATAGATTTCTATGTCCCTAGAGGGATTTCTATGTCCCTAGAGGGATTTCTAGGTCCCTAGAGAGAGAGATTTCTATGTCCCTAGAGGGATTTCTAGGTCCCTAGAGGGATTTCTAGGTCCCTAGAGAGAGAGATTTCTATGTCCCTAGAGGGATTTCTATGTCGCTAGAGGGATTTCTATGTCGCTAGAGGGATTTCTAGGTCCCTAGAGGGATAGATTTCTATGTCCCTAGAGGGATTTCTATGTCACTAGAGAGATTTCTAGGTCCCTAGAGGGATTTCAATGTCCCTAGAGGGATTTCTAGGTCCCTAGAGGGATAGATTTCTAGGTCCCTAGAGGGATTTCTATGTCCCTAGAGGGATTTCTATGTCCCTAGAGGGATTTCTATGTCCCTAGAGGGATTTCTATGTCCCTAGAGGGATTTCTATGTCCCTAGAGGGATAGATTTCTATGTCCCTAGAGGGATTTCTATGTCCCTAGAGGGATTTCTAGGTCCCTAGAGAGAGAGATTTCAATGTCCCTAGAGGGATTTCTAGGTCCCTAGAGGGATTTCTAGGTCCCTAGAGGGATTTCTAGGTCCCTAGAGGGATTTCTATGTCCCTAGAGGGATTTCAATGTCCCTAGAGGGATTTCTAGGTCCCTAGAGGGATTTCTATGTCCCTAGAGGGATTTCTATGTCCCTAGAGGGATAGATTTCTATGTCCCTAGAGGGATTTCTATGTCCCTATAGGGATTTCTATGTCCCTAGAGGGATTTCTATGTCCCTAGAGGGATTTCTATGTCGCTAGAGGGATTTCTATGTCGCTAGAGGGATTTCTAGGTCCCTAGAGGGATTTCTAGGTCCCTAGAGAGAGAGATTTCTAGGTCCCTAGAGGGATTTCTAGGTCCCTAGAGGGATAGATTTCTATGTCCCTAGAGGGATTTCTATGTCCCTAGAGAGATTTCTAGGTCCCTAGAGGGATTTCTATGTCCCTAGAGGGATTTCTAGGTCCCTAGAGGGATTTCTAGGTCCCTAGAGGGATTTCAATGTCCCTAGAGGGATTTATAGGTCCCTAGAGGGATTTCTAGGTCCCTAGAGGGATTTCTATGTCCCTAGAGGGATAGATTTCTATGTCCCTAGAGGGATTTCTATGTCCCTAGAGGGATTTCTATGTCCCTAGAGAGATTTCTAGGTCCCTAGAGGGATTTCTAGGTCCCTAGATTGATTTCTAGGTCCCTAGAGGGATAGATTTCTATGTCCCTAGAGGGATTTCTATGTCACTAGAGAGATTTCTAGGTCCCTAGAGGGATTTCAATGTCCCTAGAGGGATTTCTAGGTCCCTAGAGGGATAGATTTCTAGGTCCCTAGAGGGATTTCTAGGTCCCTAGAGGGATTTCTATGTCCCTAGAGGGATTTCTATGTCCCTAGAGGGATAGATTTCTATGTCCCTAGAGGGATTTCTATGTCCCTATAGGGATTTCTATGTCCCTAGAGGGATTTCTATGTCCCTAGAGGGATTTCTATGTCGCTAGAGGGATTTCTATGTCGCTAGAGGGATTTCTAGGTCCCTAGAGGGATTTCTAGGTCCCTAGAGAGAGAGATTTCTATGTCCCTAGAGGGATTTCTAGGTCCCTAGAGGGATTTCTAGGTCCCTAGAGAGAGAGATTTCTATGTCCCTAGAGGGATTTCTAGGTCCCTAGAGGGATTTCTAGGTCCCTAGAGGGATTTCTAGGTCCCTAGAGGGATTTCTAGGTCCCTAGAGGGATAGATTTCTATGTCCCTAGAGGGATTTCTATGTCCCTAGAGAGATTTCTAGGTCCCTAGAGGGATTTCTATGTCCCTAGAGGGATTTCTAGGTCCCTAGAGGGATTTCTAGGTCCCTAGAGGGATTTCAATGTCCCTAGAGGGATTTCTAGGTCCCTAGAGGGATTTCTAGGTCCCTAGAGGGATTTCTATGTCCCTAGAGGGATAGATTTCTATGTCCCTAGAGGGATTTCTATGTCCCTAGAGGGATTTCTATGTCCCTAGAGAGATTTCTAGGTCCCTAGAGGGATTTCAATGTCCCTAGAGGGATTTCTAGGTCCCTAGAGGGATAGATTTCTAGGTCCCTAGAGGGATTTCTATGTCCCTAGAGCGATTTCTATGTCCCTAGAGGGATTTCTATGTCCCTAGAGGGATTTCTATGTCCCTAGAGGGATAGATTTCTATGTCCCTAGAGGGATTTCTAGGTCCCTAGAGGGATTTCTAGGTCCCTAGAGGGATTTCTATGTCCCTAGAGGGATAGATTTCTATGTCCCTAGAGGGATTTCTATGTCCCTAGAGGGATTTCTATGTCCCTAGAGGGATTTCTAGGTCCCTAGAGGGATTTCTATGTCCCTAGAGGGATAGATTTATATGTCCCTAGAGGGATTTCTATGTCCATAGAGGGATTTCTATGTCCCTAGAGGGATTTCTAGGTCCCTAGAGGGATAGATTTCTATGTCCCTAGAGGGATTTCTAGGTCCCTAGAGGGATTTCTATGTCCCTAGAGCGATAGATTTCTATGTCCCTAGAGGGATTTCTATGTCGCTAGAGGGATTTCTATGTCGCTAGAGGGATTTCTAGGTCCCTAGAGGGATAGATTTCTAGGTCCCTAGAGGGATTTCAATGTCCCTAGAGGGATTTCTAGGTCCCTAGAGGGATAGATTTCTAGGTCCCTAGAGGGATTTCAATGTCCTTAGAGGGATTTCTAGGTCCCTAGAGGGATTTCAATGTCCCTAGAGGGATTTCTAGGTCCCTAGAGGGATTTCAATGTCCCTAGAGGGATTTCTAGGTCCCTAGAGAGATAGATTTCTAGGTCCCGAGAGGGATTTCTATGTCCCTAGAGGGATTTCTAGGTCCCTAGAGGGATTTCTAGGTCCCTAGAGGGATTTCTAGGTCCCTAGAGGGATTTCTATGTCCCTAGAGGGATTTCAATGTCCCTAGAGGGATTTCTAGGTCCCTAGAGGGATTTCTATGTCCCTAGAGGGATTTCTATGTCCCTAGAGGGATAGATTTCTATGTCCCTAGAGGGATTTCTATGTCCCTATAGGGATTTCTATGTCCCTAGAGGGATTTCTATGTCCCTAGAGGGATTTCTATGTCGCTAGAGGGATTTCTATGTCGCTAGAGGGATTTCTAGGTCCCTAGAGGGATTTCTAGGTCCCTAGAGAGAGAGATTTCTAGGTCCCTAGAGGGATTTCTAGGTCCCTAGAGGGATAGATTTCTATGTCCCTAGAGGGATTTCTATGTCCCTAGAGAGATTTCTAGGTCCCTAGAGGGATTTCTATGTCCCTAGAGGGATTTCTAGGTCCCTAGAGGGATTTCTAGGTCCCTAGAGGGATTTCAATGTCCCTAGAGGGATTTATAGGTCCCTAGAGGGATTTCTAGGTCCCTAGAGGGATTTCTATGTCCCTAGAGGGATAGATTTCTATGTCCCTAGAGGGATTTCTATGTCCCTAGAGGGATTTCTATGTCCCTAGAGAGATTTCTAGGTCCCTAGAGGGATTTCTAGGTCCCTAGATTGATTTCTAGGTCCCTAGAGGGATAGATTTCTATGTCCCTAGAGGGATTTCTATGTCACTAGAGAGATTTCTAGGTCCCTAGAGGGATTTCAATGTCCCTAGAGGGATTTCTAGGTCCCTAGAGGGATAGATTTCTAGGTCCCTAGAGGGATTTCTAGGTCCCTAGAGGGATTTCTATGTCCCTAGAGGGATTTCTATGTCCCTAGAGGGATAGATTTCTATGTCCCTAGAGGGATTTCTATGTCCCTATAGGGATTTCTATGTCCCTAGAGGGATTTCTATGTCCCTAGAGGGATTTCTATGTCGCTAGAGGGATTTCTATGTCGCTAGAGGGATTTCTAGGTCCCTAGAGGGATTTCTAGGTCCCTAGAGAGAGAGATTTCTATGTCCCTAGAGGGATTTCTAGGTCCCTAGAGGGATTTCTAGGTCCCTAGAGAGAGAGATTTCTATGTCCCTAGAGGGATTTCTAGGTCCCTAGAGGGATTTCTAGGTCCCTAGAGGGATTTCTAGGTCCCTAGAGGGATTTCTAGGTCCCTAGAGGGATAGATTTCTATGTCCCTAGAGGGATTTCTATGTCCCTAGAGAGATTTCTAGGTCCCTAGAGGGATTTCTATGTCCCTAGAGGGATTTCTAGGTCCCTAGAGGGATTTCTAGGTCCCTAGAGGGATTTCAATGTCCCTAGAGGGATTTCTAGGTCCCTAGAGGGATTTCTAGGTCCCTAGAGGGATTTCTATGTCCCTAGAGGGATAGATTTCTATGTCCCTAGAGGGATTTCTATGTCCCTAGAGGGATTTCTATGTCCCTAGAGAGATTTCTAGGTCCCTAGAGGGATTTCAATGTCCCTAGAGGGATTTCTAGGTCCCTAGAGGGATAGATTTCTAGGTCCCTAGAGGGATTTCTATGTCCCTAGAGCGATTTCTATGTCCCTAGAGGGATTTCTATGTCCCTAGAGGGATTTCTATGTCCCTAGAGGGATAGATTTCTATGTCCCTAGAGGGATTTCTAGGTCCCTAGAGGGATTTCTAGGTCCCTAGAGGGATTTCTATGTCCCTAGAGGGATAGATTTCTATGTCCCTAGAGGGATTTCTATGTCCCTAGAGGGATTTCTATGTCCCTAGAGGGATTTCTAGGTCCCTAGAGGGATTTCTATGTCCCTAGAGGGATAGATTTATATGTCCCTAGAGGGATTTCTATGTCCATAGAGGGATTTCTATGTCCCTAGAGGGATTTCTAGGTCCCTAGAGGGATAGATTTCTATGTCCCTAGAGGGATTTCTAGGTCCCTAGAGGGATTTCTATGTCCCTAGAGCGATAGATTTCTATGTCCCTAGAGGGATTTCTATGTCGCTAGAGGGATTTCTATGTCGCTAGAGGGATTTCTAGGTCCCTAGAGGGATAGATTTCTAGGTCCCTAGAGGGATTTCAATGTCCCTAGAGGGATTTCTAGGTCCCTAGAGGGATAGATTTCTAGGTCCCTAGAGGGATTTCAATGTCCTTAGAGGGATTTCTAGGTCCCTAGAGGGATTTCAATGTCCCTAGAGGGATTTCTAGGTCCCTAGAGGGATTTCAATGTCCCTAGAGGGATTTCTAGGTCCCTAGAGAGATAGATTTCTAGGTCCCGAGAGGGATTTCTATGTCCCTAGAGGGATTTCTATGTCCCTAGAGGGATTTCTATGTCCCTAGAGGGATTTCTATGTCCCTAGAGGGATAGATTTCTATGTCCCTAGAGGGATTTCTATGTCCCTAGAGGGATTTCTAGGTCCCTAGAGAGAGAGATTTCTATGTCCCTAGAGGGATTTCTAGGTCCCTAGAGGGTTTTTTAGGTCCCTAGAGGGATTTCTAGGTCCCTAGAGGGATTTCTAGGTCCCTAGAGGGATTTCTAGGTCCCTAGAGGGATAGATTTCTATGTCCCTAGAGGGATTTCTATGTCCCTAGAGAGATTTCTATGTCCCTAGAGAGATTTCTAGGTCCCTAGAGGGATTTCAATGTCCCTAGAGGGATTTCTAGGTCCCTAGAGGGATAGATTTCAATGTCCCTAGAGGGATTTCTAGGTCCCTAGAGGGATTTCTATGTCCCTAGAGGGATAGATTTCTATGTCCCTAGAGGGATTTCTATGTCGCTAGAGGGATTTCTATGTCCCTAGAGGGATTTCTAGGTCCCTAGAGGGATTTCTAGGTCCCTAGAGGGATAGATTTCTATGTCCCTAGAGGGATTTCTATGTCACTAGAGAGATTTCTAGGTCCCTAGAGGGATTTCAATGTCCCTAGAGGGATTTCTAGGTCCCTAGAGGGATAGATTTCTAGGTCCCTAGAGGGATTTCTATGTCCCTAGAGGGATTTCTAGGTCCCTAGAGAGAGAGATTTATATGTCCCTAGAGGGATTTCTAGGTCCCTAGAGGGATTTCTAGGTCCCTAGAGGGATTTCTAGGTCCCTAGAGGGATAGATTTCTATGTTCCTAGAGGGATTTCTATGTCCCTAGAGAGATTTCTAGGTCCCTAGAGGGATTTCTAGGTCCCTAGATTGATTTCTAGGTCCCTAGAGGGATAGATTTCTATGTCCCTAGAGGGATTTCTATGTCACTAGAGAGATTTCTAGGTCCCTAGAGGGATTTCAATGTCCCTAGAGGGATTTCTATGTGACTAGAGGGATTTCAATGTCCCTAGAGGGATTTCTAGGTCCCTAGAGGGATTTCTATGTCCCTAGAGGGATTTCTATGTCCCTAGAGGGATAGATTTCTATGTCCCTAGAGGGATTTCTATGTCCCTAGAGGGATTTCTATGTCCCTAGAGGGATTTCAATGTCCCTAGAGGGATTTCTAGGTCCCTAGAGGGATTTCTATGTCCCTAGAGGGATTTCTATGTCCCTAGAGGGATAGATTTCTATGTCCCTAGAGGGATTTCTATGTCCCTATAGGGATTTCTATGTCCCTAGAGGGATTTCTATGTCCCTAGAGGGATTTCTAGGTCCCTAGAGGGATTTCTATGTCCCTAGAGGGATAGATTTATATGTCCCTAGAGGGATTTCTATGTCCATAGAGGGATTTCTATGTCCCTAGAGGGATTTCTAGGTCCCTAGAGGGATAGATTTCTATGTCCCTAGAGGGATTTCTAGGTCCCTAGAGGGATTTCTAGGTCCCTAGAGAGAGAGATTTCTATGTCCCTAGAGGGATTTCTAGGTCCCTAGAGAGAGAGATTTCTATGTCCCTAGAGGGATTTCTAGGTCCCTAGAGGGATTTCTAGGTCCCTAGAGGGATAGATTTCTATGTCCCTAGAGGGATTTCTATGTCCCTAGAGAGATTTCTAGGTCCCTAGAGGGATTTCTATGTCCCTAGAGGGATTTCTAGGTCCCTAGAGGGATTTCTAGGTCCCTAGAGGGATTTCAATGTCCCTAGAGGGATTTCTAGGTCCCTAGAGGGATTTCTAGGTCCCTAGAGGGATAGATTTCTATGTCCCTAGAGGGATTTCTATGTCCCTAGAGAGATTTCTAGGTCCCTAGAGGGATTTCTATGTCCCTAGAGGGATTTCTAGGTCCCTAGAGGGATTTCTAGGTCCCTAGAGGGATTTCAATGTCCCTAGAGGGATTTCTAGGTCCCTAGAGGGATTTCAAGGTCCCTAGAGGGATTTCTATGTCCCTAGAGGGATAGATTTCTATGTCCCTAGAGGGATTTCTATGTCCCTAGAGGGATTTCTATGTCCCAAGAGGGATTTCTAGGTCCCTAGAGGGATTTCTATGTCCCTAGAGGGATAGATTTATATGTCCCTAGAGGGATTTCTATGTCCATAGAGGGATTTCTATGTCCCTAGAGGGATTTCTAGGTCCCTAGAGGGATAGATTTCTATGTCCCTAGAGGGATTTCTAGGTCCCTAGAGGGATTTCTATGTCCCTAGAGCGATAGATTTCTATGTCCCTAGAGGGATTTCTAGGTCCCTAGAGGGATTTCTATGTCGCTAGAGGGATTTCTAGGTCCCTAGAGGGATTTCTAGGTCCCTAGAGGGATTTCTAGGTCCCTAGAGGGATTTCAATGTCCCTAGAGGGATTTCTAGGTCCCTAGAGGGATTTCAAGGTCCCTAGAGGGATTTCTATGTCCCTAGAGGGATAGATTTCTATGTCCCTAGAGGGATTTCTATGTCCCTAGAGGGATTTCTATGTCCCAAGAGGGATTTCTAGGTCCCTAGAGGGATTTCTATGTCCCTAGAGGGATAGATTTATATGTCCCTAGAGGGATTTCTATGTCCATAGAGGGATTTCTATGTCCCTAGAGGGATTTCTAGGTCCCTAGAGGGATAGATTTCTATGTCCCTAGAGGGATTTCTAGGTCCCTAGAGGGATTTCTATGTCCCTAGAGCGATAGATTTCTATGTCCCTAGAGGGATTTCTAGGTCCCTAGAGGGATTTCTATGTCGCTAGAGGGATTTCTAGGTCCCTAGAGGGATAGATTTCTAGGTCCCTAGAGGGATTTCAATGTCCCTAGAGGGATTTCTAGGTCCCTAGAGGGATAGATTTCTAGGTCCCTAGAGGGATTTCAATGTCCCTAGAGGGATTTCTAGGTCCCAAGAGGGATTTCAATGTCCCTAGAGGGATTTCTAGGTCCCTAGAGGGATAGATTTCTAGGTCCCTAGAGGGATTTCTATGTCCCTAGAGGGATTTCTATGTCCCTAGAGGGATTTCTATGTCCCTAGAGGGATAGATTTCTATGTCCCTAGAGGGATTTCTATGTCCCTAGAGGGATTTCTAGGTCCCTAGAGAGAGAGATTTCTATGTCCCTAGAGGGATTTCTAGGTCCCTAGAGGGATTTCTAGGTCCCTAGAGGGATTTCTAGGTCCCTAGAGGGATTTCTAGGTCCCTAGAGGGATTTCTAGGTCCCTAGAGGGATTTCTAGGTCCCTAGAGGGATAGATTTCTATGTCCCTAGAGGGATTTCTATGTCCCTAGAGAGATTTCTATGTCCCTAGAGAGATTTCTAGGTCCCTAGAGGGATTTCAATGTCCCTAGAGGGATTTCTAGGTCCCTAGAGGGATAGATTTCAATGTCCCTAGAGGGATTTCTAGGTCCCTAGAGGGATTTCTATGTCCCTAGAGGGATAGATTTCTATGTCCCTAGAGGGATTTCTATGTCGCTAGAGGGATTTCTATGTCCCTAGAGGGATTTCTAGGTCCCTAGAGGGATTTCTAGGTCCCTAGAGGGATAGATTTCTATGTCCCTAGAAAGAATTTCTATGTCACTAGAGAGATTTCTAGGTCCCTAGAGGGATTTCAATGTCCCTAGAGGGATTTCTAGGTCCCTAGAGGGATAGATTTCTAGGTCCCTAGAGGGATTTCTATGTCCCTAGAGGGATTTCTAGGTCCCTAGAGAGAGAGATTTCTATGTCCCTAGAGGGATTTCTAGGTCCCTAGAGGGATAGATTTCAATGTCCCTAGAGGGATTTCTAGGTCCCTAGAGGGATTTCTATGTCCCTAGAGGGATAGATTTCTATGTCCCTAGAGGGATTTCTATGTCGCTAGAGGGATTTCTATGTCCCTAGAGGGATTTCTAGGTCCCTAGAGGGATTTCTAGGTCCCTAGAGGGATAGATTTCTATGTCCCTAGAAAGAATTTCTATGTCACTAGAGAGATTTCTAGGTCCCTAGAGGGATTTCAATGTCCCTAGAGGGATTTCTAGGTCCCTAGAGGGATAGATTTCTAGGTCCCTAGAGGGATTTCTATGTCCCTAGAGGGATTTCTAGGTCCCTAGAGAGAGAGATTTCTATGTCCCTAGAGGGATTTCTAGGTCCCTAGAGGGATTTCTAGGTCCCTAGAGGGATTTCTAGGTCCCTAGAGGGATTTCTAGGTCCCTAGAGGGATTTCTAGGTCCCTAGAGGGATAGATTTCTATGTCCCTAGAGGGATTTCTATGTCACTAGAGAGATTTCTAGGTCCCTAGATCCTAGACACCAACTCCGGCCAACCCGGACTTCCCGGCGAAGGGTAAGTAGTTCGGGGGTCCGGACGCACCGCTTTTATGACTGTCATTGGATGACCGGTGAAGATTCTACTATAGGAGTAACCCCTAACACAGCATAGCTGCGGGGCCTCAAACGGGCCCCTATGCAGCACTCAGTAGCTCGGCCTAGTGGTTCGCTGGGAAGGCCCAGGACCCTATTCAAAGGACTCTTTATAGTAAATCGAGTGTGTCAGAAGTTCGCGACTCCCTCACCTTGAGAAAAGCTATATAGAGCTTCTTAAATATGAATAGAGGCATCCTATCGGCGACTTCCTGCGCGGCCGCTGCCGACGCCACGTTATGAGTTACCCGAAGCATACATTGTTTCGCCACCGCACTATTAGTTAGCGGCGAGGATAAATAACCTCGGGCGGTCGTAACGCGTTGAGGCCCACGGCCAATCGCGCTGCGCCGCCCGATATACAAATCGCGGGCCTGCTTCAAACTATGTGGGGCTACTCCCGAGCCGACGGCCGGGCAGCAGTCCCCGAGGCAGAGCCCTCAGCCGCCCCTGACCAGGGTGAAGATGGCTGTAAAGTCCAGACGCTTCACGGCGCGCCTCGGCCACCCCGGCCAACCGTCGAGTGGCGGGTGTCCCACCCCGGGTATAACCCGGTGGTCGGCCCCTCCAGCTCTTATGGCGGATATTAGGCCGGGAACCGGAGGGACAGCGCCGTGGGCGGACTCGGACCTTATATCACATCATATGTACAACATATGATAAATTTGTAACGGAGGGGCCTTATGGCGAAGCGGGGTCGCAGTAACCCATCTTCCCGGCTCCTCCCTGGTTGATCCTGCCAGTAGTTATATGCTTGTCTCAAAGCTTAAGCCATGCAAGTCTCAGTACGAGCTGACTTAAAGTGAAACCGCAAAAGGCTCAGTAAACCGGTCATAGTTTACCGGATATATGCCACTCACGTGGATAACTGTGGTAATTCTAGAGCTAATACATGCAACCAAGTCCCGACCAGCGATGGAAAGGACGCTTTTATTGGATCAAAACCATTCGCCCGGTTCGCCCGGGCGTCTGCTTGATGACTCTAGATAACACCACAGATCGCACGGTCACAGTACCGGCGACGTATCCGTCAAATGTCTGACTTATCAGCTGTCGATGGTAGACTCTGTGTCTACCGTGGCGCTCACGGGTAACGGGGAATCAGGGTTCGATTCCGGAGAGGGAGCCTGAGAAACGGCTACCACATCCAAGGAAGGCAGCAGGCACGCAAATTACCCACTCCCGGCACGGGGAGGTAGTGACAAAAAATAACGATACGGGACTCATCCGAGGCCCCGTAATCGGAATGAGAACACCCTAAATCCTTTAACGAGGATCTATTGGAGGGCAAGTCTGGTGCCAGCAGCCGCGGTAATTCCAGCTCCAATAGCGTATATTAAAGTTGTTGCGGTTAAAAAGCTCGTAGTTGGTTCTGCGTGCCACGCTGTCGGTTCACCGCCTGTCGGTGCAACTGGCATGCCGTGGCATGTCCTGTCGGTGGCTGACGGGCTTCGCGGCGCGCCCCACTCGATTTCTATGTCCCTAGAGGGATTTCTATGTCCCTAGAGGGATTTCTATGTCCCTAGAGGGATAGATTTCTATGTCCCTAGAGGGATTTCTATGTCCCTAGAGGGATTTCTAGGTCCCTAGAGAGAGAGATTTCTATGTCCCTAGAGGGATTTCTAGGTCCCTAGAGGGATTTCTAGGTCCCTAGAGAGAGAGATTTCTATGTCCCTAGAGGGATTTCTATGTCGCTAGAGGGATTTCTATGTCGCTAGAGGGATTTCTAGGTCCCTAGAGGGATAGATTTCTATGTCCCTAGAGGGATTTCTATGTCACTAGAGAGATTTCTAGGTCCCTAGAGGGATTTCAATGTCCCTAGAGGGATTTCTAGGTCCCTAGAGGGATAGATTTCTAGGTCCCTAGAGGGATTTCTATGTCCCTAGAGGGATTTCTATGTCCCTAGAGGGATTTCTATGTCCCTAGAGGGATTTCTATGTCCCTAGAGGGATTTCTATGTCCCTAGAGGGATAGATTTCTATGTCCCTAGAGGGATTTCTATGTCCCTAGAGGGATTTCTAGGTCCCTAGAGAGAGAGATTTCTATGTCCCTAGAGGGATTTCTAGGTCCCTAGAGGGATAGATTTCTAGGTCCCTAGAGGGATTTCTATGTCCCTAGAGGGATTTCTATGTCCCTAGAGGGATTTCTATGTCCCTAGAGGGATTTCTATGTCCCTAGAGGGATAGATTTCTATGTCCCTAGAGGGATTTCTAGGTCCCTAGAGGGATTTCTAGGTCCCTAGAGGGATTTCTATGTCCCTAGAGGGATAGATTTCTATGTCCCTAGAGGGATTTCTATGTCCCTAGAGGGATTTCTATGTCCCTAGAGGGATTTCTAGGTCCCTAGAGGGATTTCTATGTCCCTAGAGGGATAGATTTATATGTCCCTAGAGGGATTTCTATGTCCATAGAGGGATTTCTATGTCCCTAGAGGGATTTCTAGGTCCCTAGAGGGATAGATTTCTATGTCCCTAGAGGGATTTCTAGGTCCCTAGAGGGATTTCTATGTCCCTAGAGCGATAGATTTCTATGTCCCTAGAGGGATTTCTATGTCGCTAGAGGGATTTCTATGTCGCTAGAGGGATTTCTAGGTCCCTAGAGGGATAGATTTCTAGGTCCCTAGAGGGATTTCAATGTCCCTAGAGGGATTTCTAGGTCCCTAGAGGGATAGATTTCTAGGTCCCTAGAGGGATTTCAATGTCCCTAGAGGGATTTCTAGGTCCCTAGAGGGATTTCAATGTCCCTAGAGG
This sequence comes from Troilus luridus, assembly GCA_964056705.1. Taxonomy (NCBI): domain Eukaryota; kingdom Metazoa; phylum Arthropoda; class Insecta; order Hemiptera; family Pentatomidae; genus Troilus; species Troilus luridus. Next base: position 2,117,968 of record CAXKTH010000180.1, on the reverse strand, counting down.
GATTTCTAGGTCCCTAGAGAGATAGATTTCTAGGTCCCTAGAGGGATTTCTATGTCCCTAGAGGGATTTCTATGTCCCTAGAGGGATTTCTATGTCCCTAGAGGGATTTCTATGTCCCTAGAGGGATAGATTTCTATGTCCCTAGAGGGATTTCTATGTCCCTAGAGGGATTTCTAGGTCCCTAGAGAGAGAGATTTCTATGTCCCTAGAGGGATTTCTAGGTCCCTAGAGGGATTTCTAGGTCCCTAGAGGGATTTCTAGGTCCCTAGAGGGATTTCTAGGTCCCTAGAGGGATTTCTAGGTCCCTAGAGGGATAGATTTCTATGTCCCTAGAGGGATTTCTATGTCCCTAGAGAGATTTCTATGTCCCTAGAGAGATTTCTAGGTCCCTAGAGGGATTTCAATGTCCCTAGAGGGATTTCTAGGTCCCTAGAGGGATAGATTTCAATGTCCCTAGAGGGATTTCTAGGTCCCTAGAGGGATTTCTATGTCCCTAGAGGGATAGATTTCTATGTCCCTAGAGGGATTTCTATGTCGCTAGAGGGATTTCTATGTCCCTAGAGGGATTTCTAGGTCCCTAGAGGGATTTCTAGGTCCCTAGAGGGATAGATTTCTATGTCCCTAGAGGGATTTCTATGTCACTAGAGAGATTTCTAGGTCCCTAGAGGGATTTCAATGTCCCTAGAGGGATTTCTAGGTCCCTAGAGGGATAGATTTCTAGGTCCCTAGAGGGATTTCTATGTCCCTAGAGGGATTTCTAGGTCCCTAGAGAGAGAGATTTCTATGTCCCTAGAGGGATTTCTAGGTCCCTAGAGGGATTTCTAGGTCCCTAGAGGGATTTCTAGGTCCCTAGAGGGATAGATTTCTATGTCCCTAGAGGGATTTCTATGTCCCTAGAGAGATTTCTAGGTCCCTAGAGGGATTTCTAGGTCCCTAGATTGATTTCTAGGTCCCTAGAGGGATAGATTTCTATGTCCCTAGAGGGATTTCTATGTCACTAGAGAGATTTCTAGGTCCCTAGAGGGATTTCAATGTCCCTAGAGGGATTTCTATGTCCCTAGAGGGATTTCAATGTCCCTAGAGGGATTTCTAGGTCCCTAGAGGGATTTCTATGTCCCTAGAGGGATTTCTATGTCCCTAGAGGGATAGATTTCTATGTCCCTAGAGGGATTTCTATGTCCCTAGAGGGATTTCTATGTCCCTAGAGGGATTTCAATGTCCCTAGAGGGATTTCTAGGTCCCTAGAGGGATTTCAAGGTCCCTAGAGGGATTTCTATGTCCCTAGAGGGATAGATTTCTATGTCCCTAGAGGGATTTCTATGTCCCTAGAGGGATTTCTATGTCCCAAGAGGGATTTCTAGGTCCCTAGAGGGATTTCTATGTCCCTAGAGGGATAGATTTATATGTCCCTAGAGGGATTTCTATGTCCATAGAGGGATTTCTATGTCCCTAGAGGGATTTCTAGGTCCCTAGAGGGATAGATTTCTATGTCCCTAGAGGGATTTCTAGGTCCCTAGAGGGATTTCTATGTCCCTAGAGCGATAGATTTCTATGTCCCTAGAGGGATTTCTAGGTCCCTAGAGGGATTTCTATGTCGCTAGAGGGATTTCTAGGTCCCTAGAGGGATAGATTTCTAGGTCCCTAGAGGGATTTCAATGTCCCTAGAGGGATTTCTAGGTCCCTAGAGGGATAGATTTCTAGGTCCCTAGAGGGATTTCAATGTCCCTAGAGGGATTTCTAGGTCCCAAGAGGGATTTCAATGTCCCTAGAGGGATTTCTAGGTCCCTAGAGGGATAGATTTCTAGGTCCCTAGAGGGATTTCTATGTCCCTAGAGGGATTTCTATGTCCCTAGAGGGATTTCTATGTCCCTAGAGGGATAGATTTCTATGTCCCTAGAGGGATTTCTATGTCCCTAGAGGGATTTCTAGGTCCCTAGAGAGAGAGATTTCTAGGTCCCTAGAGGGATTTCTAGGTCCCTAGAGGGATTTCTAGGTCCCTAGAGGGATTTCTAGGTCCCTAGAGGGATTTCTAGGTCCCTAGAGGGATTTCTAGGTCCCTAGAGGGATAGATTTCTATGTCCCTAGAGGGATTTCTATGTCCCTAGAGAGATTTCTATGTCCCTAGAGAGATTTCTAGGTCCCTAGAGGGATTTCAATGTCCCTAGAGGGATTTCTAGGTCCCTAGAGGGATAGATTTCAATGTCCCTAGAGGGATTTCTAGGTCCCTAGAGGGATTTCTATGTCCCTAGAGGGATAGATTTCTATGTCCCTAGAGGGATTTCTATGTCGCTAGAGGGATTTCTATGTCCCTAGAGGGATTTCTAGGTCCCTAGAGGGATTTCTAGGTCCCTAGAGGGATAGATTTCTATGTCCCTAGAAAGAATTTCTATGTCACTAGAGAGATTTCTAGGTCCCTAGAGGGATTTCAATGTCCCTAGAGGGATTTCTAGGTCCCTAGAGGGATAGATTTCTAGGTCCCTAGAGGGATTTCTATGTCCCTAGAGGGATTTCTAGGTCCCTAGAGAGAGAGATTTCTATGTCCCTAGAGGGATTTCTAGGTCCCTAGAGGGATTTCTAGGTCCCTAGAGGGATTTCTAGGTCCCTAGAGGGATTTCTAGGTCCCTAGAGGGATAGATTTCTATGTCCCTAGAGGGATTTCTATGTCACTAGAGAGATTTCTAGGTCCCTAGATCCTAGACACCAACTCCGGCCAACCCGGACTTCCCGGCGAAGGGTAAGTAGTTCGGGGGTCCGGACGCACCGCTTTTATGACTGTCATTGGATGACCGGTGAAGATTCTACTATAGGAGTAACCCCTAACACAGCATAGCTGCGGGGCCTCAAACGGGCCCCTATGCAGCACTCAGTAGCTCGGCCTAGTGGTTCGCTGGGAAGGCCCAGGACCCTATTCAAAGGACTCTTTATAGTAAATCGAGTGTGTCAGAAGTTCGCGACTCCCTCACCTTGAGAAAAGCTATATAGAGCTTCTTAAATATGAATAGAGGCATCCTATCGGCGACTTCCTGCGCGGCCGCTGCCGACGCCACGTTATGAGTTACCCGAAGCATACATTGTTTCGCCACCGCACTATTAGTTAGCGGCGAGGATAAATAACCTCGGGCGGTCGTAACGCGTTGAGGCCCACGGCCAATCGCGCTGCGCCGCCCGATATACAAATCGCGGGCCTGCTTCAAACTATGTGGGGCTACTCCCGAGCCGACGGCCGGGCAGCAGTCCCCGAGGCAGAGCCCTCAGCCGCCCCTGACCAGGGTGAAGATGGCTGTAAAGTCCAGACGCTTCACGGCGCGCCTCGGCCACCCCGGCCAACCGTCGAGTGGCGGGTGTCCCACCCCGGGTATAACCCGGTGGTCGGCCCCTCCAGCTCTTATGGCGGATATTAGGCCGGGAACCGGAGGGACAGCGCCGTGGGCGGACTCGGACCTTATATCACATCATATGTACAACATATGATAAATTTGTAACGGAGGGGCCTTATGGCGAAGCGGGGTCGCAGTAACCCATCTTCCCGGCTCCTCCCTGGTTGATCCTGCCAGTAGTTATATGCTTGTCTCAAAGCTTAAGCCATGCAAGTCTCAGTACGAGCTGACTTAAAGTGAAACCGCAAAAGGCTCAGTAAACCGGTCATAGTTTACCGGATATATGCCACTCACGTGGATAACTGTGGTAATTCTAGAGCTAATACATGCAACCAAGTCCCGACCAGCGATGGAAAGGACGCTTTTATTGGATCAAAACCATTCGCCCGGTTCGCCCGGGCGTCTGCTTGATGACTCTAGATAACACCACAGATCGCACGGTCACAGTACCGGCGACGTATCCGTCAAATGTCTGACTTATCAGCTGTCGATGGTAGACTCTGTGTCTACCGTGGCGCTCACGGGTAACGGGGAATCAGGGTTCGATTCCGGAGAGGGAGCCTGAGAAACGGCTACCACATCCAAGGAAGGCAGCAGGCACGCAAATTACCCACTCCCGGCACGGGGAGGTAGTGACAAAAAATAACGATACGGGACTCATCCGAGGCCCCGTAATCGGAATGAGAACACCCTAAATCCTTTAACGAGGATCTATTGGAGGGCAAGTCTGGTGCCAGCAGCCGCGGTAATTCCAGCTCCAATAGCGTATATTAAAGTTGTTGCGGTTAAAAAGCTCGTAGTTGGTTCTGCGTGCCACGCTGTCGGTTCACCGCCTGTCGGTGCAACTGGCATGCCGTGGCATGTCCTGTCGGTGGCTGACGGGCTTCGCGGCGCGCCCCACTCGATTTCTATGTCCCTAGAGGGATTTCTATGTCCCTAGAGGGATTTCTATGTCCCTAGAGGGATAGATTTCTATGTCCCTAGAGGGATTTCTATGTCCCTAGAGGGATTTCTAGGTCCCTAGAGAGAGAGATTTCTATGTCCCTAGAGGGATTTCTAGGTCCCTAGAGGGATTTCTAGGTCCCTAGAGAGAGAGATTTCTATGTCCCTAGAGGGATTTCTATGTCGCTAGAGGGATTTCTATGTCGCTAGAGGGATTTCTAGGTCCCTAGAGGGATAGATTTCTATGTCCCTAGAGGGATTTCTATGTCACTAGAGAGATTTCTAGGTCCCTAGAGGGATTTCAATGTCCCTAGAGGGATTTCTAGGTCCCTAGAGGGATAGATTTCTAGGTCCCTAGAGGGATTTCTATGTCCCTAGAGGGATTTCTATGTCCCTAGAGGGATTTCTATGTCCCTAGAGGGATTTCTATGTCCCTAGAGGGATTTCTATGTCCCTAGAGGGATAGATTTCTATGTCCCTAGAGGGATTTCTATGTCCCTAGAGGGATTTCTAGGTCCCTAGAGAGAGAGATTTCTATGTCCCTAGAGGGATTTCTAGGTCCCTAGAGGGATAGATTTCTAGGTCCCTAGAGGGATTTCTATGTCCCTAGAGGGATTTCTATGTCCCTAGAGGGATTTCTATGTCCCTAGAGGGATTTCTATGTCCCTAGAGGGATAGATTTCTATGTCCCTAGAGGGATTTCTAGGTCCCTAGAGGGATTTCTAGGTCCCTAGAGGGATTTCTATGTCCCTAGAGGGATAGATTTCTATGTCCCTAGAGGGATTTCTATGTCCCTAGAGGGATTTCTATGTCCCTAGAGGGATTTCTAGGTCCCTAGAGGGATTTCTATGTCCCTAGAGGGATAGATTTATATGTCCCTAGAGGGATTTCTATGTCCATAGAGGGATTTCTATGTCCCTAGAGGGATTTCTAGGTCCCTAGAGGGATAGATTTCTATGTCCCTAGAGGGATTTCTAGGTCCCTAGAGGGATTTCTATGTCCCTAGAGCGATAGATTTCTATGTCCCTAGAGGGATTTCTATGTCGCTAGAGGGATTTCTATGTCGCTAGAGGGATTTCTAGGTCCCTAGAGGGATAGATTTCTAGGTCCCTAGAGGGATTTCAATGTCCCTAGAGGGATTTCTAGGTCCCTAGAGGGATAGATTTCTAGGTCCCTAGAGGGATTTCAATGTCCCTAGAGGGATTTCTAGGTCCCTAGAGGGATTTCAATGTCCCTAGAGGGATTTCTAGGTCCCTAGAGAGATAGATTTCTAGGTCCCTAGAGGGATTTCTATGTCCCTAGAGGGATTTCTATGTCCCTAGAGGGATTTCTATGTCCCTAGAGGGATTTCTATGTCCCTAGAGGGATAGATTTCTATGTCCCTAGAGGGATTTCTATGTCCCTAGAGGGATTTCTAGGTCCCTAGAGAGAGAGATTTCTATGTCCCTAGAGGGATTTCTAGGTCCCTAGAGGGATTTCTAGGTCCCTAGAGGGATTTCTAGGTCCCTAGAGGGATTTCTAGGTCCCTAGAGGGATTTCTAGGTCCCTAGAGGGATAGATTTCTATGTCCCTAGAGGGATTTCTATGTCCCTAGAGAGATTTCTATGTCCCTAGAGAGATTTCTAGGTCCCTAGAGGGATTTCAATGTCCCTAGAGGGATTTCTAGGTCCCTAGAGGGATAGATTTCAATGTCCCTAGAGGGATTTCTAGGTCCCTAGAGGGATTTCTATGTCCCTAGAGGGATAGATTTCTATGTCCCTAGAGGGATTTCTATGTCGCTAGAGGGATTTCTATGTCCCTAGAGGGATTTCTAGGTCCCTAGAGGGATTTCTAGGTCCCTAGAGGGATAGATTTCTATGTCCCTAGAGGGATTTCTATGTCACTAGAGAGATTTCTAGGTCCCTAGAGGGATTTCAATGTCCCTAGAGGGATTTCTAGGTCCCTAGAGGGATAGATTTCTAGGTCCCTAGAGGGATTTCTATGTCCCTAGAGGGATTTCTAGGTCCCTAGAGAGAGAGATTTCTATGTCCCTAGAGGGATTTCTAGGTCCCTAGAGGGATTTCTAGGTCCCTAGAGGGATTTCTAGGTCCCTAGAGGGATAGATTTCTATGTCCCTAGAGGGATTTCTATGTCCCTAGAGAGATTTCTAGGTCCCTAGAGGGATTTCTAGGTCCCTAGATTGATTTCTAGGTCCCTAGAGGGATAGATTTCTATGTCCCTAGAGGGATTTCTATGTCACTAGAGAGATTTCTAGGTCCCTAGAGGGATTTCAATGTCCCTAGAGGGATTTCTATGTCCCTAGAGGGATTTCAATGTCCCTAGAGGGATTTCTAGGTCCCTAGAGGGATTTCTATGTCCCTAGAGGGATTTCTATGTCCCTAGAGGGATAGATTTCTATGTCCCTAGAGGGATTTCTATGTCCCTAGAGGGATTTCTATGTCCCTAGAGGGATTTCAATGTCCCTAGAGGGATTTCTAGGTCCCTAGAGGGATTTCAAGGTCCCTAGAGGGATTTCTATGTCCCTAGAGGGATAGATTTCTATGTCCCTAGAGGGATTTCTATGTCCCTAGAGGGATTTCTATGTCCCAAGAGGGATTTCTAGGTCCCTAGAGGGATTTCTATGTCCCTAGAGGGATAGATTTATATGTCCCTAGAGGGATTTCTATGTCCATAGAGGGATTTCTATGTCCCTAGAGGGATTTCTAGGTCCCTAGAGGGATAGATTTCTATGTCCCTAGAGGGATTTCTAGGTCCCTAGAGGGATTTCTATGTCCCTAGAGCGATAGATTTCTATGTCCCTAGAGGGATTTCTAGGTCCCTAGAGGGATTTCTATGTCGCTAGAGGGATTTCTAGGTCCCTAGAGGGATAGATTTCTAGGTCCCTAGAGGGATTTCAATGTCCCTAGAGGGATTTCTAGGTCCCTAGAGGGATAGATTTCTAGGTCCCTAGAGGGATTTCAATGTCCCTAGAGGGATTTCTAGGTCCCAAGAGGGATTTCAATGTCCCTAGAGGGATTTCTAGGTCCCTAGAGGGATAGATTTCTAGGTCCCTAGAGGGATTTCTATGTCCCTAGAGGGATTTCTATGTCCCTAGAGGGACTTCTATGTCCCTAGAGGGATAGATTTCTATGTCCCTAGAGGGATTTCTATGTCCCTAGAGGGATTTCTAGGTCCCTAGAGAGAGAGATTTCTAGGTCCCTAGAGGGATTTCTAGGTCCCTAGAGGGATTTCTAGGTCCCTAGAGGGATTTCTAGGTCCCTAGAGGGATTTCTAGGTCCCTAGAGGGATTTCTAGGTCCCTAGAGGGATAGATTTCTATGTCCCTAGAGGGATTTCTATGTCCCTAGAGAGATTTCTATGTCCCTAGAGAGATTTCTAGGTCCCTAGAGGGATTTCAATGTCCCTAGAGGGATTTCTAGGTCCCTAGAGGGATAGATTTCAATGTCCCTAGAGGGATTTCTAGGTCCCTAGAGGGATTTCTATGTCCCTAGAGGGATAGATTTCTATGTCCCTAGAGGGATTTCTATGTCGCTAGAGGGATTTCTATGTCCCTAGAGGGATTTCTAGGTCCCTAGAGGGATTTCTAGGTCCCTAGAGGGATAGATTTCTATGTCCCTAGAAAGAATTTCTATGTCACTAGAGAGATTTCTAGGTCCCTAGAGGGATTTCAATGTCCCTAGAGGGATTTCTAGGTCCCTAGAGGGATAGATTTCTAGGTCCCTAGAGGGATTTCTATGTCCCTAGAGGGATTTCTAGGTCCCTAGAGAGAGAGATTTCTATGTCCCTAGAGGGATTTCTAGGTCCCTAGAGGGATTTCTAGGTCCCTAGAGGGATTTCTAGGTCCCTAGAGGGATTTCTAGGTCCCTAGAGGGATAGATTTCTATGTCCCTAGAGGGATTTCTATGTCACTAGAGAGATTTCTAGGTCCCTAGATCCTAGACACCAACTCCGGCCAACCCGGACTTCCCGGCGAAGGGTAAGTAGTTCGGGGGTCCGGACGCACCGCTTTTATGACTGTCATTGGATGACCGGTGAAGATTCTACTATAGGAGTAACCCCTAACACAGCATAGCTGCGGGGCCTCAAACGGGCCCCTATGCAGCACTCAGTAGCTCGGCCTAGTGGTTCGCTGGGAAGGCCCAGGACCCTATTCAAAGGACTCTTTATAGTAAATCGAGTGTGTCAGAAGTTCGCGACTCCCTCACCTTGAGAAAAGCTATATAGAGCTTCTTAAATATGAATAGAGGCATCCTATCGGCGACTTCCTGCGCGGCCGCTGCCGACGCCACGTTATGAGTTACCCGAAGCATACATTGTTTCGCCACCGCACTATTAGTTAGCGGCGAGGATAAATAACCTCGGGCGGTCGTAACGCGTTGAGGCCCACGGCCAATCGCGCTGCGCCGCCCGATATACAAATCGCGGGCCTGCTTCAAACTATGTGGGGCTACTCCCGAGCCGACGGCCGGGCAGCAGTCCCCGAGGCAGAGCCCTCAGCCGCCCCTGACCAGGGTGAAGATGGCTGTAAAGTCCAGACGCTTCACGGCGCGCCTCGGCCACCCCGGCCAACCGTCGAGTGGCGGGTGTCCCACCCCGGGTATAACCCGGTGGTCGGCCCCTCCAGCTCTTATGGCGGATATTAGGCCGGGAACCGGAGGGACAGCGCCGTGGGCGGACTCGGACCTTATATCACATCATATGTACAACATATGATAAATTTGTAACGGAGGGGCCTTATGGCGAAGCGGGGTCGCAGTAACCCATCTTCCCGGCTCCTCCCTGGTTGATCCTGCCAGTAGTTATATGCTTGTCTCAAAGCTTAAGCCATGCAAGTCTCAGTACGAGCTGACTTAAAGTGAAACCGCAAAAGGCTCAGTAAACCGGTCATAGTTTACCGGATATATGCCACTCACGTGGATAACTGTGGTAATTCTAGAGCTAATACATGCAACCAAGTCCCGACCAGCGATGGAAAGGACGCTTTTATTGGATCAAAACCATTCGCCCGGTTCGCCCGGGCGTCTGCTTGATGACTCTAGATAACACCACAGATCGCACGGTCACAGTACCGGCGACGTATCCGTCAAATGTCTGACTTATCAGCTGTCGATGGTAGACTCTGTGTCTACCATGGCGCTCACGGGTAACGGGGAATCAGGGTTCGATTCCGGAGAGGGAGCCTGAGAAACGGCTACCACATCCAAGGAAGGCAGCAGGCACGCAAATTACCCACTCCCGGCACGGGGAGGTAGTGACAAAAAATAACGATACGGGACTCATCCGAGGCCCCGTAATCGGAATGAGAACACCCTAAATCCTTTAACGAGGATCTATTGGAGGGCAAGTCTGGTGCCAGCAGCCGCGGTAATTCCAGCTCCAATAGCGTATATTAAAGTTGTTGCGGTTAAAAAGCTCGTAGTTGGTTCTGCGTGCCACGCTGTCGGTTCACCGCCTGTCGGTGCAACTGGCATGCCGTGGCATGTCCTGTCGGTGGCTGACGGGCTTCGCGGCGCGCCCCACTCGATTTCTATGTCCCTAGAGGGATTTCTATGTCCCTAGAGGGATTTCTATGTCCCTAGAGGGATAGATTTCTATGTCCCTAGAGGGATTTCTATGTCCCTAGAGGGATTTCTAGGTCCCTAGAGAGAGAGATTTCTATGTCCCTAGAGGGATTTCTAGGTCCCTAGAGGGATTTCTAGGTCCCTAGAGAGAGAGATTTCTATGTCCCTAGAGGGATTTCTATGTCGCTAGAGGGATTTCTATGTCGCTAGAGGGATTTCTAGGTCCCTAGAGGGATAGATTTCTATGTCCCTAGAGGGATTTCTATGTCACTAGAGAGATTTCTAGGTCCCTAGAGGGATTTCAATGTCCCTAGAGGGATTTCTAGGTCCCTAGAGGGATAGATTTCTAGGTCCCTAGAGGGATTTCTATGTCCCTAGAGGGATTTCTATGTCCCTAGAGGGATTTCTATGTCCCTAGAGGGATTTCTATGTCCCTAGAGGGATTTCTATGTCCCTAGAGGGATAGATTTCTATGTCCCTAGAGGGATTTCTATGTCCCTAGAGGGATTTCTAGGTCCCTAGAGAGAGAGATTTCTATGTCCCTAGAGGGATTTCTAGGTCCCTAGAGGGATTTCTAGGTCCCTAGAGG